>CM053274.1:52641888-52692888 GCA_028583415.1 Protea cynaroides | reverse complement strand
GACTGTGTGGTCGACCCTATGGTGGCATATCATGCGACCATAACTATGACCACACAATTTCTGGGAAACTTCTTGAATGGCTGTGGTTGACCCTGTAGTCGTGTATCATGTGACCACAGCTGCGACCACACTATTTTTGGTAATTTTTCACTTTCAATCCAAATTCTACCTGAGTCGATTTCTCAGCTCATCTGTAGGGTTCATCCTATGGTCATTCTATGGTCATTAAATCATAGTTTTTCTTAGCTATTTACTCTAACCTATTCTCCATGATCTCCCTTGAGATTTACTTAGAGATTCATATTAACATCCCAATTAACCATGAAAAACTCTATCCTATGTAATCTACCTCTATAGAGACAAGTTGCTCATACCTTAAGCTTGCTGTAGAGAACTAGAAACCTTCTCTGCAAACCTACTCCAAGCTTTCCTCTCTAATTATTCTTCTCTTTCTCTTCCTCTCTCTTTCTCTCTTAGGTTTAGGGTTTGAGATTGATCCAAAAGAGTGAGAGAGGGTAGAGGGACGTCCTCTATATAGTGAAAAAATCTTCATATAGAGCCCTCTAATAATTAAGAAAGAAATCCCCTTTGATTTAGAAAGTTTTCAAATTATAGAGTCTGATCTGGTAATGTGCGGTCGATGGTGGGTCACAAAATTCATCGACCACACGTCTTATTTCGACTAGTCTCACTTCCCTAATCGTTTCCAGTTTAGGTAGTTGGTCATTAACTATTTTTGGGTCGATTCACTTACCTAGTCTTGTGGTTTCTTCACACGGTTGGTCCACTCGATCCGGCTATGATGGAAAGACCTGACACGTCACGGTTAGACTAGGTTAATAGAGTACGGGTCTTACATTTCATGTGTGCGACCCTGGCCAGTAGGGGGTTAGGTACTGGTATATAATGGGGGATGAGGGGGAAGGGTAGACAGTGGTTGTTGGAGTTTCATTGGCTGGACTTCTGCCCTATCACCATTCCTAGAGGAGATACGTGGCTTCCTTGGGGCTATTGGAGCAGGCTGGCGAGTGTCAATTCTCTCCTATGCATGGAGGTTATGATTAGCTTTGGTAAGTGTGGCCAAGTCTTACCATAGCATTTAGTATGCATATACCGGACCCTTGTGTGTGCATTAATTGATCATGCATTGCTTGCTTACTTATCTGTTTCTCACAAGCTCAAGTTGGAGAGCTCACCCTTGCGATTGCCATTTTTTTAGTAGATCTTGCAGGTACTTGCTTAGTAAATTAGACGAACGGTCAATTTGCTTCCACTTCCAGATCACCAGATGTACAAGAGATGGAGATGGAGCAAGACGTGTTGAACCATCACCGGACATGTATGAGAAGGACTAGCAATGGATCGTCGGACTTTACCTTTACTTTTACTTTCACTATGATTAATTCAGTTGTTATTATCTAATTATTTTGACCCAATATTAGGGGCTATGTTTGGAATTCCTCTTTGTGATGGCAATGCCAAAGGTGGAGTACTAACATTGGTAACTTGTATTTTTTCCTTTTCTTTGCTTCTCTTTTAATGCAATTTTACTGACCTTTTAGCAAAAAATACATAATAATAATTATCAGTAGAGCTCAGCTTTACTTCATTTAATGGATACTCTGATTTTTGTTCATATGGCATTTGGTTTGAGCTTGGCTGGAGTTTAGTGCATCTACAACGCTGATTCTGGGTTAGACCACGACTAAATGTTCGAGCCGGTCCATTATATTCCAATACTTTATATGGTATGGGTTGGGGTGTGATAAGTTTGGTATCAAAGCATCGCTCTGCATACTTTGTCCAATCAACCCAATGTTGTAAAACTTTTTGATAAACTGAGCAGTAGAATGAATAAAAGCCTAAATAGCATAAACTGTAAAAAGTGAAACAAGGTATGTGCTGTGTGTATAATAGAAACTAAACAAGCATAATATACTAGGAAAAGACTAAAGATTAATATATTAACAACCCAACATTTTAAATATTATTTTTTGTAAACAAACCAAGGGACGAAACATAAACAATATAAAAACTGTGTAGAAAAAAGAGTAAACTGTGCATGAAAACATAAACGATGTAAAATCAAGAAAAATTAAAATTGTTCAATGAATCATCTCCAAGAAATGACGAGAGAGAGAAAAGCAGGTGTCTTTTCCAAGATCACTCCAAATCAGTGGGTGGGGGTGTCAGTTCACGGACTCGTTGGAGCAACCAAATCCTCTCCTACGGTCCTGCCGCCTGCCAAGGGCCGGATTTCAGCCGACCCACCCCCCAATGTACTGGCAGGCGGCCAGACCGAAACCCGGCCCTTGGATCTACGGCAGGAACCTCCTGCCACAGGAGATGATTTGGATCCCTCGTTGGATGGTGCATACTCGTGCCACCGCAATTGCCTCTTGAATATCCTCCGCCATTAGGATGGCAGTCCTCGTCCATGCCGTCTAGAAAACGTCAAGGCGGGAGGAGAAGGATGTCTACGTATGTCGAAAGCGCTGGACCTAGTTCTCAATGGTGCGCGCAAACTCCTTCTGGTCCTCCCTAATGCCGTGAACCTTCACCAGGATGTCACCCAGACTGGTGGTGAGATGAACCCTCTTGATCTCCAATTACTCCCTCAACTCCAGTTGGTGCCCTCTTAACCACCCATACCCTCTATCTCCTCAACTGCCTCAGCCGCCTGTGGAGCTACATACGCCCTGAAAGGAGCACGAGCCTCCAACTCCTTGTCCGAGAGCACCACATCATGAAGCTTCATTTTCCCAATTATGAGCTAGTTGAAAGGAGCAGCCACAGTCTCTTCGTAGGCTTCCTCCTCTTGAACATTTATTCCCATACAAACAAAGAGATGGGTTAATAGTCTACCATATGGCAAATGTGAAGACCCTAAACCCTCAACCACCGCGATCATAGTCGCATCAAAATGTACGGCAAGCAAACTGAATACTTGGTCACCACTCTGTAGATAAGGAACTGGCCAAAGGTGGAAACATCATTGAAGTAACCATTCTGGGGTAGGATGTTGTACTAGATGATCTTACAGGATGTTGTACTGGATGATCCTACCTTATGTTCTTGGCCCGGTTTGAGAATTCGATTCCAAATGGTGGTTTGAAGACTCTCAGAAATGAACTCCTTGTCCTTATACCTGCTAAACACCTTATCCCCGGCCACGGAAATATCTAACAAGCCCGCTCACTGTTCCATGTTGAAGGAAATGTCGTGACCTTTTACCTAACTAGAAATACAGAGATATTCTACCTCATCCTCGTCATCCATGCCACCCTCCACTTGCAAGTTGCAATAAAAGAGTTTCACCAAATCTGGCTTGGTCACAATATCAATCTTGAGCATGGGAGACCAACCCATTGCATCGAATGCTGCCCTAACATCAAATCACTCCAACTCATTGAACACAACTAGACAACCCGATATTACCAACTTGTGGTCAAACTTTGGAAAATCTCATTATGCCTCCAAGGAATGGAACATCACCTCACCGTGGATGCTTGGCGGTGGTTTTCTATGCCATTGTCTTGCAACCAACATAGAGATAATCAATGGATTAACACGATGATTTAAGAGAAATTCAAAGAGGACTTCATAGGAGTGTTAGAAAGTTGGGAAGGGAATGAGGAAATTCAGTTCAGGCATGATGGGTCCATGAACATTACCGTTGGATAACACCAACCCAATG
Source organism: Protea cynaroides (assembly GCA_028583415.1). Taxonomy (NCBI): domain Eukaryota; kingdom Viridiplantae; phylum Streptophyta; class Magnoliopsida; order Proteales; family Proteaceae; genus Protea; species Protea cynaroides. Next base: position 52,689,191 of record CM053274.1, on the reverse strand, counting down.
CCAAAGAATAATAAACAAAACAGTCCCAAAAATGAAGTCTCTTCCATTCACTAAACGTCACACTACCTCATGGGCAAAGGGAGAAGAATAAATCAAATAAAGTTGCATTGTTTACAAATCAAGGATGAACAAACAATATGCATAGTGAAATATCAGCCTATCCATTAAGCCTTAACAATGGGTTATCAGATCATCATACATACATCGAATAGGGTTAACCCATAGATTACAAGAACTACGAGGAAATTCATAATGAACATTGGCAATGAGATAAGTAATGTTAGCGAAACCACAGACTTAATCCAATAAAAGTGCTTAGAGCTTGGGGAAAGGGAATTCCAAAGAATAAAGGGAAAAACTAGAGTTGTAGAAAATGATCCCTAAACCCTAGGGAGAATATCTTTATTGGAGGTAAGAATCAAACCTTTGAATCAAAATTGTAGACAATCGCTTGGACTTAGATAGCCTCGACTAGATAGCCTCGACAAGCATAGGAGGCGAAGAACTGAGCATCAGAAGTGAAGAACTAAGCACCCGGAGGCAAAAAAGTAGCCCTAGCCGAAGAAAATAAGGGTGGGAAAAGACAAGCCCCATGTTTTGAATTTATAGAGAAAAATTTGGCTCTCACCGATTGCGAACCCTGATGAAGGGTCGCATCCAGCTCCGCGACCGGCACCCCTCCAACCGATAATGGTAGCCCTTGGGAAGCACCCAGATGGACTATTGGTCACACAGTGGCTTGACCGGTGTCGTGACCGATTAGACCCAGAATACCCAAAAGTGGCTCACGGTCGCAACGCCCAGCCACAAAGGTTAGATTCCGGAATAGGAGACTAGATGACACAGTAACAGCGGTATTGTCAAATCATAGGGTCAACAATGCATATGATTAGTGTCGCTTCGTTTATGTTCTCTATCCGATACTAACCTAGGACTGTTTATTGCGAAACATGTTACTAACCAGTTGGCATGTCATTTCAGGAATTGTCACTGTTATCGATGGCACCGGCCAACTGTTTTGCCCCACACCTCAACAGGAATCGAAGCATCCAATCTCGAGACAGACAAGGCGATGGATTGAATATTAATGGAAATCAACCGCTAGTCTCCACGTTCGGAGAGGGAATTTTAGAAGGTCACCTAGTGCGACAAAATTGATCAATTTTTGAAATTGAAACTAGTCGAGTTCACTGGACTGTCAGACAAACCTAACAGAAGTATTGGATCCAGAGTATTGAGAAAACTCTGAGTGTGCTCAACTGCCCTGACGATATAAAGGTGACGTATGCAGCCTAGCAGCTGAAGGGAGCACCCTACCAATGGTAGATGGACACTGAACTCGAGCTACTATAGCAGTATAAGGTAATTTCATGGGAAGTGTTTTGGGAGGCTTTCTTTGTAAAACCTGCACCTAAAAAACCTGGCCTAACTCAGATTTTCTTACCATGCCAGGGTTTTCCATTGTCGACGAGCCTGACCCCATGTCAACTTGAAGACTTACTTGAACTAGGTATGAATCATTTCGATCAAATTTATACCTTTGGACAAATGATCACATAACCAGTCATTGGTCCCTACAACCAGCTTCAATAAGTCACAGCCGGATGGTCGTAACCAGTCAGGCCTAGATAGCCTACCGGTGAATGTCAAGTTTGAAATTTTTTTTCAAAGTAGGTTGGGAATATTCCTTTTACCTAGGGACGACCCCCATGGGTCCCACTTCACTTCTAACTGTTCTAGAGTTGGCTGAGGAAGTGGAGAACCTAAGGGATTCCTTAGAATGCCAATTGGCACTCCCTTACAGTCTCTAACCTTCTAAGGAGTTCTACCCCAAGAAGGAGACTCCTAAACCATAAAACCTTCTCTAAACCACCCTCTCTCTCTTAGAGTATCACTCAAAACCCTAGAGTTCTAATGCGTTCTCAGAGAGAGGAGAAAATTGAAGGAGGAAGAAGGAGGCTGGAAGAAAGAATTACCTTGGGAATCACCAATGGGTTTCAATATCATCAAGCTGTAGCTCGAAACTGCTGTAAGTGAACCCTACCTTACTTTGTATCTAATCTTAGACTAAGTAGAATGAAGGAACCTTGGTTCATCAACGATTAATGGAGCCATCGTCCATTAATGGCTGAGCATCGAATGAGGCTTCACGGAATTCAAACTAGGGATTGGACATTGCAAAAAATTAAATGGTAAACCCTAAACTAAGTGATCAGTTATGGATTCACAAAGCCTAGGTTAGGATTTGGTAATCCCATACGGATGTTAGGTCATGAACTCCACAATGGAGATCCATCCTAAGGTATACTTAGTTGGAATCCGAAATAAGAAAAACCTAGACCAACTCTTCAAAGAAGGTCTAGTCGCGATATACCGGTCATAAAATACATAACCAGATACGCGACCAGATGTATTAAGGAAGTTCATAAAAAGTATCCGGTCTAGACATCTGGTCACGATAACTGTAACAGGACTCACAATTGATTAGGACTAAAAGGGTTCCCAAGAGAATTCGGTCCCGACCACCTGTCTCGACCAATTAGAGCCAGTCAATTGCAACCGGTTAGCCCTAGAAAATCCTGTTTAAAGTTGAATTGAATATAAAAAATTACTAATGAGGTTCCCACACAATAGGTAACTTGTACATAACCAAGAGTGACCTTTTGGCTGGGAATAACGATTATCTTTAAATCTCAAGTGAGGGAACAAAACCCCTGTCCTATGTGTGGAATGATTTCTATGTGAATATGAATGTGACTGTTGTAATCAGATTATGATAACATGTCATCCAATAATTGTTCTTGCATACATTTGCATCCTTTTTATTACAAATATTGTAAATATATGTGGATATGAATTTTGATTGTAAGCAGTGGTGAAATGGTCAAGGACCAAAGGATTTGGCTCACTGATTGTTTGGCTTGTAATGTTCTCGCACCCCTAGCGAGATGACAGTATCATGAGGGGACAAAATAGATGGACTGGGATTCCTACTAGGTGTGTGTGAGGAAACTACAAGGGATGACATGTAGAATGATGACTAGTATACCAACCCATGTATGTAACCCTGGCCAACAGGGAGTTAAGTGTTGGTACGGATAGGGGAAGAGTGGGAGGTATTGAAAATGTTCGTTGCAGCATCATTGGCCAAACTTTTTCCCTAGTATTGTTTGTCTTTGGGATGATGCATGGAAATACCAGGGCTATTGGTGTAGGCTGGTGAGCACCCATTATCTCTTGTACATGGAGGTTATGGCTAGCTTTGGTGACTGTGGTCAAGCCTTCCCATAGCTATAGCATATATTATACCAAATCAATATTGTGAATTAGGATTAATAACCTAATCATGCATATTGCCATTTGCCTATTTTCTCATTGATCTCAAGTTTGAGAGCTCACCCTTGTGTACACAAACTTTTTAATTGATGTTGCAGATAACACTGTAGCTGATTATGTAAATGCTCCAACTATCTCTTCTATGGCATACATGGACGTGCAAGTTCTGGAAGGGGACGAACATGATGTAGACTGTGAGTGTGACGCATGCGTGTTTAAGTAGAAGAAGCAATGGACATTGCATCAATTGCTAGAGAATGCTGAAGTTTATTTATTTATTATTATTTTTTTTTTATTTCAGTTTCACTTTACTTTTACAAGTGTTATTTTATAGCCCAATGTTATAGGACTGGATTATGAATGGTTTTTATTTATTGGTTGTGGATGGTTAAACCTGAATAATTCTAATACAATGTTATTTAATTTATTTACAGCATTAATAGAAGCTCAGTTTATTTAGTTATTTTGCTATTTATATAACTCTAATTAATTATTTGTGACAATGGTCGTGATGTGGTTGAGACGAGCATGACATCGCTTATGAGATATTGAGTTGGACCAAACATAAAATGTGTGTCGGTTTAGTCTGTTCTGAAATTTTACATATCGTAAATTTGGGGTGTGACATTCTTAGCCAGTTATGCCTTTCTAGCAATGAGTAACTAAGGAAAGCAAGGCAACATTATCTCCCTGCACGAGATTAACACCACTACCAATGATGTGGTAGTAATAGAACAGCTCAAGTCTGTGAAAGAAAACAAACTTGAAGCAGTGGTTACCTAAAATCGACCACTAGTCATGTCCAAACAGCAACAACCCCATTCAGGTGAACCCCTCAAACAATCATTTAAGATGGGACCTCCTAAATTTACAAGAATGTCTCATGAACCAACTCGATCTAGGGAATGGATTTACAATGTGGAAAAGGCGTGTGATATTCTGGGGAATTCAGATGACCAAAGGGTCTCAAGTGCTTGTTAGAAGGACCATCATATTGGTGGTGGCAAGGTACAGTAGCCAAGCTGCAGCAAGCTAATCAAAAGATCTCATGGGATACATTTTGAGAAGCCTTTTTGGCTTAAGTATGTGCCACACCAGGATGCTATGAAAGAAGGGGTTTCACCTACTCTAGAAAATCAAGATCCAGAAGAGCAAACCAGTAGTTGTCAGACTAGTGGGCGACACCGTGATAAGGGAAACCACCCTGAAAAGGTTAGATGAGCCTACGAGGAATTCGGGATACAAGGTGATCCCTACACTTGGTGGGGGCCTCAAGAACAAACTCCGTTATCACCTCAACAGGCTGACATTCGAGACATTTGCAAGAAGATGATCTCACAAATCTGCTTTTCCTGAAGTGATTCTATAAAACCTCTAGCTAAAATAGAGACCGAATTGACACCTAAAGAAGGGATTTCTCGACAATTTTATCGAAGGTATCACCCAATGATAGGGGGAAAACTTAAACCTTATGGAAGTTGTTAGAGATTTTCCTCAAGGTTTGCCTAAATGTTAGGAATGCCATCGAATGGGGCATAACCAGATTGAGTGCCCACAAGCATTGGTGATGCAGTGACTACCCATTTCAAAAGTTCCCTGGGGGACGAACCAAAGGACCCGGGCACCATTGTATGGAATACACACCGAGACTATAGCAAGACCACCAACTCCTACACATGTTTCACCCAGCAAATGGAATCTCTCGTCTCAGCTTAAGCTTTTAGAGATTTCAGCCAAAAAGATTCAGAAGAAGGCTAAGCAGACCCTTCATACAAGGATGAACTATAAGTCTGAAGTTGTTCGCCGCTTAAGTATCAGTCAACCTCAACCTTGGTTCCAGTGCTCTTATTGCAACATCACCGACCACTCATACCTGACATGCCCACAGTTAGCAAAGGATGTAGAAAATCACTAGTGGTATGGTAGCGGAGCAAGAATTGTTGAGACCAGCAACAACACCAGGACTCCCACAGGTACTTGACATAACGTTTAAGATTAAATCGTGGTGAATCGTATATAAAGTCATTGTCTAGCAACCATCGAGTAATTGCATTTAATACATGACATAGAGCCAGAAATAAACGATACCTACTGTTTGACAATCATATGAGAACACTCATTTGGACTTGAGAACCTTCTGAGGTCATTTGGATATTGCCATAGGATGGTACTCCAGGTCACAGAACCCTTGACCAACCCAATCATAGATAAATGACTTATTTGGTCAAACACACACGATAAAGTCCTAGATGGGAATCGAAAGGACCCTAAGCATTATAGGAGTAGTAAGGGAACATCGATGGACCTATACCCCCGAGCCCTAGGGAAGACTTAGAAAGAGAGAAATTAGACACTGACTTCGCTCTTTTTCAATCCATATCACCTAGAAACCAAGATGAGCTCTGCATTCGCAGGATAGCCCACAACATGAATAATGGTCCTGAAAGAACTCGCCCATTCAGGCAATTACGATGACTTGAAGATAGTAATGCAAGGGGGGATAAATAGGGATGTAGTCCCCAGTGTGCCCAAGTAATGAACTAGTAGCACATTAGGGAAAACTCTTATAAATCATTGGACTACTTAACCCACCAGGATTACACATAATGGGGAAGAATAGTATCACCATAGACTGAACTACTAGTCTATCGTTAAACCAAACCACCAATTACTGGGCTACTCGATGACCTATATAAGGAAGAAGAGATATTCCAGAAGTACATATGATTAGTAATTTCGGGGACGAAATCCTTTTAAGGGGGAAGTTGTAAAACCCGAACCCAGAATACCCGGCCAAACTTGGTTTTTCTTTCATGCTAGGGTTTTTCACCTCCGATAAACCCGAACCCAAGCTATCCTAAGGAACAGTAAAGCTAAATCCTAAAGAAAATCCCACGTAGATGAAGACTAGTCAAGGTGCAACCTAAAGGGTAGCCGGTCACGAATGCCGGTTGGATAGCCTTAGCCCAGGTGTGACTGCCACTTGCAACAGGTTGACTCTAGATAGGCACCCGTGGGAATTCTAGTTCAAGTATGATTAGTTGGAGAGCATAGGAATATTCCCTTGGGCCTACAAACGAACCCAAGGAGTCCCATCTCCAAACCAGCCAATTAAATTAAGACTTTAGAGTCTAAATCCTACTCAAACTCCTGTTCTGCCACTTGGCTCAGCTTCACAATTTTCCACTTTAACTATGAGTCCCACTGCAAAGGGAGACTCCAATAGAACACCGATATCAAACTCCTCTCTCCTCTGAGTCTCATTTCACCAAAAAACTTTGACGTGTTCTCAGAGAGAGAGAGTTAAGGAGGAAGAAAAGTTTGGAGCAGTGGTTGCATTAATAACCACCGACGCCATACATCGCCTTGCACTACCGCTCAAACTATCACGAGTAACTCTCATAGGAATTACAAATTAGCATTATGCATAGAAGGATTTAATGGTTAAATTCTTAGACTAACTGCCTTAACGGAACTTCGTTCACCATTAATGGTTGAGCAGAGAATCATCTTGAAAATCTCAAGAAGACCTTTTCTTTTGGTTCGATTCAGAACAGATCTTGAATCTATTATCGTGATTAAATCCCCGTATGGTAATGCCTAGACTTAGGAGGGATGGATGTAGGCGATCATGTGAAGCCAACAAATGGAGGGACTAAGATTTGGGGAAACCCCGATCAGAAGCATCGCCGATGGACATCCAACAACGAGGTCTAAAGGCATAACTGGAGCAGACCCCTAGAAGTGAAATCTATGCCTCCGGCTAGACCTATAAACCCTGATCAAAACCTTTGGGGACTAGCCGACTCGCCATTGAACGACTGGCCTCACGACCAGATATTGGCAGAAAGCCTCGGTAAGTTACCTGACGCAAAGCCAGACTCGCCACTGATCTCCAGATCTCAGTCAGATGTGAAGCCGAACTCGACCCAGTGCATCTGGGTTCGTGACCGGCCAGGGACATGGTACTTAGGTTTCTATGTTATGACTTAAACAACTAATTAATACCTGTACATATTACACAGGTGTCAAGTACCAAGGCAGTTTAACCTCGTGCGGTGTGATAACTCATAATTTTAAACCCTTAGGTGAGGAATCAAAACCCTGATTAATTTTTTGAGTGTTTCTAATATTGCGTATGCCTGTGTAACATGCTTGCTGTGAATAACATGTCATCCAATAACTTTCACTTTTGCATGCATTTGCATTAATTTTGATATGTGTGATGATTGTGAATGTATGTTGTGTTGCTTGGTGGGAAGTGGTGAAAGGGTCGAGGACCGTCGGATCTAATCTACCGGGCAAACCCCTCTGCCATGCATTTCCCCAATGTCTAGTGTGATGACAATGTTTAAGGGGGGAGCAGACGGAGTGGGACTTCTGCTGGGATATTGTGGGGATGCATATAATGATGTAAATGGATAGCCAAAAATCCGAATTCGATTCGAATCTGTAACTGTTTAGGGGAATCCGAATCTAAACAATCGGATTCAGATACAAATTCAGATAGGTGGGATGCAGATGCAAATTTAGATAGTAGTCTAAATGAGCAGATTATATCTGCTCTGATCTATTTAAATATTTAAACAATTTCCATATTAGAAAACTACGATTAAAACCTGACTTCACGTATTTCTAAGGTTCAGTTTCCATATTAACGTCATCTATCTATAATTCAATTTCCAAAAAAAAAAATTATTTATTATATTAATGAGACCTTAGGAATTCCAAATATAACTTTATAGTTACTTTATTTATTATAAAAACAAAGAGGTGGGAATTGGAATGATAACTATAGTTATTTTATTTATTATAATAACCAAATAGTGGGAATTACAATGAATGCTTCTACATTTACTCTATTGTTTTCTTGGGTGAGTTTTAGGGTTTTTTAGTTTTCTTAGCGGGGAGGTCGAGCCATGGAGATAGATGGAGAGGGAATGAGGGAGTTGTAAACCTGTGCTTAGAGATTCTTGATCTTGCATCTAATTTTTCTCTTGTAATTTCATCTTTATTTTTCGCTACGGTGTTTGCTCTATCAGAATCTCTCTTATCATTTCCTCTAGATGTGTTGGCCAAATGCAGAAGAAGAACAACAGCATCAACCAAAGAAGAAGAACAAGCTCCCTTTAAAGCAGATGAGGAAAAACAAGTAGACACTGACGATGTAGAAGTTCTTTGACGAAGAAGAAGTAGAAAGGAATTTCTTTCACAAAGAAGAAGTAGCGAAGAAGGAAGTTTTTATTAACAAAGAAGAAGCAAGAAGGATTTGAAAAATTATTTACTCACCTACCAGATTTGGATCGGATTTTAACCAGATATCTGGTTTGTTATTTTGTGGCTTGAAATTTGGGTCTTTTATGGTTATTATGGACCATATCATATCTTCCTATTTTAGTTAAAGAAAAAATAGGAAAGTTATGGGAAAATGATTCTCTATTCCCTCAATTACTTTTCTCCCATAAATATAATCGTGGAAGAGGGAATAGTTAAGGATTTTTCTAACCTAGCCGCAAAACGTAAGAGGAAGAGAGAAAAGAAAAAGGGAGAGCAACTAGGGTTCTTGTTTATTGTTGAAGCTGATCGCAATCTTGTGTATTCATGCCACTCTATAAAGTGCACTTTGTAATCTTCTTCTTCTTCTTGATCCAGTGAAAATCTCTTCTTGCCTGTGGACGTAGATCACATTGATCAAACCACGTAAATTTTTTATGTCTTTATTCTTTATTGTTTGTTCGAATTTCATACCACCATTACCTGCGTTCTTTCGTTATGTATGTCATAACAATCTGGTATCAAAGCTTTGATTCAATTTCAAGGGCTTTGTGTTCATAATGGCTTCTATGAAATTCTCGATGACTCCTTTTGACGGTCAGAATAATTTTAGATTATGGAGAATAAAGATGAAAGATTTTCTATGGCGTGAAAGTATGGTTAAGGCTCTCGAAGAAAAGTATCCGGAGGATATGACTAAAGCCGAAATTGAAGATATGGAAGAGAAGACTCATAACACCTTGCAATTGTCGCTTTTCAACAAGGTGCCTTGTGAAGTTGCTGATGAAAAAATAGTAGGTGGGTTGTGGGCAAAGCTCGAAAGTCTCTACATGAAGAAATCTCTTACAATGAGGTTGAATTTGAAGCAACGTCTTTATACTCTAAAGATGAAAGAAAGTATGCCCATCCAGGAACACTTAGATGAATTTAATAAAATTATCATGGATATGAGAAATCTGGATATTAAACTTGAGGATGAAGATCAAGCCCTTATTGTATTGTGTTCCTTACCTAACTTTGTTAACTCTATGTTGTATGGGAGAGAATCCATAAGTTTAGAAGATGTAAAGGCACCTTTGAATTCTACTGAGTTGAGAACAAAATTGAATGGGAAAAGTACTAAAAATCAGATTGACAGTTTGCTTGTTAGAGGTAGTCCGAAGACCAAAGAGGGTGGTAAAGGAAAATCAAGTAATCATTCTAAGTATAGATCGGGCTTGGATAAGAGGAATGTTGAGTGCTACTATTGTCATAAGAAAGGGCATTACAAGTCAGAGTGTCATGCTCTTAATAAGAAGGAAAATCAGCAAGGTCAAACTTTAGATTCTGCAAATGTGGCAAAGGCTAATAAAACTGATGTTGCTGAGAATGTTCTCGCATTATGTCCCTTAAATGGCCATTCCAATAAGGAATGGATTTTGGATACAGGTGTATCTTATTACATGTGCCCAAATAGAGATTGGTTCACCACCTATAAGGCTATCGAGGGTGGTTCAGTCTTGATGGGAAACAATGCAGTTTGCAAGATAGTTGGTATTGGTACAGTTCTCATCAGGTTTCATGATAGGATAGTGAGGACTTTGATGGATGTGAGGCACATCCCAGACTTAAAAAAGGTTCTTATTTCCTTCAGTACCTTAGACTCCATTGGGTGTTCCTACACAGGTAGAGGTGGAGCTATTAAAGTTTCTAAGGGTTCAATAGTTATGATGAAGGGTAGCAAAGAATAGCCTCTATGTTCTGCAAGGTGGTACTGTGACAGGTTCTGCAGATGTATCATCATCTTCTGACTCTGACAAAGATATGACTCACTTGTGGCATATGCGCTTGGGCCACATGAGTGAAAGAGGTATGATTCTTTTGAGTAAATGTGGTTTGCTCTGTGGTGATCATACAACATCACTTGACTTCTATGAGCATTGTGTGTTTGGGAAGCAAACACGAGTCAGCTTCTTAATTGGTTCACATACGACAAAGGGCACACTTGACTACATCCATTCTGATTTGTGGGGACCAGCTCAGGTTCCATCCAAAGGTAGTGCCCTCTATTTTTTAACATTTATTGATGATTATTTCAAAAAGGTTGGGGTTCATTTTCTCAAGCGTAAAAGTGATGTGTTCAAAAATTTCAAGAATTAGAAAATTCTTGTGGAGAATTAAACTGGAAAGAAAATCAAATGTCTCAAAACAGATAATGGTCTAGAGTGTTACAGTGGTGAGTTTAAAAAATTCTGCACAAATTTAGGGATCGTACAACATCGCACAGTCAAACATACTCTTCAGCATAATGGAGTGGCAGTAGCGTATGAACAGAACCTTGATGGAGAGGGCTAGGTGTATGCTCCCTAACTTTGGATTGGAAAAGGATTTTCAAGCTGAAGCTGTTAACACGGCTTACTACTTGATGAATCGTTCTCCTTCCACTACCATTGAATGTAAGACTCCAAATGAGGAATGGTCAGGTAAACCTAGTGACTATTCAAATTTAAAGGTATTTGAATGTCCTACTTATTATCATGTTAAAGATGGTAAGCTTGAGCCTAAAGCTAGGAAATGAATATTTGTTGGTTATACTGATGGTGTTAAAGGATATTGTTTGTGGTGTCTGGAACCTGATATCTCTAAGTTCATTATTAGTAGAGATGTTACTTTAATGAAAAATATATGCTTGATCATAGAAGGTTTCTGTTGAGTCCACAGGTAATGTAGAGAAGACTATAGATGAGGTGGAGCTTCAGGTAAAGCTTCAGAGAGAGACTTCTTAGAAGTCATCTCTAGATATTACTTCTATAGCTAAAGATGAGCAACTTGATTTAGGCTTAGATGATGATGAGGTAAAATCTAAATAACCTTATTTGATAGCCAATGGGAGGGAGATGAGGCAAATTAGACATCTTCAGAGATATACCTATGTTGAGTTGGTGGCATATGCTCTCACGATAACTAAAGAGATGGGTATTAATGAGCCATCCACTTATTCTAAAGCTGTGTCCTATGTTGAGTCTGGCTAGTGGACCATTTCTATGATAGAAGAACTTGAGTTTATTTACAAAAATCAAACTTGGGACTTGGTGAAATTACCTAAGGGTAATAGGGTCATAGGAAGCAAATGGATTTTTAAGAGGAAGGAAGGGATCCCAGGGGTTGAGGATGCTGGATACAAAGCACAATTAGTGGCTAAGGGCTATAAGCAAAAGGAGGGAATCGACTATGATGAAGTATTTTCTTTGGTTGTAAAGCATACTTCTATCCGCGTGTTGCTAGCCATGGTTGCTTTACATGATTTAGAGCTTGAGAAACTTGATATTAAGATTGCATTTCTACATGGTGAGCTTGAAGAAACAATTTACATGTCTTAGCCAGAGGGATATTCTGTGGAAGGTCAAGAAGATCATGTTTGCAGATTGAATAAATCTTTGTATGGCCTAAAGAAATCTCCAAGACAATGGTTCAAGAGGTTTGATAGTTTTATTCTTAGTCATGGATACTCGAGATGCACTTATGATAGTTGTGTGTACTACATGATGTTGGGAGATGGTTCTTTTGTATATCTTTTGTTATGTGTGGATGACATGCTCATTACTACAAAGAACATGTCACATATTTGGGTTTTGAAGAGACAACTCAGTGATGAGTTTGAGATGAAAGATCCTGGTGCAGCGAAGAAGATCTTAAGGATGGAGATTCGGAGAGATAGAAAAGCTGGAAAATTATCTCTCGTAGAAGAGTTATATTGAAAAGGAGCTTGAGCGCTTTGGGATGAAAAAGGCCAAACCCATTGCTACTCTTTGGCTTCCTACTTTAGGCTTTCGGTTCAAGACTCACCTCAAAGTGAAGCCGAGAAGAAAGAGATGTCTCGAATCCCATACTCTAGTGCAGTTGGTAGTATTATGTATACCATGGTTTGCACTCGTCCAAACATTACACAAGCAGTCAGTGTGGTGAGTAAATACATGGCTCAATCAGGGAAGGTACATCGGCAAGTAGTGAAGTGGATTCTTAAGTATCTCAGAGGTACTTCAGATTTGGGTTTTGTCTTTGACAGCAATGCTTTGGGAACCTCAATTGTAGGTTTTGTGGATTCTGACTTTGCAAGTAATCTCGATAAAAGGAGATCTTTGACAAGTTATCTCTTTACACTTTCTGGTTCAGCTATTAGTTGGAAATTGACATTGCAATCGACAGTGGCTTTATCTACTATGGAGGCAGAGTACATGGTAGTAGTAGAAGCTGTAAAGGACGCCATTTAGTTGAAGAATCTAGTGAGTGAGTTTGGGCTTCAACAAAAAGCTAGTTCAATTGTCTTTTGTGACAACCAGAGTGTGATACATTTGACTAAAAACCAAGCACATCACGAGGGGACAAAACATATTGATGTTAGATATCATTTCATTCGTGAGGCGGTTGCCAAAATGAACATCACAGTGAAGAAGGTTAATACTACAGACAATCCAGCGGATATATTGACTAGACCAGTTACGGCAAACAAGTTCAAGCATTGCTTGGATTTGGGTGGCATTAGCACTATATTGGTAGCCCTTGTTGGGGCATTGGTGGCGAGAGGAGAAGTATTCTCTAGTTTCGGTTCTGAAGTGAATAATTCTTTTTCACATCTCTTGTTTCTTACACAGAGTTAGCTCATGTAAGCTTAGAGATGTCTTTGAGATATTGTTCCACTTCTAGATGGTTTGAGGTTTTCAAGCCAAGGTAGAGATTGTAATTTTGTGACTTGAAATTTGGGTATTTTATGGTTATTATGAACCATATCATATCTTCCTATTTTAGTTAAAGAGAAAATAGAAAAGTTGTGGGAAAAGGATTCCCTATTCCCTCAATTACTTTTCTCCCATAAATATAATCGTGGGAGAGGGAGTAGTTAAGGATTTTTCTGACCTAGCCGCAAAACGTAAGAGGAAGAGAGAAAAGAAAAAGAGAGAGCAACTAGGGTTCTTATTTATTGTTGAAGTTAGTTGCAATCTTGTGTATTCGTGCCACTCTATAAGGTACACTTTCTAATCTTCTTCTTCTTCTTGATCTAGTGAAAATCTCTTTTTTCCCATGGACGTAGATCACATTGATCAAATCATGTAAATTTCTAGTCTCTTTATTCTTTATTGTTTATTTGAATTTCATACCGCCATTACCTGCGTTCTTCCCGCTCTATTTATCGTAACATGGCTAAAATGCGAATTTTAATTTGGATTTAATTTTTAGAAATCCATAGGATGCAGAGGCGGATTCGGATAGGGTGGTTAGGAGTTGGATTCGAATTCGGATAGTAACCTATCCGTGTCAAATCTGATCCGTTTACATCTCTAGATGCATATGATGTCATATAAGATTGGTTAGTGATAGATCCCATGTGTGCGACCCTAGCCAATATAGGGTTAGGTAGTGGTATGCGATGGGGGATGAGGGAGAAGAGTCGGCAGTGATCGTTGGAGCATCACTGGCTGGACTTTTGCCCTATCACCATTCTTGGAGGAGACACGTGGCTTCACCAGGGCTGTTGAAGTAGGCAGGCGAGTGTCCATTTTCTCCTGTGCATGGAGGTTATGGTCAGCTTTGGTGAGTGTGGCCAAACCTTATCATAGCATTTAGTATACATTATATCGGACCCTTGCGTATGCATTAATTTATCATGCATTACTTGCTTGCTTGTTTATTTCTCTCGAGCTCAAGTTGGAGAGTTCACCCTCACGATTGTTATTTTTTAGTTGATCTGCAGGTACTTGCTTAGTAAATGAGATGAACGTTCCAACTACTTCCACTTCCAGATTACCAGATGTACAAGAGATGGAGATTGAGCAAGACGACATTGAGCCATCACCAGACATGTAGTAGAAGGACTAGCAATGGATCATCGGACTTTACCTTTACTTTTACTTTCACTATGATTAATTTAGTTGTTATTATCTAATTATTTTGACCCAATGTTAGGGGCTATGTTAGAAATTCCTCTTTGTGATATGAATGACAAAATATAGTATTTGAAACAATGTTACTTAATAATAATTATCAATAGAGCTCAACTTTACTTTATTTAATCTTTGATTTTTGTTCATATGGGATTTGGTTTGGGCTTTGTTGGAGTTTAGTGCATCTAGAGCACTGATTCTAGGTTGGACCGCAACTAAATGGTTGAGCCGGTCCGTCATATTATAATACTTTACATATGGTATGGGTTGGGGTGTGACAATTATAGTTGGGTGTGTCCCCACTTGTGCAGTAAAGGCTGAATTGCCCCTGAATGGGGAGGTTCCTACACTATGTGTAGGCCATTGATTGGCCGGTAGCATTTATGCACATCAGTAGTCAGTCATAGAAATCGAGATGGGTATGAGGAGAGAGAAAGTAAGGAGAAATCCATGGTTCTAGGGATGAGATTATGGAATACTTTGCGAGTTTTTGTGACTTCATTAAATTTGCCTCCACTTTCAAAATTCAGTTTGATTTTTGGATGTAGCTTTTCATCATCCATGATGAAGAGAAATATCTTCATTCTTCACAATTGGTGGTATAAATAGGAAGTCATTTATGATCACGCTCCTTAAATTTCTTTCACCTCCTTTACCTAGGGTGAGAGAAAATTGTCTCCTTGATGTTTTCACCGTGATTGTACCATCATCGATCAGCTTAGGCAAAGTGACAACATAGGTTTTTTTTTTTTTTTTTTGTCACCTCCCGTTTGTTATATTGTAAATTTTTTCATGAAAATGGTATTTAACAATAATTTTTTCCATGTAAATTTTTTTTCAATGTATTTGTTTGTGTTTTACATAAGGAATTGATTAAATCAAACAGATAAAGAACAAAAGAAGATCGAGACAGGTACCTTTACCAATTTTTACAAACGTTTCTCAAATCTCAGTGTGTCTCTTTGTGAGATAAAGAAGCTTGGTTTCAAGAGATGAAGAAGGGGAACAAGGACTCTGGTGCGATGAGAGTCATGAAAGAGAGTCGGAGAGATTCAGGGACTGTGAGTCTAGGAGGCACCGTTTAGGGTTTGTTTGCAGAGATAGATTGAGAGAAGAGGTGAAACCGTGAGACTTGAGAGTCGACTTAGGTTTAGCTTTAGGGTTTGGTTTATATATATATAGGGTTGGGCTAGGCCGGGCTCAACCCAGGGGGTCAACCCTAACTGATCCCTACCTAGCCAGGGTTCATAAAAAATTAAGCCCTAACCCAGCCCTGTCAGGGTTTGAGTCGGGTTCAACCCTGCCAGGGTTCAAGGCAGGCTTGGGCGAGTTTGGATCGTTAAGGTAAAACTTGCACCCCAAGTTATACCACCTTGCTTTCTCTGATTGTCCATGGATGTCAATCATTATTACAAGGGAAAATTTCAGCTAGCACCCAAAAAGAATTGGCCAATTCACCTACCACCCAAGTTGTTTTAAAAAATCACCTACCACCCAAGTTAGATAAACGTTAGTCCATTTACTGACGAGAAAAAGTTTAAATTGTGTATAGATGTTTATACCCTTGTCATTTTAAACTTAAAAATATTAACCAATATGAAAATTACTTATTTGACCTTCTAGTGTAAATAACAATGTCTAACCCTATTGGATTCAATCTCATCAAAATTTATCGTTCTCTTTCGTGCTGGGCTGCAAGAACGGATCTTGCAAAAGGTAAGGGTTTTTCTCCCTCATCATTCTCCCCCTCTTCTCTCCCTCACCATTCTCCCCTTCCTCTCTCCCTCATCGTGACTCTGATTCCCTTCCCCTCTCCGTCTTCTCTATCTCTCTCTTGTCGTGAATCTGATTCCCCTTCCCCTCTCCTTCCTCTCTCTACATTGTGATTCTAATTTTCCTTTTCCCTCTCCTTCCTCTCTCCCTCATCGTGATTCTGATTCTCTTTCCCCTCTCCTTCCTCTCTCTCTCTCTCTCTCTCTCTCTCTCTCTCTCTCTCTCTCTCTCTCATTGCTCTTTGCAGCCTTCCATGTTCGGATTCCATCTCGAAAATATAGGTAAACTATTTATTTAAATCTGGGGAACTGTTTTGGTCCCATATTTTTTTAATCAGTATATATTTTAGATCTAAGGACGTTATTCCAATAACTTCAATCAGGTATCTCTGAAAACTTCCCGTCGGATCTGTACCTCGCAAGGGTAAGCATCACTTGTCACACCCTAATTTTGGCTGAACCAGAAGTGTAAGTAAACCGCCACTAAACCAAAGGTTCACACCAGGATCTCAATAAGACCGTGTCTACTAATACAAAGCACTCCACATAACCATAATCAGAATATAAATGAATACACCGAAAGTCTTAAATTAAATGAGCTGAGTATTTCTATTGATAAATAAAATAAACTATCCAATTATCCAAATACCAAAACATAGATAAAATATCTTTACATTGTTTATAAAATCCAACTAAAATAAATAGAATAAACTAGACCAAGAACATCCTAGAGGTACACGCAGTAAGGGCAATGAAGCATCATGCTTGTCCTCTCCTGCTTGCACTTCTAGAGCAGCAGCACCTCCATACACTGGAGCATCCATATAGTCCTCCACAGTGTAACCTGCATCAACATCTAAAAACATGTATATATATAAGGGTGAGCTAACAACTTAGCTCAGTAAGAAAATCAGACAATGCAATAAGCAATATGCATGAGTAACATTCATATTTTTACTCTGGTTTTTAAGTTTATAATGTGCTATAGAAAGGATTGGTGGCTACCGCACTTCTATACACGAGTGTGAGAATCCACCCAATGGATCAAATACCATTGTCGTCCGATATGCACCCATCATGGAATAGAGATAGAGCTAAAGTGTCTCAATCACACACCGCCAACACTTTCCCTGGTAACATATCCATACCAACATGTAACCCCCTATTGAAAAGGGCTTACAAACTAGGTTCAGAATTAACCAATCCTATATGTCATCATAGTAGGCCCTATCCCAGTACAGCTCCCTACAACATAGAGATAGGGCTCAAGTCTGGTGGCCAGGCCAGAGACCACAGTACCACGTCCTCCCCCTGATACCCTACCCGCACCAAGCATGCTAACATAGCAGTGATACGAAAAGGTGCTAGTGTGAAAAATGATCCAAGACCCCAGGCCCTTCCCGTTCTACCCACCAACAAAAACATTCACACGCCTAACACACAATCCTAGCATAGCGAGTATGCAAGAATAGATATAGTAACTGAAAGGAAAGATGACATATGAATATGCACAAGCAACACTCCATACAAATGATAGTTATTAACAACGTTTTACTGTTGTTAGTTAATTAGGGTTTAGGTCTGATTCCCTTATCTGACGCTTGATTACTAGCTTGCTCCATGTCACAGAGTCCAAACTTGCTATTACAAGGTTCTACATGACATTAGGGTTTAGTTAGAATTAGTTCCTTAGATTTTACGTTGGTCGACACCAACTGGGTCAAAAACCAACCCATTCTGGGCATACTGGTCGCATATACCGATCGCAGGTCATTAAACAGTGGTGTGACCGGTATAGTCGATCGGACGACCTTGGCAGGCTACTGGAGAGGTACCGATCGCATATACCAGTTGCACATAGTGCCCTGGTATGGTCAATCGGTATGCCTCCGCAAGACCATAAACTTGGTGTTCGTCTTCTATTCTAGGTCTGAGCAACATTTTAGGGTATTTTTTTGTCCTACATTCCAAACCTTATGCCTAAAATCCCTAGTTTAGAATGCATATCTAGTCCATTGATCGAATTAGGGTTTGACAAAAAATTAAGGGTTCAAGATCAATACCTAGTATTGCATGGTATTGATCAATCATCTACAACACTTAACCTAGAGAAAAGTACAGGCACTTGCCGTTGGTTCATGAACTATGGTGTTCTTCGTCCTACGAAGGCTCCTCTTCAACCTTTCTCAACTCCTTCTCCTCTCAAGATCTCCTTCTGCTCTCTAGGGTTTGTGAGAATCAATCAAAGAGGTTTAAGGAGGTTTAAAGGTCCTTAAATAAGATAGGATGGAGTTTAGGGAAGTTCTCTTACCTTAGGAAAGTCTCTTGGATTGAGATTAGGCAAGCGAGACCCACAGAGATCCGTTTCTGGATCTAACTATTCTGCCCGCGTAGACATACTGATCAATCGGTATATAGGCCGGTATCGTATCTTTTGGTCTATTTTCGTACCTGATTGTCATCCGCTCATCCTGTCTGGTCCAATTATGATTAGAAGACCTATTACGACATGAAATAGAGGTTTAGATCGGGTTCATGGAGTGTGGGTCTTACAATTCCCCCCACCCTTAAAAGAAATTTTATCCTTGAAATTTGCATGTAGGTCTCACAACTCCCTCACCCTTAAAAGAAATTTCGGTCTCAAAATTTATACGTACCTTCTTCATCGAAAAGGTTAGGGTACTCCTTTCGCATTGTGTTCTCCTCCTCCCAAGTGATTTCTTCTACATCTTGGCTTTTTCAATGTACTTTAACATAATGAATATCTTTGTTTCGGAGGTATTGTACTTTTTGACTTGTGAGCATCACGGGTACCACCTCAAATGTCAAATCTGCTATCAAGTCTGGTGGGTCTGCTGTCAAGATGTGCGATGGATCCCTGGCATACTTCTTTAATAGTGAAACATGGAACACACCATGGACGTTTGACATGGATGGTGGTAGGGCCAATTGATATGCCACACTATCATGTTTGGTCAATCGCTGGTACGGTCCCATGTATCTAGGGCATAGCTTCCCCTTTTTACCGAACCGTTTCAGACCTCACACAGGTGATATATTCAAGAATACCTTGTCACCCACTGTAAACTCTAGATCTCTACATTGGTTATCAACATAAGGCTTTTATCTTACTTGAGCTATCTTTACCCGTTCTTTAATTTGATCAATCGCTCGACAAGTTTCTTCTACAAACTCTGGTTCTACGATCCTTCTTTCTCCTACCTTGTTCCATAACAAGGGTGTACGATATTTCTTCCCATAGAGTGTCTCATATGGAGCCGTCTGGATCGTAGCCTGATAATTATTGTTATAAGAAAACTCAATGAGCGATTGATTCCCGTCCCAAGCTCCCTTGAAATCTATGGCACACGCTAGGAGCATATCCTCTAAAATTTGAGTAGTTCTCTCTAACTGCCCATCTGTCTGAGGATGGAAAGCTGTACTAAATTTCAACTTGGTTCCCATGGCGTTCTATAATCCTTTCCAGAACTTTGATGTAAATCGGGGGTCTCTGTTAGATACTATACTCTTTGACATACCGTGGAGTTTGACTATGTTATCCACATATAGCTTGGCCAACCAGTCCATGGTATATTGAGGTCTAGCAGCGATGAAGCGAGCTGTCTTGGTAAGTTGATTGACTATCACCCACACTGCATCCACTGATGACCTTGGTGTCAAGGGTAAGCCAGTGACAAAATCCATTGTGATACAATCCCACTTCCATGCTGGCTCCGATGGGGGTTGTAACAATCCAGCTGGTTGTTGACTTTCTTCTTTCACTTGCTGAAAATTTAAACATTAAAATACGAATCGAGCTACATCCGTTTTCATACCCCTCCACCAATATAATCTCCTCAAATCATGATACATCTTAGTGCTTCCTGAATGTATTGAATATGGGGTATAATGAGCTTCTGTCTTAATTCTGTCTCTGATATTTGAGTTCTCACTCTCAGGTATACATAATTGTCCTCGATACCTAAGTACCTTGTCTGAATCCAAGGTGAAATCAAGGTTGCTTTTAACCCTTCTCTAGATCTTTTTGCATAATCTTGAGGTGTGGATCCTGTAGGATTATTGCTTGTACCTCATCTATCAGATCTGGTGAGATCTTCAAGGCTGCAAATATCAATGTGAACTTATGAATTAAGCCTTGTTCCACTGGATCTTCTACTGTCTCTAGTATATGTTCTTCTTCATTCTCTATTGAGTCCGAGACGACAGCACACAATGCGGTATTTGTACTGGGTCCTACCTCAAGTTTCAATGCTCACTTTCTGCTTAAGGCATCAGCCACGACGTTCGCTTTACCAGAATTGTACTGGATATCACAATCATAGTCCTTTAGTAGTTCCAACCACCTTCTTTGCCTCATATTCAGGTCTTTCTGAGTGAAGAGGTAAGTCAAACTCTTATAGTCGGACATGATGTAAAACTTTTTACCATACAGGTAATGCCTCCAAGTCTTGATTGCATGAATGACCACCGCTAATTCCAAATCATGCGTCAGATAGTTCTTCTCATGCTCCTTCAACTGTCTTGATGCATAGGCGATCACCTGTTCTCCTTGCATCAGAGCACATCCTAGTCCCAAACCCGATGCATCCGTATATAGGGTGAACGGCAAGCCTGGTGCTGGGATAATCAAGATAGGTGCAGACATAATCTTGACTTTAGAGCCTGAAAATACTTCTCACACTCGTCTGACCATATGAACTTCTCTCCTTTCTTGGTTAGTCTGGTGAGTGGAACAGCAATCCTTGAGCAGTCTTCCATAAATCTTCTATAGTAACCAGCCAATCCAAGGAAGCTACGAATCTTCGCAACTGACTTTGGTGCTTTCCATCCTACTATAGCTGAAATCTTACTTGGATCTACTTTGATACCGTCTGTTGATACTACGTGCCCCAAGAAAGTCACTTCCTTCGGCCAAATTTTACACTTCTTGAACTTGGCATAAAGCTTCTCCCTTCTCAGCCGTTGTAGGGCTGCTCTCAAGTGTGATGCATGTGTCTCCCTGTCCTTTGAATAAACCAGTACGTCTTCAATGAATACAATGACCGAAGTGTCCAACATTTCATGAAACACTTGGTTCATTAGTTCCATGAATGACGCTGGGGCGTTGGTCAATCTGAACGACATTACAAGGAACTCATAATGCCCATACCTTGTCCTAAAAGCAGTCTTCAAAATATCTCTTATCTTGATCTTCAGTTGGTGATACCTCGATCTAAGATCGATCTTCGAGAAAACCTTTGCACCCTGCAACTGATCGAACAGATCATCTATCCTAGGCAAAGGGTACCTGTTCTTGATAGTTAATTTGTTCAACTCTCGGTAGTCGATACATAGTCATATGTGAGGATAGTGATGTCCACCCACGCTGAATGGATGGTGAATGATTTGGAGTCGCCACCTAGATTAAGGTCTAGGACCTAAAATGTAGCCTCATCCTGAGATAAGACTTCTATTGACTCATGATCCAACATATCGGCTTTGGTCCAACAGAGAACGGGTAAGCGTTCAAAGTACAGTTTGGGATGGTGTTAGGCACCCAAAACTGCCCGATCCGAAAATCGGCCTCCTATGTGACTCTACTTTCCTTAGACTCTATGGTTCTGACTGTTCATGGTCAATGGATGATGACTAAGGCTCATGGGGGATCCTATGCCAAGTTACTAAGTTCTTTTAGCTTAAGTTCAGCCAAACATGTTCTCGAAGTAAGAAAACAAATAAAATAATATATAATGAACCGAACCAAAGATGGTTCGGTGATGGACTAAATCTGAGATGTCCAAAACATCACAAATTGCCTACGTATTCCAATCCTGGAAATCAAGTCTAAAAACGTAGTTCGAACCAGAAAGTGATTAAGGTTTATGGATGTGGATTATGATTAAGCTTTCTTAGATTCAATTTATTCAAGTTGAAGTTTATGCTTGATGATGATTGAGATTGAATCTAGAGATAGCCTAAATGGATCGAAGTGAACGAGGATATGGATACGGATATGGATATGGGGGACCTAAGGATACTAAGATGAGGTACCGTACTTGGAGAGTCCTCCAAGTTGCCTACGTATTCCAGAGGTCCTGGAAATCAGGTACAACGTAGTTCGTTACATGGGTTGTACTCTCAGGGAGTAAGGTGTGGCTCTCAGGGAGTCAGATTTGTACTCTCAGGGAGTAGGGTTGTACTCTCAGGGAGTAGGGTTTGTACTCTCAGGGAGTAAGTTTTGTACTCTCAGGGAGTAAGGTTTGTACTCTCAGGGAGTAAGGTTTGTACTCTCAGGGAGTTGGATTTGTACTCTCAGGGAGTAAGGTTGTACTCTCAGGGAGTAGGATTTGTACTCTCAGGGAGTAAGGTTTGTACTCTCAGGGAGTGATGTTTGTACTCTCAGGGAGTAGGTTTGTACTCTCAGGGAGTTGGATTTGTACTCTCAGGGAGTAAGGTATCTGTATACTCTCAGAGAGTAATGTTTGTACTCTCAGGGAGTAAGGTTTGTACTCTCAGGGAGTAAGGTTTGTACTCTCAGGGAGTAAGGTTTTAGGGCACATTGATTGATGTGTGGAACCGTATCTGGGAGTTTCCCAGACTACCTACGTATCTTAGGGTTTGTCCTAAGAATCAGGATCTGCGTAGTTCGAAAATGGCACTGTTCATTGGGTGACCCACTTGGGTCAGAATATGGGTGGTCCAGCCGGACCGAAAGATAATCCTAGATGATCTGTGGTTGGATTTACATTACACCTATCTAGATTCTGCATCCTAGGGGAAATGAACTGAGGGGTAGGGATCGTCCTAAATTACCTTTGTAACTTACAACCCTGATTTGGAATTGTTGGGCTAAGCTTCATGATTCTTGATTAAGACTTTTATCATTTTCCATTATTACCCTTCCCATGAATCTAGGTGCCTACATGCACGTCCCCACACCTAGGAGTGTCTTCTATCAGTGTACATGCATGGCAGTTCGACTAGGGTGTAGCGAAAAGTAAATTCTTGCCAACATAAACATCATTCAATCATGGCATTAGCAAGCAGATCAGCATGGCAGTGTGCATAAAGCTAGCATTGTAAGCATGTGAACAGGGTAGCACATAATATGACAGCGTAATCAAGGGACATGATAGATGCATGGATATAACGACATAAACGATATCAGATCCTCAATCTAACGGTTATATCTCTTCAAAAAATGATGATCATGATCAACACTTAGATTTCATCAAAATAGCCAAGATCAACGGCTCAGATCTCATCAAATAGCTATAATCATGATCAATGATTCATATCTCATCAAAATAGCCATGATCTATGACTTAGATCTCCTATCAAGATATAATCATGATCAGACTAAGAAATCAATGGCTCAGATTCGTCTGAATCAATTATGATCCGGATTCAATAATCTACAATTCTCAAAATACCTACGATGACAATCCAACGGTTCAAATTACTCAAGATCATAATTTAACCGTTCAGATTCATAAAAAACAATCATGATCAAGATTTAACGGTTTAGATTTACCAAAATCACTTATGATGACAATCCAACGGTTCAAATCACTTAAGATCATAATCCAACCATTCAAATTCATTTAAATCATTTCCAAAGATGATCTAACGGTCCAGATTACTCATCATGATAATCCAACCGCTCAGATTGATTAAAAACATTCATGATCAAAATCCAATGGTTCAAATCACTCAAAATTACTCACAATGAAAATCCAACGGTTCAAATCATTCAAGATCATAATCCAACCATTCAGATTGATGAACATCGCTTCCAAAGATCATCTAACGGTTCAAATTAATTAAAATCACATCAAAATTTCGGATCAGTGGCTATGATCAAATCATTAAAATTCTAATCATATGGTCACGATAAACTCTCATAAAATTCAGATCATGTGGTTGGATCAACCTCACTAAAATTTTTGATCATATGGTCGGACCAATCACATTAAAATTCCCATCACATGGTCGGACCAATTACCATTACATAAATCAGATCTATGACATTAAAACACATGGCTGGAATGGTTGTGATGACTGATCAATGGTGTAAGAGATGATGGGATCAAGTGGTTGTGATGTGAATCATGTGGTAATGGGATCACACGATTGTGATGTGAATCCTGTGATGGTGGGATCAATGAGATCAGATTTAATCATAATCATTCACAAATCAATGGGATCAGATTTAACTAAAATCAAATTAATCGTGATCAAGATCGAATGGACCAGATCTGATTAAAATATTATATATGGTATCAAAGATTAAATACAAAAAATGTACACAATATGCCGATACCAATCAAGAAACATGCAAGAAATCAAGAATAAAACAAATGAAACAAAATAGTTACATATAAACCGAAAAGAAGAAGAGAAACTAACCTGATTCGAGGCGTCGACGATGGCCGCCGTATGACGTCGTGAGATGATCGAACGTTTGCCGACGATGGTTGCTCCTTCAAATCTTATTCCTTTTTTTTTTTTTTTCCTATTTCTCTTTCTTTTTTTTTTTTTTTTTGGACGAGCAAGTAGTGAGGTTGCTCACCGGCTGCTCCTCTTTCTTCCAAGGCAGTGGCGGCAGTGCCGCTACTTTCTTCCTCTTCTCTTTGCCTCTCTCTCTTTCTTCTCCCTTCTTTGTTTTTTTCACTCCATGGACTAGCAGCAGAGCTGCTGCTCCTTTTTTTTCTCCCGGCCGCCTCTCTTCTTCTTTGCATTCTTCCCCTTCTCTCCGCCTCTCTCTCTTTCTTCTCCCTCCTTCTCGGGTCTCACTCTCCCTCCTCCTCTCTTTCTTTTTTTTTTTCTTTTCCTTTACGGTTTCACTCTTTTTTTTTTCACTACGGCACGCGGCGCAGTGCCCTGCCTTCTTCTCCTTCTGTTTCCTCCTTTTTTCTTCTTTGGAGCAGCAGCAGAGCTGCTCCCCTTCTTCGACGGCGGCAGCGCTGCCCTGCCCCTTCTCCTTTCTCCCTCTTCTTCTTTCTTCTCCCTTCTCTTATTTCTTCTTCCTCTCTTATTTCTTCTTCTTCTCCTTTTTGGTTTCGCTCTGTTTTTTTTCCTTCTGGAGCAGCAGCTGCTCCCCTTTTTTTTCTGGTTCGGTCGCAGCCTCCCCTATCATCCTCCTCCTTCTCCCTTTTATGGTTGCAGGTGCTTTTGGGACTGGGCTCAAGGAATGGAGGTGGAGTGTAGTTGGATGGCTCAAGATGGGAGGTGGCAAGGTGAGATGAGGTGGCGGTGAGGGAGAGGTGTACAGGAGGTGAGGGAGGGGCATGGAGAAGGAGAGGGGGCTGGTGGAGTGAGGCTCAAGGAGAGGGAGGAGGTGGCGATGATGTGTCGATTAAATGGAGAGGGGGCTGGTGGAGTGTTTGGGGGAAATGGGTATGGGGAAGGTGGAGGTGGCAGCACCTCCATCTTTCCCTCCCTTTCTCTCCTTCCGTTCTCTCTCTCTTTCTCCTTCTCTCTCTTTCCATTCTCTCTCTCTTTCTCTCTCTCTCTCTCTCCCTTTCCATTCTCTCTCTCTCTTCCTCTCTCTCTCTCTTCCTCTCTCTCTCTCTCTTCCTTATCGGGTTCTCTTTATTCGGATTCACAGCCGAATATATATATATATATATATATATATATATATATATATATATATATATATATATATATATATATATATATATATATATATATATATATATATATAATATAATATGATATATAAAAATATATATAATATAACATATATAAAATATATATTATATAATATATAAATGTATATATATAACACATACATAAAGTGCATACACATGGGCCGACCCGACTCGATCCGGGGCCGGTTTGGGTTGGGTCGAGGCCGGACTGGTTGAGCTCGATGGGATTGGACTAAATTGGGCTTGAGTTGGGTTGGGCTGAGTAAGAATGGACTGGATCGATTTCTCTCTCTATTATGGATCCTTTCAGCTTGCAATTCTGCATGAAAAATTTCAACGACCTCTGTCTCAGATTTTCCACGTCCACTTTGAAGAGGACGAACAAAGGAGCACACTGGTGCTTGAATCGTCTGATTCGGACGTCAAATGAACAAAATATGAAGAATTAAAGCTTTGGCGATAATTCGGCTAGCAACTTTGCATGGGACCGCGGCGGCTTCGCCCAAAATTATTTACGTCCACTTTGAAGAGGACGGACAATGGAGCACAGTGGCACTTGAATCGTCTGATTCGGACTTCGGATGATCATGATATGAAGAATTGGAGTTTTGACGATAATCCAATTGACAACTTTGCATGGGACCCGTTGACGGCCTTCGCCCAAAATTCTTCACGTCCACTTTGAAGAGGACAGGTAATGGAGCACAATGGCACTTGAATCACCTGATTCGGACTTCGGATGATCAAAATATGGAGAATTGGAGTTTTGACGATAATCCCCTCGGCAACTTTGCATGGGACCCGCGGGCGTCTTTCGCCCAAAATTCTTCACGTCCACTTTGAAGAGGACAGGCAATGGAGCACAGTGGCGCTTGAATCGTCGAATTTGGATGTCGGACGATCAAGATATGGTCGAATGAAGTTCGATCGATTTTAATCATGATAATTTGCCCAATAAATCCTTAATTTATGATAATTTATAGAAAAGCCCTTGGATTTAATAAGCCAATTTCACTCTGACTAAAATCACGACATCTTCTTCGTTTGATATCGGAATTGAGTGATTCTGGTATCATTTCGAAGGTATTTTCATGACCTTGCTGTAGGGCCCGCCAAAATCAGCTTTGAAATCACCGCTTAGCGTCCAAACCTTGAATTGACCCGCAACCCTTCTGAATATACCCACCAAGACTCTTGTACATTGGGGACACTCTGGCTCAGCCCAGAACACCATAGAGAGCATAGAGGAATTGATTGACTATTGGTTTGAAAGAGTTTCACTCGCCTCTCCTGTACTTTCCAAATTTTCATCCCCCTCTGCTCTCTTACACCAGTAAAGTTTTGTTTGGCTGCAGATGACAAAAATGGGGTGCTTACATCGTACACTACCATCCTTCTTCTTTACAAACAATACAGGCGCTCTCCACGACGATATGCATAGTCGTATGAAACCCTTATCTAGTAGTTCTTGTAACTGGGTCTTCAACTCTTTTAATTTTGTAGGGGCCATCATGTAGGGTGTTTTAGATACCGGTGCCAACCCTGGCATAAGGTCTATCACTAACTCTGTAGCCCTGTCTAGAGGTAGACCGGGTAGATCTTCTAGAAATACATCTGGAAACTCTCGTACCACATCTATATCCTCTATCTTTGGCACCTCTTCCGCGACATCGACCATAGACACTAAGTATCCAACTCCTCCCTTCTCTAGGCATCTCTTAGCTTTTAGAGCAGAGAGGATCAGCTTCCGCTTCCTAGGTAACTTCGTTCCAATGAAGCTAAACTCCTTTCCATTATCATCCTTGAAAACAAGCTTCTTTTCAACACATAATAAATTAGCCGAATGCTGGCCTAACTAGTCCATTCCCAAGATGACGTCATAGTTTACCATCTCAAGTTAGACCAAACTTACTTCTAGGCTCCGCCCATCAATAATAACTGGGCACGGCCCATAGCATTCATTCAAGACCACTTCTATTCCCATGGAGAGCAGACTATCAAGCTTAGAGTTAAGGGCTTGACAGGTAACTCCAGTCTCTTCCCAAAAGATATAGAAACAAAGGAATGTGTAGTCCCAGAGTCAAAGAGTACTCTAGCGGGTATACCAGTTATATCTACAGTTCCTAAAATTTACTTATCCCTTAGTCTACATGCTCAGACATAACAACACAGTAAGTAAAATAGTAAGGGACAGAATCATACTAGTAACCATATCAGGTAATGCAACTTCCTCCTCAGTGGTGACTGCAAATACCTTCCCTTGCTATGGAAGTTTAGGGCTAGGTAGAGTGCAAGTCTTCGCATAATAGCCCATTTGCTGGCAGTTGAAACATTTGACATTAGGGTTCTGACCCGCTACCTGTGGTGGTGGTGATTTAATATTTCTTACTGGCACCGCAGTAGTCTGGCCCTGTAGGGGCAAAAGGGTCTAGTGTTCCCTCCATCAGAAGTCTCAGTAGTCGGCCTTTTTAGTCCCCTATTTTGAGCAAAGAAGCTGTCTCTTTGGCTTGATTCGATCACTCTAGCGATCTACACAACTTCATTATACACTTTCTTCTCCAAACCCAAAAAATGCTCCTGAACGCTTCCTCGCAATCCCATAGTGAACCTACGAGTCTTTGTTTCCTCCTCTTGCATGTTAGCTGGAAATAAGAAAAATAGCTCTTCATACCTCTACTGGTACGCATCTATAGTCATCTGGGATTATTGCAGGTTGAGGAAATCCGTCTCCATTTGATCCCAAAAACTCTTTGGGAAATACTTGTCGAATAAGGCCCCCTTGAATATTTCCTAGGTCATTTGGGTGTACTTCGTCTCTAAGTATGGCCTCGTAGAATTCCACTAGGCATTAGCATCTTTCTTGAACATGTGTGTAGCAAATAACACCTTCTCATCCTCTGTACAAGTCATCAGACAAAAGTTCTTCTCCATCTCAGCAATCTAATGTGCTGCCATAACGGTTTCCCTAGTTTCCCTATGATTGTAGGGGGTTTCAGTTTCAAGAAGCTGTCCACTACTCGGCTTAGGTCATTCTACCCTTGTGCATTCATTCCATACCATGGTGGTGGGTATGCAAAGACTCCTTGAAAGGCAGATGATGTTGGAATTTACTGTGGTAGCTGTGGATTTTGTTCTTGGCCCATCGGCCCAGTACTACCATCCACTAGTAGTGTAAGCACCCCATTTTTGCCACCTCCAACCAAGCTGAGTTCTACTGGTGGGTAGACAGTAAAGGAGAGGAGATGAGTGAAGCTTTGGAAAAGGACAGAGGAGTGTGCGGCACATTCGAAAAGGTTGCAGGTCCCAATTCAAGGTTTGGATTTTTTTATGCCTTCGAGGCTGATTTTGGTAGGCCCCAAAGCAAGATCATGGGCTATGACCTATATGGATGCATAGGTCATGGAATTATGTTCGAAATGAGACTAGAATCACTCAATTCTAATGTCAGAAGGAGAAGAGATCACGATTTTAGTTGATTTGAAAGTGCAGAGGGCTTTCGTGCAAATTATCATGAATTAAGGACTTTTGGGCGAATTATCATAAATTTGATGATTGGACTTCACTCGGCCATATCTTGATCATCCGAAGTCCAAATCAGGTGATTCAAGTGCCAGTGTGCTCCATTGTCCGTCCTCTTCAAAGTGGACGGAAAGAATTTTGGGCAGAAGCCATCAAGGGGTCCCATGCAAAGTTGCCAGCCAGATTATCGTTAGAGCTTCGATTCTTCATAATTTTATTATCTGACATCCAAATTCAATGATTCATGCTCTAGTATTCTTCATTTTTAGTGTTCTTCAAAGTGGACATGGAAAATTTGGGGCAGAGGTCGTCGAAGGGTCCCATGCAGAGTTGGTAGCCGGATTATTATAAGTTAGACTGTTTAAACTTCAAAAATTCATAATTTAGTCATCCCACATCCAAATCAGGTGATTCAAGTCCCAATGTGTTACATTTTCGGTACTCTTCAAAGTGAACATAGAAAATTTGGGACAAAGGTCGGTCGAAATATTCCATGCAGAGGCGAGCTGAAATTTCTAATAAAACAATAGAAAAGAGAGAGAGAAGCCAGTCTAACCTAGTCTAGCTTGACTGGTTCAACCCCAGTTAGTCCAACCCAATCAACCTCGACCAGTCTTGCTTAACCTAGCCCAGACTGGTTTGGACCAAATAAATTCGATCCATGTGCATTGTATCTTTTGTATATACTCCGTAATATATGTATATATATATATATAGTAATTTATTTATTTATATATATAGATATGTATATATTTATATTCTGAATTATTTATTTATTTTTTTATATCTGTACAGATGTGTGTATATATGTATTTTTATTATATATTTATTTATGTATATATATATATATATATATATACAAGAAGCCAAGTCAGTTTTTTTAATAGATTCCGTCAAGAGAAAGGATGAGAGAGAGAGACAAAGAGAGAGAGAGAGAGAAAGAGAGAGAGAGAGAGAGAGAATGAGAAACCGAAAAAGAGAGAGAACAGAGAAGAGAGACAGTGAGGAAGAGAGAGATCAGGAGGGGAGGGAGGTGCTGCCACCTCCACCCCCTCGTCCTTCGACCAACCCATACCCCCCAAAACCTGCACCACCGACTCCATTAAATGACCGCCAGACTTACCTGCCCAGCCTCCTTCATTGAGCCACACCCCACCTCACCGACTCACTCCACTTTTCACATGCTGCCACCACTCAGCCGTTCAACCACCAACCCAAGCACATCATCGAGCCTATCACCCCTCTCACCCATTCTAGCCGATTATGGCTACCACCTCCACATCCTTCTACCCACATAATCCCTTTCTCCGGACAGTTCTCTCTCCCATCCCCTGAAAATCCTCCGTTGACTGTCCACACCCCCCAAAAAAATTGGCTATCAACTCAACCACCCTACAGTGGCATCCTTCATCCCTTTGGCAGTCCATCGAGCCCCACTCTACCTCTCTTCATCAAGCCCCCCAGCTCCTATAAAAACCCCATTTCAACCGAACCTAGAGAGGACTTTCTAGCGGGGTTTCTTTGTAATAGACCACCTTTAAGGCGAGCCGGGTTTAAAGGAAAAAACCCCTTGCAACCTTACTCCCCCGTTGAACTTCATCAGATAACTAGTCCAACCATCATTCCCCATCTTATTCTTCCTATTGCAATACCATACATCCCTTTTGCCGCCATCTTCGACTACCTCCGACACCATCCGCGATCATCATCGGTCACTCCCCGTCCACCTTTCGACACCTTGCGATGACCCCCGATAATCCCCACTACCTACTGCGACGACCATCGGCAACACCTCGAACCAGGTTAGTTTTTCTTCTTCTTCTTCTCGGTTTAGAGTCACTTGCAAGCTTACTGTTGTTTGTTTTTCTTTAAACTTCTGATTTTGCCTGCATATGGACGTTTTATTTTTGCTAACATGCTCCTATCTTTGATATTTTAGTATTATTTTATCTTTGACATCTTATATGGTACCATGTATATATTATCATTTATCTTGATTTGATATCTCACGGTATATTGTATCATATTTATTTAATCTTTGATATTTATTTTTGTGCATCATTATTTCAATCTTTGATATTATATTGTATATAATTATTTTTTAATCTATGTTGTTATACTATATGTAATTAATCTGTGATTTTACATTGTATTTTGACTTTTGCTTAGTATATAATTTTATCTTAACATCTCAGTTTGTACAGCACAAGTATATTGTGTTAGTTTTTATATTCTGGTTTCTGATTGTCTCAGTTCACACACTCACGCTCATAGCTATACTTACATGATTGTGTTATTTTTGGATTGCTATGTGAATGTTACCATGTTTTTTTGAGTGCTCACATGATTCCCATTATGTTTGGATCACACTGCCATGTCTTGAGTATTTGCATACTATCACTGGATCAACTACCATGTTTTGAATGTTACTACCATGCTTGAATGATATCTATTGTTTTGGCAAGAATTTACTTTTTTGCTACACCCTAGTCGAACTGTCATGCATATACACTGCTAGAGGATATTTTTAGGTATGGGGATGTGCATTTAGGCACCCACATTCATGGGGTGGTAAAAGTAGAAATGATAAAAAAGAAACCTTTAACCAAGAATCATTAAGCCAAGCCCAACAATTCCAAAATTAGTGTTTTCAGTTCAAGGGTAGCTTTAGGACAATCTCTACCCCTTAGTTCATCTCCCTTAAGGTGCAAAAACCTAGATAGGTGTGATGTGAATCCAACTGTTAGATCTCTTAGGATTATCATTCGGTCCTACAGGACTACTTTATTTTGACCCAAATAGATCACCTTCTTGGACTGTGTCGATCCTATATGACATCACCTTTTTTGGACTGTGTCGGTCCTATGTGACATCACCTCTTTTGACTGTGTCAGTCCTATGTGACATCACCTTTTTGGACTATGTCGGTCCTATATGACATCACCTCTTTAGACTGTGTAGGTCCTATGCGACATCACCTTATTGGACTGTGTCGGTCCTATGCGACAACACCTATTTTGGACTGTGTCGGTCCTATGCAACATCACCTTTTTGGATTGTCACACCCCAATTCCGGATGAACCAGAAGTGTGAGTGAACCGGCTATAAGTCACGGTTCACACCAGGATCTCAATAGACCGTGTCAACCAATCATTCCCAAGCAATCTAACATGATCAGAGAAATAATACATAGCAGCGGGAATAATAAATGAGCCGAGAACTAAATTGTAATTTAAATAAATATCCAAGTTATTCCATCATCCATCAAATTAAATAATATTTATTACAAGATTTAACAGGAAATAATCCCAAGTCACTGTGAGTAGACACAGAACGAGCACTCGCATGATACATCATGCTCGTCCCTTCTGCTTGGGTATCCATGGCAGCAACCGTACCATAAGCGGGAACAGTCACGAAGTCGTCAACTACAATATGCATGAGATAACATTACAATTTGGGCCAGGTATAACTTGCAAATGTGCTATGGTAAGGTTTGGCGGCCACCGCACCTCCATGCACGAGAGTGTGAGCACACCCAACAGTCAGACACCTACCACACTCTGCTGTTTGCCCCACATCACTCACTTCGGTATGGAGATGGGACTCGAGTCGGCGGGCGGGAAGAACCACAATCCCACGTCCTCCCCTGATACCCCATACTGTACCAATACCTAAACCCCTATTGGCAAGGGCTTGCAAGTGGGTTCCGTTCTAACCAATCCTAGATGTCAATACAATATCAATAACCTCACCCCAGCACGGCTCCCTATGACCTAGAGATAGGGCTCGAGTGCGGGCGGGGAAGAACCACAATCCCACGTCCTCCCCGATTCCCTAGACATACCAAGTGCGCTAAGGTAAAGGCTATACGACCCTACCCCAAGCACTACTCCCTACGACATAGAGATGGGGCTCGAGTGCGGTGGGCGGGAAGAACCACCATCCCTCGTCCTCTCCACGATACCCTATTCGCACGAGTTTGCTAGGACAAAGACGATACGAGAAAAGGTGTTAGTCGTGGATATATCCGGGGCACATCCCCTTCACATTCCACATACTAACGAAAACATACACATGCCTAAACATACAACAATCCTAGCATATGAAATGCATGAAGATATAATAATCAAAAGCATAGCTACATGGCATGTGAGATGCACAAACATCAAGCAATGAATATTCATAATAACGAATTTATCACAAAGGTTTCTTGTTGT
This sequence comes from Protea cynaroides, assembly GCA_028583415.1. Classification (NCBI taxonomy): domain Eukaryota; kingdom Viridiplantae; phylum Streptophyta; class Magnoliopsida; order Proteales; family Proteaceae; genus Protea; species Protea cynaroides. Next base: position 52,655,496 of record CM053274.1, on the reverse strand, counting down.
AGTTATTTAGGTTTAGGGTCTTGTTCCTTACGCGAGCGTGATATTGATTCGATTCTGCGTCAAAGAGTTTACTCACAGCATCTACAGGTCCTACATGATCATAACTTTAGGTTATAATTCATTCCTTAGAGTTTCAGGTGTCGAAACCAGGTCTAGCCAAGCAAACCAGGTTCGAAAACTCATACCGGCTGCACATACCGGTCTCAGTCTAGTGAGGCCGGTATGGTGCAACCGGTGATATATCTGAGCTGCACCATACCGGTTGCACATACGCAACCGGTATGTGCAACCGGCATATACCGGTTGCACTTACGGTCTCACTCGGATCTCACCGAGTGAGACCACGTATGTGCTGCGATACATACCGCAAGGCCATACCGCTGGACTCATAGTCCATCCGGTATACCCTGCGGTTTGGATCGAGTGAGATCTCGGATCTCCCCTCCTTTTCGGCTAACCGATAGGTCTCCATAGGGTTTCCCCTACATTTTCCAAGTCCAAACCCTTTCTTGGCCTTCGAATCTCGGCTATATTGCCGTATGAACCTAAATTAGATTCGAATGAGGGAGAACATTGGGTGTCATTCTCCTTTTTGGATAATTGCGCCGCTGCGCGGCTTCGATCCGATCTCCTAACAAAATTAACAAAACAGAGCACTACCGGCGAATATAGAGCACTTACCGGCGTTGTCGGTTGGCAGTGTGCTCTTCCTTCTGGGCGGGGCTACCTCCTTCCTTGCTCCTTTCTCGGATCTTCTCTCAGACGGTGAGAATGTTTGAGAAGGAGAAATGGACTGTCTCCTTCTCTATTAATAGAGGGAGACCGTCCAAGGAAGGTTTCTCCTCGGAATGAAAACTTTCCGAGTTTCCATTCTGAGAGACATACCTTTCGGAGTCTGTCAAAAGGAATACCGGTTGCACATACCGATTGGAGTCCCTGCCACCGGTATGGTCCAACCGGTATACCAAACCGCTGGCACCATACCGGTTGCACCATAGTGCCTGCGGTATGGTGAAGCCGGTATGGCTTAAGGGCATTTTTATGCTCATACCGGATGCACATAGCGGTTGCACTATACTGCAACCGGTATAGTGAGACCGGTATGAGTTTTTAGGCATTTTTTTACAGTTTTCATATCTGAACTTTGAGTGGTTCATCACTCGGCTTCACCCTCCGGTCCAGTTATAATTGGAACACCTGTCATCACATAAAACCATGGTTTAGACCCGGTTTTAGAACATGGTTCTTACAACTCTACCACCCTTAAAAGAAATTTCGTCCCCGAAATTTGCATGTAGGTCTCACAATTCCCCCACCCTTAAAAGAATTTCGTCCTCGAAATTGTACGTACCTTCAGAGTCGAAAAGATGGGGATATTCTAGTCGCATGGCATCCTCCTCCTCCCAAGTAACTTCCTCTATGTCCTGACTTTTCCAAAGCACTTTGACATAGTAGATATCCCGCCTTCGAAGATGTTGTACCTTTCTGCTAAGGAGTTGGATTGGCATTACCTCGAAGGTTAAGTCTTCTGTCAACTCTGGAGGATCAGCAACAAGGATATGCGAAGGATCTCGCACATACTTCTTCAGTAGGGACACATGGAAGACATCGTGGACGCTAGACATTGCCAGTGGCAATGCAAGTTGATAGGCCACTTTGCCGCACCGGGACAGAATTTCATAGGGCCCCACATATCTTGGACACAATTTCCCTTTTCTATTGAACCGCTTCAGGCCTAGCACTGGTGATACCTTCAAAAACACTTTATCACCTACCATGAATTCAAGATCCCGCCGGCGGGTTTCTTCTACAAATTCAGGTCCAACGATCCTTCTTTCACCGACTTCATCCCATAATAGAGGTGTCCGGCATTTCTTACCATACAAAGCCTCGTATGGGGCCATCTAGATCGTGGCGGTAGCTGTTGTTGTAGGCAAACTCAATGAGAGATAGCTTCTCATCCCAAGCCCCCTTGAAGTCAATAGCACATGCCCGAAGCATGTCTTCTAAAATCTGGATGGTCCTTTTCGAGCGACCATCCGTTTGAGGGTGGAAGGCTGTGCTAAACTTCAATTTCGTTCCCATTGCCTTCTCGCAGTCCTTCCCGAACACGGATGTGAAGCGAGGGTCTCTGTCGGACACAATACTTTTCGGGACCCCATGAAGCCCGACTATGTTGTCTACATACAACCTTGCCAACTTGTCCATGGTATCTTGGGGGTCCGACGGGGATAAATCTAGCGGTTTTGGTGAGGTAATCCACAATTACCCATCTTGCATTCACCGACCTCGAGTCATGGGTAGACCGGTGGACGAAGTCCATGGTAATACAATCCCACTTCCACGCGGGCTCGGGCAATGGTTGTAGTAGTCCTGCAGGTCTCTGTCTTTCCACCTTGACTTGGCGACGGTTTAAGCATTGGAACACATATCGAGCCACATCGGCTTTCATTCCCCTCCACCGGTACAACCTTTTCAAGTCGTGGTACATTTTCGTCTTTGCCCGGGGTGTATTGAATATGGGGTGGAGTGAGCTTCCAACATAATCCGAGTCCGGATTTCCAGATCTTCATCCTCGGGTATGCACAAACGCCCACGATATATGAGTACCTTGTGCGCATCTAGAGTAAAATCGGGATTGGCTCGACCCTTTTCCAAATCCTCTTGAACCGTCCCGAGGTATGGGTCTGTAAGGCTGCTGCCTTTAATTCTTCCTTCGGTCGGGCAAAATCTTTAATGCTTGCAAACATTAAGGTAAACTTGTGTATCAACCCTTGCTCAATGGGATCATCGGCTGACTCAATTAGGTGTTGTTCTTCGTCCCCCGATGTTTCGTAAAACATTTGCGCCCAACGCTGCATTAGTATTTGGTCCTACTGGGGTTCGATGTCCATTTCTGCTCGGTGCATCGGCTACTATGTTAGCTTTACGGGGTGATCTCGAATGTCGCAGTCGTAGTCCTTGAGTAATTCCAGCCACCTTCTACGGCTCATGTTCGGTTCTTTTCGAGTGAACGGATATGTCGGGCTCTTGTGGTCGGACTTAATCTGGAACTTTTCGCCATACGAGATAGTGTCGCCAAGTCTTGATAGCATGAATGGCTTCGCCAATTCTAGATCATGTGTAGGGTAGTTCTTCTCATGCTCTTTCAGCTGTCTTGAGGCATAAGCTATCACCTGCTCTCCTTGCATCAGCACACAACCCAATCCTAAACCTGAAGCATCTGTATATAGAGTAAATGGGTGGTCTAGGGCTGGAATAGTCAATACAGGTGCTGATACCGAGTCTTGACTTCAACGTCCGGAAGCATTTTTCACATTCGTCGGTCCATATGAACTTCTCCCCCTTCTTGGTCAATCTTGTGAGTGGAACGGCAATCTTGGAATAGTTTTCCACAAACCTTACGTAGTATCTGCTAAGCCCGGGAAACTACGAATTTCACCCACAGTCTTCGGCGCCTCCCATCCTACGATGGCTAAGATTTTCTTGGGGTCTACCTTAATTCCTTCAGCCGACACTACGTGACCAAGGAAGGCCACTTCCTTTAACCAAAATTCACATTTCTTGAATTTTGCATATAACTTCTCTCTCCTCAGTCTTTGTAATGCTGCTCTTAGATGCACTGCATGCGTCTCCTTGTCTTTAGAGTATACTAAGATATCATCGATAAACACGATAACCGACGTATCCAGCATGTCATGGAATACCCGGTTCATTAACTCCATAAAGGATGCAGGTGCATTAGTCAACCCAAAGGACATCACTAGAAACTCATAGTGTCCATAACGGCGTCCGAAAGCTGTTTTGGGGATGTCGCTTCCTTAATCTTGGTGATGATACCCCGATCTCGGATCAATCTTGAGAATACACTTGAACCTTGTAAGCGATCAAACAAATCATCTATCCTTGGTAGTGGGTGCCTGTTCTTGATAGTGAGCTTGTTCAATTCCACGATAGTCCATACATAGGCGTACGCTTCCATCCTTTTTCTTGACAAAGAACACGGGTGCTCCCCAAGGTGAGATACTAGGCCTTATAAAGCCCTTGTCTAGCGGTTCTTGTAGCCGAGATTTTAATTCTTTTCGGTTCGGTAGGGGCCATCTGTACGGTGCTTTAGATACGGGTGCCACCCCGGTAGTAGGTCTATCACAAACTCGGTAGCCCCGTCTCGGTGGCAATCCGGGTAGGTCTTCAAGAAATACATCAGGAAATTCCCGTACGACGTCGATTTCATTCATTTTTGGCAGGTCGGCGGTCACATCCACCACAGATACAAGATATCCAACTCCCCCTTTCTCTAGACACTTCTTTGCTTTTAAAGCTGAGAGTATGAGCTTTCTCTTCCGGGCAACTTAGCCCCTTTAAAGTTAAACTCAGCTCCTTCCTTGTCTTTGAATGTCAACTTCTTTTCGGCACATAGCAGGTTTGCCGAGTGTTGAGATAACCAGTCCATTCCCGATATCACATCAAAATCGACATCTCAAATTTGGACTAGATTGGCTTCCATTTCTCGTCCTTCGATATGTCTTGGACAAGGACCATAGTATTCTTCTAACACCACCTTAATTCCCATGGGGGACCGAACTAGTAGACTTGGTTGTAGAGTCTTGATAGGTTGGCCTAGTCTTTTCCCGAATGATATGGATACAAAAGAATGGGTGGCCCCGAGTCAAACAAGACTCTTGCGGGTACCCCTGCTATATTCTGTACACGAGGTTTTAGTTCAAATTTTATCTTAGTTTCTAATGCACAAACAATTAATGCCACAATTAAGGAACAAGTATAAAGTTATACTGTAACCACATCCGGTGATGCGCTGCTTCCTCTGTTGTAACAGCATACACCTTGCCTTGTTGTTGCACCCTCTTTGATTGTGGGCATGCCCTGACATAATGTCCCACCTGTTGGCAATTGTAGCACTTCACGTTAGGATTCGACCTTGTTGCCTGTGATGGTGCGGCAAGAGCCGGTCTGGGAGGTACGGTGCCGACCGGGTGGCCTGAATGGTCGGTATGGCCGGTGTTCCTTCCACCTTGGAGCTCGGGATTGGGTCTCTTCAGTCCCCTACTTTGTGCCATGAAACTTTCTCTCGACTTGACTCGATGACTCGAGCCACCTGTACCGCTTCATTGTAAATTTTCATTCCCGACCCAATACATGTTCCCGGATAGCACCCCGAAGACCCATGATAAATCGATGAGTCTTTATTGCTTCCTCCCGCATCTTGGTTGGGGCAAAGAAGGATAACTCCTCATACCTCTGGCGATAGACTTCTACCGTCATCCGTGATTGTTGCGAGGTTAAGATATTCTCTTTCCATCGATCACGGAAACTTCGGGAAAATACTTGTCAAATAAGGCTTCCTTGAATATGGGCCATGTAACAACTTGATGCTTGGTTTCCAGGTATGACTTGGTAGAGCTCCACCACCCATTGGCCTCCTCTTTCAGCATATGAGTGGCATATAACACCTTGTCTCCATCCGACAATCCAGTAGCGAAAGTTTTTCTCCATTTTCACTACCCCTTGCTGGCCACGGTGTTTTCCCCGACTTCCCTGTAAAGGTAGGTGGTTTGAGCTTCAAGAATCCATCCACTGCTCTAGACAGGCTATTCTGAGCATATGGTGCCTGTCCATACCATTGTGGCTGATATGGATAGCCTCCCTGATACCCGCCATAGTATGCACCCACGATACGGATACCGATACCCCCCGATTCGACCGTGAGCGGCGTCCCCGTGCCGGTTGGGGTATTGGATTGGGTTGATCCTGTTGTAGTGGTATTTCATTGGCTGGGCTAACTCCCACTTGGTGCCGCTTGTATATTCTCCATATTTGTGGATGGATTGATAGGAGGTGTTGGCACAGGCCCAGGTGGCCTAAATACTTTCAGCATTTCTTCGAAAAATTTCTTTTGTTGGGCCTCCATATTAGAGACCAAATTTGCCATCATTGCTTCTGAGCTGGTAGAAGGTTGTCCCTGTGACGGACCTTCTTCATTTTCCTGTATCAAACCCTCAGTATCATTTAGGGAATTAAGTTCTTCCCCTCTTACTCTTTCAGCATTTTCTTCTGAATTCTCTGTCCCTGAACTTCTATCCACAGTAGGCGCCCTTGAGTGACGGCGCCTGTGATGAACTCTTCATCTGTTTCCTCCCACCATTGAAGCAAGTTAACTATTTCCTGTACGATATCTGGATACCTGGAACATTTAAAACACTTTAGAAATTAATTCCAACAATTTAGTCTCACGTATGCATCACAGGTAATCATTGACAGATTAAAAAGACAAGCAAAATTTTTTTTCCAGTTATTTTGTCGAATTTCCCACATGTTCCATATTCTATTAAGCAAGCATGCGGTCTGGAAACAAGCTTCGATGGTTTATCGAGATGATTTTATATCACCTCTCATTATAGGGTTTCCATTGGTGATACCGGCCTCTCCTGGAGTGAGGCCGGTATGGCTATTCGGACAAACCGGTTGCGCTATACCGCAGAGGGGATACCGGTTGCACTATTCCGCAGGAGGTACCGGTCTCCATTGCTCATGGGATGTGCAACCGGTATATACCGGTCGCACCATACCGCCGGGGGGTACCGGTCGCACTATCCAGCCAAATCGTGCGCGCCAGTATAACCAAAAAACGCTTTAAAAGTCGCGATTTTGAGTTCGGTTTCATTTCTTTTCCTTTGAGTTCACTCCGGTGGCGATTTCTCTCGAGTCTCCGAGTCCCTACAAGTGCATCCGGTATCAAAGAGGTGTTTCCACTTGATTCTAGAGTGCTATCCTCGCCTCTCAGGTAAGCTTCTCATTCCTTATCTCTTTTAGAAAATTTCTTCGTCGCCTTTTATACCAACTTTAGGTTTTTTTTCTTGATTTGGATGCTTTTAACCATAGAAAACCTATTTCTTTGGTTTAGAAAGGTTTTAAGAATCTAAATGGGTAAAACCCCTCAACAAATTTGAAGTTTTATCAACTTATTTAATGAAAATCGAAAATTTTGACTTTTAAACCTAGTTTTCTAGGTTTTTCCGAAATTTTTTGATCATTTTTGGTGATATGTCTTTCATTCTCTATTCTACAACCTCGTTTATCCTAGATAACCTTGTATCAACTCTGTAGATTATTTCATTCATACTTGACAGATTTGCTAGGAATTTTCACCACTTTCCATACTTGTCTCTAACTGACAATGGTTTCTTGTTTAACAGATATACCATGTCTGGCCGTCGAGGATTAAGAAAACGCTCTGATATGCCTGGTATGTACAGGCCACACCCAGTCTTCTACGACGAGAGGTATTTTCGATCAGAGGCGGCTGCTTCGCGTCTTACCTGGTTTCGGGACAAACATATCGAAGCAGGACGTTTTGTCAACCTGGAGCACCTGCACCGGTTCGATGTGGAGTCCGCATTTGGGATTGTGGGTTGGTTACCCCTGATTCAGTATAGGGAGACGACTCGCCCTAACCTGGTGAAATTATTTTTCACCAACTTGGAGGTAGAAGGTGACCCGGCGGATTGGGAACAGGCCAGAGACATCCGTATTACTAGCTACGTGAAGGGGGTAATGATCTCCTTCAATGTTGCAGAGTTAGCAGCTCTTTTGGAGATTCCTGATGATGGGGACCTCATTTACTGCCCGCCCAGAACTAAGGGGTATCTTACTGAGGATGAACGGGCAGCTATAGCCGCTCAAATTTTATTACCAGGGAAGGTCATGTCTGCTTCCAACCTTCGTCCCTTACCTCGCCTGTACTGCAGAATTATCCAGCATAACATTGTGCCCCAGAGTGGGCATTATGGAGAGGTATCTCAGTTGACACAGTTCGTCACTTACTGTGTGACTACTCGGCAACGGCTTTGCTTGCCTTACTTGATTATGCAGATTATGATCCACGCAGCCATGCCTGGGGTGTCAGGCAATCTCCCATATGGTAGGTTGGTTACAACCCTGTTACAGCGACTTGGAGTAGACATGCAGGGTGAGGCGGATGTAGAGCTCTCTATGAGTTCTGATATAGATGTTGAGGCTATCTATAAGATGCAGATGAATGATCTGGAGCTCAGCGAGGAGGAGTTACAGGCTCGCCCTCTCCTTCCAAGAAATCATGCGGCCCTTGCAACAGCAGCAGCTGCAGCAGTAGCAGAGGCAGCCGAGATGAGAGATGATGAGGATGCACACATGGAGGACATCCCAACTCATACACCCCCACATTCTCCAGTTGCAGGACCTTCTAGGCCTTCTCCAGTGGCTAGCTCATCCAGGCCTTCTCCAGTTGCTAGGTCACCCGGACCTTCTCCAGTCGCTAGGTCTTCTAGACCCTCTTCAGTTGCGGGACCATCCCATCCACCTTCAGACCCTATGATGAGTATGATTGCCGAGGTCAGAGATTCTCAGAGAGTCCTGCTTAGTACACAGAGAGACATTCTAGAGACCCAGAGAGGACTCATGGACGCTCAGCGAGAGATGGGTCAGGAGTTGGGGCGTTTGGCTCGTAGTTTACGGGTCACACAGGACCAGGTTCATTGGCTTCGAGAGGTGTACGAGCGGGACTATGACATTGTAGACCCAGTACCATCCAGGCCTGCTACACCACCTTAGGCAGATTTAGTTTTTTTTGTTTGTTATTCATGTGTTTTCATTTTGTTGTTAGAGTAACTGTCCGACCTGTGGACTGTACTTTGTAGTTCACTTGTATTTGGAAACAATTTATGAAATGATTAATTTATTTTCTTTATATTCTTCAGTGTTTATTATGTTCTTATTGTTGAAGAGTTAGTTGGTTCTGTTAAACTCACCAATGCTTAAAAATTTTCTCTTTAATTCTTAATATGTTATGCTTCTTTCTTAAGTCTCAGACATCAAACAAGCTTATGGTGTGTTCTTATTAATGCTTTTAATTTCCTAACTCAGCTCATTGGACACAGTTAGATGCAGAATGATTAGCTGGACAGAGCTTAGGGCTCTGATACCAAGTTGTCACACCCCAATTCCGGATGAACCAGAAGTGTGAGTGAACCGGCTATAAGTCACGGTTCACACCAGGATCTCAATAGACCGTGTCAACCAATCATTCCCAAGCAATCTAACATGATCAGAAAAATAATACATAGCAGCGGGAATAATAAATGAGCCGAGAACTAAATTGTAATTTAAATAAATATCCAAGTTATTCCATAATCCATCAAATTAAATAATACTTATTACAAGATTTAATAGGAAATAATCCCAAGTCACTGTGAGTAGACACAGAACGAGCACTCGCATGATACATCATGCTCGTCCCCTTCTGCTTGGGTATCCATGGCAGCAACCGTACCATAAGCGGGAGCAGTCACGAAGTCGTCAACAGTGTATCCTGCATCCGAATCTGAAAAGAACATAGATATATCTGGTGAGCTCACAACTTAGCTCAGTAAGTACAAAACCAATGCAACAGTACAATATACATGAGATAACATTACAATTTGGGCCAGGTATAACTTGCAAATGTGCTATGGTAAGGTTTGGCGGCCACCGCACCTCCATGCACGAGAGTGTGAGCACACCCAACAGTCAGGCACCTACCACACTACTGCTGTTGCCCCACATCACTCACTTCGGTATGGAGATAGGACTCGAGTCTGGTGGGCAGGAAGAACCACAATCCCACGTCCTCCCCCTGATACCCCATACTGTACCAATACCTAAACCCCTATTGGCAAGGGCTTGCAAGTGGGTTCCGTTCTAACCAATCCAAGATGTCAATACAGTATCAATAACCTCACCCCAGCACGGCTCCCTATGTCCTAGAGATAGGGCTCGAGTCTGGCGGGCAGGAAGAACCACAATCCCACGTCCTCCCCCTGATACCCTAGACATACCAAGTATGCTAAGGTAAAGGCTATACGACCCTACAGCACTACTCCCTACGACATAGAGATAGGGCTCGAGTCTGGTGGGCAGGAAGAACCACCATCCCACATCCTCTCCCTGATACCCTATTCGCACAGAGTTTGCTAGGACAAAGACGATACGAGAAAAGGTGTTAGCTGTGGATATATCCAGGGCACATCCCCTTCACATTCCACATACTAACGAAAACATACACATGCCTAAACATACAACAATCCTAGCATATGAAATGCATGAAGATATAATAATCAAAAGCATAGCTACATGGCATGTGAGATGCACAAACATCAAGCAATGAATATTCATAATAACAGAATTTATCACAAAGGTTTACTGTTGTAGTTATTTAGGTTTAGGGTCTTGTTCCTTACCTGACGCGTGATATTGATTCGATTAACCGGTATGTGCAACCGGTATATACCGGTTGCAGTTATCGGTCTCACTTAGATCTCACTGAGTGAGACCTGTATGTGCCTGCGATACATACCGCAAGGCCATACCGCTGGACTCATAGTCCATCCGGTATACCCTGCGGTTTGGATCCGAGAGTGAGATCTCGGATCTCCCCTCCTTTTCGGCTAACCGATAGGTCTCCATAGGGTTTCCCCTACATTTTCCAAGTCCAAACCCTTTCTTGGCCTTCGAATCTCGGCTATATTGCCGTATGAACCTAAATTAGATTCGAATGAGGGAGAACATTGGGTGTCATTCTCCTTTTGGATCATTGCGCGTCGCGGCTTCGATCCGATCTCCTAACAAAATTAACAAAACAGAGCACTACCGGCAAATATAGAGCACTTACCGGCGTTGTCGGTTGGAGGTGTGCTCTTCCTTCCCGGGCGGGCTACCTCCTTCCTTGCTCCTTTCTCAGATCTTCTCCAGACGGTGAGAATGTTTGAGAAGGAGAAATGGACTGTCTCCTTCTCTATTAATAGAGGGAGACCATCCAAGGAAGGTTTCTCCTCGGAATGGAAATTTTCGAGTTTCCATTCTGAGAGATAGACCTTTCGGAGTCTGTCAAAAGGAATACCGGTTGCACATACCGGTTGGAGTCCCTGCCACCGGTATGGTCCAACCGGTATACCATCCCCCGGCACCATACCGGTTGCACCATAGTGCTCGCGGTATGGTAAAGCCGGTATGGCTTAAGGGCATTTTATGCTCATACCGGATGCACATACCGGTTGCACTATACGCAACCGGTATAGTGAGACCGGTATGAGTTTTTAGGTATTTTTTACAGTTTTCATACCTGAACTTTGAGTGGTTCGTCACTCGGCTTCACCCTCCGGTCCAGTTATAATTGGAACACCTGTCATCACATAAAACCATGGTTTAGACCCGGTTTTAGAACATGGTTCTTACATGGATTGTGTCGGTCCTATGCGACATCACCTCTTTGGACTGTGTTGGTCCTATGCGACATCACCTTTTTGGACTGTGTCGGTCCTATGCGACATCGATCACTTTTTTGGACTGTGTCGGTCCTATGTGACATCACCTGATTCGATTGTGTCGGTCCTATGCGACATCATCTTATTGGACTGTGTCGGTCTTATTCGACATCTTCCTTTCCAGACTGAGCCAGTCTTATTCGGTATCATCAAACCACAATAACGAACTACGTTGTACAGATTTCTAGGACCTCTAGAATACATAGGCAATTTGGAGGACTCTCCAAGTATGGTACTCTTTGTCCATAAGGACTATCTAGATTCCATCTCAACCTTTCATCAAGCATAAATCTCAACTTAAACAATTGAATCTAATGAAGCTCAAGCATAAATCACATCCATAAGCTTTAATAACAATCTGTTTCGAACTACGTTTTGGACTTGATTTCTAGGACTGAAATACATAGGCAATTTGAGATAGATATCTCATACTCAGTCCAAGGACCAAACCATCATTTGGTTTGGTTCGCTGTACATTATATTGCTTGTTTATTTGCTTCAAGACATGTTTGGTTAAACCCTAGGTTAGAAGAATTTAGCAACTTGGTTTAGGACATTCCCCCTTTTGAGCCCTAGTCATCCAGTTGACCAAGCACAGTCAGAACTAGAGTCTATAGAAAGTTTAGGAGGTCGATCTTAATCGGACGGTTTGGATGCCTAACACCTTCCCATAACCATACCTTGAATACTTACCTGATCTCTGAGATAGACAAAAAGTCAATACATTGGGTCATGAGTCAATAAAAGTCTTATCTTACGGTGAGGCAATATTTTTAAAGGTCCTAGATCCTTAATCTAGGTGGTGACTCCAACAAAACAATGATTTTTTCATTAGTCCCGAGGAAGAGGGCGAACTGCTTCTCATTGTCCTCACAGTGGCGACTCCGCTGGGGATCTATATTTAGACTCCTAGGATACTTTCCTTACATTGATTGCTTGACATTGGATGTTAGATGTAGGGTACTATATTTATGTTTGTACATATTGTTTTGGGGGGGTGGATTCAGTTACACACTAGTGCAAGTAGCTGACCCGGGTCCTCATGCATATGGGATCACCCGTTAGGTGAAACACACAGCCTTGACACGTACCTTGTAAAAGTCTTGACTGAGGAGAGCCTCTGATGTTTATTTCTCAGGTCCGCCTGGGGAGGCGTCATACTACTCTAGATCGTTTGACATTTTACAAAATGGTATATCAAAAGGAATGGAGGGGCCCGTGATTCACTGTATTGATGGGAATAGGTCCACTCCTCCTCGTCAAGGTAGCCTTTTCTATCCTAACCTAGATTGAGCCACATGTTTGTTATTTTTGGTCCATCCTTGAACCAACATGGTAAACTCTTGCTTGCACTTCTAAAGCAGCAACACCTCCATACGCCGGAGCATCCATATAGTCCTCCACAGTACAACCTGCACCAACATCTAAAAATAGTGTGTACACAAGGGTGAGCTCACAACTTAGCTCAGTAAGACAATCAGACAATGCAACAAACATATGCATGAGTAATATTCACATTATGGTCTGATTTTAAGTTTGCAATGTGCTATAAAAAGGATTGGCGGCCATCGCACCTCTATACACGAGTGTGTGAAGGCGCACAATGGATCAAACACCACTGTCATCCCACTAGCACCCACCATAGAATAGAGATAGAGCTAAAGCGTCCGGATCAAACACCGCCAAAACTTCCCCTGATACCCTAACCATACCAACACGTAAGCCCCTATTGGCGAGGGCTTACAAACTGGGCTCGCAACTGGCCAATCCTATATGTCATCATAGTAGGCCCTATCCCAGCACAGCTCCCTACGGCATAGAGATAGAGCTAGAGTTTAGTGGCTAGGCCGGAGACCACAGTGCCACTTCCTCCCCCTGATACCCTACCCGCACCAAGCATGCTAAGATAGAAGTGATACGAAAAGGTGCTAGTGTGAGGAATGATCCCAGACCCCAGGCCCTTCCCATTCCACACACCAACGAAAACAATCACATGCCTAACAGTCACATCATAGCATAGCGAGTATGCATGAACAATAATAATAACTGAAAGTAAAGGATGACATGCTAGTACGCACAAACATCTGATTCCCTTACCTGACGCTTGTTTGATAGCTTGCTCCGCGTCATAAAATCCAAACTTGCTATCACAAGGTCCTACATGATGTTAGGGTTGAGTTAGAATAGTTTTTCTTAGGATTTACGTTGGTCGAAAACCAATAAGGTCAAAACACTTCTCACAGAGCAAACCGGT
>CM053274.1:52321681-52641388 GCA_028583415.1 Protea cynaroides | reverse complement strand
AACATATTCTTGGTGGTGGTGCCATATCGAACGGAGCTAGAGGGAAACTACCCTTGACAAGTACCTTGGAAAATGTCTTCTAGTCAGGTATTGTCTGGTATGGCATTTTGACCACACGGTTGTTAGTGATCACATTGATTCACTTAACTCCATTGAATACTTGCTTATCCCTCAGACTAGTTAGGTAACCATCCCTTTGACTGTTTTCTACCACCTTGGTAATTTATACTACACTGGCGTAGGTAGTATGACACTGAGCCTTCACAATGGCCCTTATGCCACCTCTCAGTCCATCCACAAATCTCTTGGCCTTCTGCATACTAAGGCTTACAAAATAGTGTAGTCTTTCAATGTCCTGTTGATACTCAACGATGGATTTCTTAACTTGTCTAAAGGTCAGATACTCAACTTCCTTCTGATCTCTATTACTCTGAGGAAAGTAGTTGCCAAAGAATGCCTCCTTAAACATTGCCCATGTGATTTTACCATGTTGTGCCTCCAATATCAATTGTGTGGATTCTCACCAGTTATCAGGCTCATCCTCAAATATAAATCTGGCATAGAGGATTTTCTGATCATCAGAACATGGTATCATCTGTAGAGTCTTCTGTATCGAATGCATCTAGATAGCAGGGCGTAATGGATCATTTTCCAAACCTGTGAACTTCGGGGGCTTCATCTTCTAAAATTCCTTTACTATCCTTGCCATTGTCATTACAGTGGGTAATGGTGCTACAGTGGCTTCTAGTATAACCACTACTAGTATTGAGGCTGGTACAAATGTGGCAACAGGCTGTACTAGTACATGTGCATTGTTTGCACCAACGGACTAGACAACTGGGGCTAGTATGTATGCATCCGTAGGAGATATAGGTGCTGGTGCATATGCTATGGCAGCTGGTGCGATTTGTCCCCGTTGTATGGCGATAATCAACTGTGCCATAATTTATTGTTGCTGGGCATTTATAGTGCGAGCGAAGTTATCCATGATCATAATCATGTCTGCTACCAAAGCACCGGAGGAGGTGGTGGTGCAGTAGGGTCAGCCTAGTCCTGGGCACCCGAAGTGTGCACTGAAGTTGCATCCTGATCAATTTTCGTTGGCTCCAGAGGAAGGCCATCCTCTGCAACACGGGGTGCTCGGGCTCTTTTATGTGTTCTTGGAGCCATCGATTCTTAGAACTGCTCGCTACCTATAAAGGAGAGCAAAAACTGACATTTCCTTAGTCATGTAGATAGTTTACTGGTAAAACACTTGCCACAATAGATCCAGAATACTCATAAAATCTAATGGGAGTGTCTTTTATGTATAAGTATGCAAGTGTATTGACCATGCTTCTGCGCATATGATGATGCAAGCATTTCAGAATAAAGCATATGGCTCAAAATAGATTTGTACGGTTGATGGGTGCGGTAGATGGGCACAAGCTCATCGACCGATCAAAGAAAGTACTCTTTTAACCCAAGCCATAGTCTTTTTCTCATTTTTACTCTTCACTATAGGCTTATGTCGCCGAAGGAGAAATGCATCCTTCTATATGATTCTCTTGAGGTCTCCTTTGGGGCTTCCAAGCTTCAAACTTGCATCACATCATTTTTACTCATTAATGAAGTAAGTACCAGGTCTACTTCTATGAGTTTATGACATACTATGTCACAGTACTGCGTTGGATCAGTCTTTTGTATCTAATCTTGAGGACATTGATCACGACTTCACATTGAACTTGGACTGGCAGTTTACCTTACTGGAGATTGATAACATTGTTGCTCTTTTACCTCGGGATTGATATCTCTACAGAGGAGGAGAAGTCAGTCCATACTGATTTTGGCTGGGATTCCCTGGCCAAATTGAATCTTCAGGATGCTGTCATCAATGACAATGAGTTGGAGTGGACTCCTCAGCTAGATAGGCAGCCGGGATGATGATAGGCCATGCGAGGTAGAACTTAATGCTTATAGACAAAGTCATCATCTAATGGTGAGCCAGCAGAGGTAGATTGTAAAAAGTTATCGACACCGTTTCCTTAAAAGTTTAGAGAGGTTTCATCACCTACTGATGATGGTGACAATGAGGTTCCGCCTGTAGATGCTCCTCAGGCTAAGGTTCCTGAGATTTCAAAGTTGCGAGGCATAGTGGAGAAGCTCGCTTATTTATCTCTGACTTTCCAGAGTATCGCCAGGGTATGCAGACAGGTTGCAGCTTTCAAGAGACGTATGCTGCAGAACATCACTGGTGTGGAACAACGTGTAATGTCTACAGACCATTTGATCATGGATGTACGAAGGTTTGTGGAGGCTGCTAGATAGGAGACTGCATTCTTATGGATTGTGTTAGTTAACACATGTATTGAATGTCCTATTCCTATTGAGATAAAGGCCACAATAGTAGTTGAGCATTCGAGAGGACATTGGCAAAGACTTAGGGTATTGCCTAGAGTATGGCCTACATACTCTACGAATAGCACTAGGCATCGGGAGGAGAGACAGATGCACGTTTAAGTTATTTTTATTTTAATTTGGTTGAGTTATCTATCTTCGAGTTGTGTATAACTATTATTTGTCATTGTTTAATGGGTTGTACTCTCTCATGTAGTGCATGAATTTTATATGTTCTTATTTCATGGGTAAGTACTTGAGGTGTGGATACAAACCCATCCCTATGTACACAGTTTTTATTTTGATTATGAAGCATATCTCTTTCGTTTATACTTGTTTATCTGTTGGTGTATTATACTCTTTACTTTTTGTATTGTTTCGTAATTACATGATTTATTATCATTGTCTATTAGTCCCCCTATGTCAGCATACTTAATTTTTGTGTGCAGGTAGGATTAGTAGTGTGTATAATATGAAATATGCTCTGATATCAACTTTTATCACACCCAATTCCCGATGTATTGGTACTATAGAATGGACAAGATCTTCACATCCTAATCTAGGGCATTGGAAATCCCCTTCCAAGATCACATTTAATAGGATACACAAATACTAACCCATAACGTTACCCACACAAAGTAATAATTAAACCTGTTCAAAGTAATTAAAGAAACAATATACATATTTCCAAATAAAAATTAGCAGAAGTCTTATCTCAATTCAAGGTAGCTGACATCTACAATTTATGAAAGTAATATTCAAAATATTAAACCAAGTAAAAGTGTTTCCAGGAGTTCAAGTATTATTTAAAAGATTTAGACAATACATCCCCAATTAAATAGCTTATTTAAACACTATTAATACTATCAAAGATTGTTCACGTCTATTTATAGACAGTCGTCACACTCGTAACTAAAGCTGTGGACATCTTCGTCGCTATCACCATTAACATTCTCCACACCGGACAGATAATACCTCAGAGTATTAATGTAGTCACCAATGGTTACACCTGCATCAACTAAAATATTACGTGCACGTGGGGTAAGCTCAACCACCAAGCTTAGCAAGGAAATTAGACATGCAACATACAAAATACATGATATTACAACTACGGTCTAGTAAATAACTATAAGCATCAGCTCAAGACAACCCACATATAAAGTCTTCAGGCCGCCCGAGTCACCCCCATCCGAACGAATACTGTCCCACATATGGAGCACAACAATATCCCCTAAGTATGGTCCGTCGTTGGAGTGCAAGTTCGTTTTTCCACCGACTGCCTGCACTGATCCCATCCCAAGTCCAAAATCTATCAAGCACTTGAGGATATGATAATCCCACTAGTCGATTCACCCTCCCATCCCATCACTCGGCCATGGGGAACATCGCATCTATGTTTATAGCACCTTTTTATTGAACCCATGTCATTACAAATCCCCAATGGCTGGGGATACAATTATAGGGATAAATATATTCGACTAGCCATGTCCACCTAATTAATTATACTATTGGACCGTAACTTCACCAGCTTCCAACCCAGTCCATGCCCCCAATAGGACACTGTGACTTGACTAGGTTATGTACGATCAATGCAAAACAACGTCAGTAAGAAGTGGTGCAAACATCCCATTCCACCCACCTTCCTCCTTACAAACTTAACCAGACATCAGGAATCATCAAGACTAGCTTTACCTTTCATGGAGAGGTCACAAGACGTCCCATTCCACCCCCCTCCAAACAACTACGAGTATCACTGATCACACACAGGTAAATGCATATGCATGAGCAAACAATACAGTTTATTGGATGACATATTATCACACAAAAGCATGTTATCAATCGCATAACATCACTTGACATGATCAACATAACTAATACTACCAAACAAAGGTCTAATCCCCTCACCGGATCGGTAAACAACAATTATTAAAGAAGCATGGCTTCAACAACTTTACTAAGGTTCTCATATATCTTAAATAACATTAGAAATAATAATTATTAATCTCTTCGTTCACTATTAATCATTTTGCTTACTGTTTGTCTCTATCGTTTGCTCATTTAAACATCCTATTATGTTATTAACAATTTTAGGGGTCTGGTAGTCTAGTTTTGACATGATACACTTGCTGTCCGAAGGTTCAAAATATTTCGAATAGTGAACAGTAAGTATAAAAATAGGTTCCATGGCTAACAATTGAAATAATAGAGAATACATATATATAAATATGATTTTAGGATTTAAACCTTTAAATGGGCTTAATTAAATCCCAGAAAGCTTCTAGCCAAGTTTAGCCACGATCCAAGGTCAAAACCTCACGCGACACATGATGTGCCACACCTCACAACAAGTAAGCCGTGCAACACAACATCGATCTCACGTCAAAATGTGGCCGAAATGATTCGATTTTGATACGGTGGTTTTCTTAGAATTTTTTAAGCCAGAATATGAAGTTTGGCCTAAAAATTCCATTTCTACATCAAGTTATGGATACCGTTTGATTTCCCAAGCAGTCGATATTGTTGGATCTGGTTTTAAACCTCATATCCGATTCTAGCAACTCTTTTAAGGGATATAAACACATAGGAGGTTCATAAAAATCCTAGAGAGATAATATCCAAAAATGGTCACAATCCGAGGTCAAAATCTTGTGCGGCACATGACGTGCCACACCCCCATTGTAGTTAAGTCGTGCCACACGTCAAAACATGGTCAGAGTGCAACAATTTTTACACGGTAGTCTTTTTGGATTTTTCTAAGCCTAAATAAAAATCTTGGGTTCGAAAATCCCATTCTAGCTTACTCAATTGATACCGATTCCATTTCCTAGTTAACTGATATTACTGGATCTGATTAAATCACATAGATCCGATTTCCAGCAATACCAGGAAAAGATCAATCATGGCTTTGTTCTATAATATGTTATTCAAATCTGTCACAAAGGTCTTGGATACTTAGATCCAACCATCTATCCATTTAAATCCATTTTCCAACATTCAATCGGTCTTGATCCCATCTCAAGACTAGTCCAATAACATGGTAAAGAAATAGATAAATCATTTAATCTTAAAGGTAGAATATTCAAATTCATTTGCTCATCATATTATCCATTGATGATCAATATCTAAGTCTTGGTTCCTTAACAAATCTGATCCACACCCTAACAGGTATATGAGTGTGTATCAAAGATGAAGAAAAGAGATCATGGCTAGGGATTCTTGATTAATGACCCTCCATGGCTCATCATATTGATTTAATTTGAAGGAAATTAAGAGAGAGTAAGGGATTGATGCCGATATTGAGTTTCTATCGATGAAGGTATCAAGCTTTTTCCCCGTTGGTTGCAGAGTTCTCTCTTCCTTCTTCCCTTCTTTTCTTTCTCTTTCTTCCTTTCTCTTGGATCTCTCCTTCTTCCTCCCTTCTCTAGAAATGCATCAGAATTTCTATGTCTTTTCTCTCTTTCTTTTTGTTTGTCAAAGGTGGAAAAATGAGAGAATGAAGAGAATAACGCCTCTATTCACGTTTTGGGATTTAGATAGGATTTCTGAGCAAGGTAAGTGGAGGATTTTCTCCCTCCCTTTCCAAATTTAAATGAGAATGAACCTGGACACATTTCTCAATGAATTCTATTTGAGACTAAACCTGACTGTTGGTCCAATTGGGTTGGCTTTTCTAAACTAGACTCGGTTAAGCAGGTTCGGCATTAGGGTGTGGCAAGTGTCCGACCGCACCTTAGTGGTGTTGTGTCAGACCCTCTATTTGAGTCCTGATTGTATATTTTAGGTTTCAGGGTTTAGTCCATTTACCTCCATTAGGCTTCATAGGTCTGGTCGACATTGATTTGAACCGTTTGTCATGGTAAGACCTGTCGTAAGCCGAAATTTTCAACTTAGGACTGAAATTTGGGCATGGGTCTTACACTATGCCTATCAAGGTAGGCATCCTCCTAAAAAATTGGTTACAATGGTATCCTCTACTACACCGTTTCCTTCCACTTTGTATTCGGACACCTCACATCGTCTCACTCTTGATTTGGACAATCTTCATCTTACTGAGCCTTACCATGGTACTGACACTGTACAAATCAGTAATCATCAAGGTCTGCCCATCTCCTCCATTGGTTCCACTACTCTTCATTCTTTTAAATTAGAAAAAGTTCTTCATTACCCATCTGCTACCATGAATTTACTCTCTGTTCATAAGTTCACTACTGATAATAATTGTATCTTTTCATTTGACTCTTCTGGTTGTTGTGTGAAGGACAAGACCACATGGAAAATAATTTATCAAGGGTTTGTTGAAAATGGGCTTTACCCATTTCGATCAAAACCTATTACTCATTCTGGTTCTCCTCAAGTACACCTTAGCTCTGTCACTTCTACACCTTATTGGCATGCCCAACTTGGCCACTCGTCTTCATCAATTCAACAGTCTCTCTCTCGCACTTTGAATTTTTCAAATAAACAGGACTCTGGCGTGTGCTCTTCATGTCAACGAGGAAAAAGTCACAAATTACCTTTTCCTCAGTCGATTACGATCTCCACTTGGCCTCTTGAACTTGTCCATTGTGATGTCTAGGGTCCTTCCCCCATTCCCTCATGTTCCTCATTTACTTATTTTGTACTTTCCGTTGATGATTATTCCAAGTTCATTTGGTTGTTTTCAATGCGTTATAAATCCGAATTCTATAATATATTTGTTAATTTTAAAACCACCGTTGAAAACTTACGACACGAACTCATCACCACTCTTCTCACTAATGGTGGTGGTGAGTTCATAAGTTCTGCTCTTAAAACCTATCGTGCTCACAATGGCATTATACAACAATTCTCATGTCCTTACGTTTGAACAAATGGGCGTCGTAGAACGTAAATATCCGCATATCATTGAGACTGGTTTAGCTCTTCTTGCTCATGCTCATATGCCCAAGCAATACTGGTTAGAGGCTTTCACCACGGCCCTCTACTTAATCAATCGCATGCCCATATTAGAGCATCACACTCTCACCCCTAACACTAAACTAACCAGTAATAAACCCACTTATACACACTTGCGTATATTTGGGTGTTTATGTTGATCATAGGTTGACATTGAGAGGGGGGGGGGGTGAATCAGTGTCTTCAAAATTCTTCCCAAATAATTCATTGAAGACCAATACTGCTTTTGATCTGATGCTTTACTCACTAAGCACAACCACACTATCACTGACTATAATTGTCACATACACAGTCGTATGCACAACCACCTCACTACCACAAAGTGGCTAGGTATACCATGTTGTGCATACCCATCCTACAGGCCATTCCACGCACTTCACAATATATAGATAATCACATTTACAAGGCATCCACAACACAGAGGTATTCGTGGTTCACCACCACAGTATGTGATGGCTAATCCACGGAGTAATGCCCTATAGGCTCCGTATATACTCAATACTCAACTTTTAGCTGACTACACAGCAGGGAGTACATACACCCAGTTTACCCAGCATAAAACCAGGAGGGCACAGATGTGCCAATAATTCAGGTACCGAAGTACCAGTGCTCAGCACTCGCTGCACACACTACACTTAACCCGCACCCACGGGAAGCAGACAATATAGTTTTTGGGCTTATATCAATGCCCTACAATTTAACCCCCACTAGTTAGGCATTCATGATTTATCACCTACAGCTAGCATACATTGAATACAAGAAATAAACAATTAATTCATACAAGGTTAAGAAGCTTACAACCTTTGTCTGACATTTTCTGGTACTCTGGGAGGACTCTGGGATGTCTCTGTGAAGCCTGGCATACACCTCAGGTCCACTAGAATCTTTGATGAACAATTCTAACACCAAACCCTAGCCTACCTTTCCATTTCACTTCCCCTTTTTCTTCAAAACATCAATACACCATTCAATACTTCCAACGGCTCACTGCAGTCTCCATTTTCTTCCTTGGCATTTTAACAAACACTTTGAGTGCATGCCTTTCCTTCTTTTTCTCCCTTAGGGTTTTCACAAACTCAACATGGCCTTCTGGCTTTTCATAGGCACATTCATGCTCTCACAGTTCCTATTTAATTGCATACATTCACTCCAAGCTTTCATTCATAGCAAATGCCATTGTAGCTCTCAATGAAGCTTCAAACAACAGTTATTTCTCCCAAACCCTCATACAGGATCTTCAATACAACTTAATAGAGTTCAGTTGAATCCATGGAAGGTTAGTAATAAAAAAACAAGCATTGAACACTCACATACCTTCAAGAGAAGGTTTTCCCCCAAAAACCCGAGCCTCCACACTGTTCATCATAATTTTTCTCTGGTTTTTCGTTCTCATTAGATAGGAAATTCGAACACGAGCTTGGAGCACTTTGGATCGTCCGATTTGGACTCCGGATGGCCGAGATATGGCCGTTACAGTTTCGGCCAGTGAAATTATAAGAAATGAAATCTTTTGGAGAACATTTCGTGCACCGCGCTACACAATAGCGCCGCCTGTCAGTGCGCTGTCGAGTTATGATTGGTTCAGAGAGAATCTGAAAGAAGTGGCCGTCAGATCTGAGAAGAAAAGGCGGGATCGTCTGATTCCCGTCGGATCCGAATAAATCGCGTCAGCGAACTTCAGAATCGATTTCGACCACTGGATCGAGATCTTGAGCTGCCGTCGTACCGTACGCACGCCACATAGAATCACGGTTCTATTACCATGCATTGCGGACCATGGTTTTAACTTACGGCGACCCAATCAGATCATGCGCGCAAGAATCCCGACGCAACTTATGCGTCACACCTCAGCCCGCCTTCTTATAGGTCGTCGGATAAGAATCTGAGCATCGTGGCTCATTCTTGGATTTTGAACATTTTTCTTTTAATCGGACCAAAATACCCCTGTAACGGTGAAGAACTCTCTCTCTCTCCTGACCTTTTGTCGAGCAACTGGCGGGCACCACCGATGCTTGTGCGAGGCCTGTGCGCGCGGCTGCGGGCCTGTGGCATGGGGAGCTTGCGGGTGCTGGCTGGTGGCATGGCATGCTGCCTGCTGCGGGCCTGCTGGCTTGCGGCAAGGCATGCCATTGCGAGCCAGCATGCGCGACGAGCATGCCTGGCCTGCTTGCGGGGCTAGGCTGCCTTGCTGCGGCTTGCTGCTATGCTTGCTTGTGGCTTGGTGCTGTGGCTGACTGCTGTGGCTGGCTGCTGGCTTGGCCCTGCTGGCCATGGTGCTGTAGGCATGGTTGCCGCTGGCCTCGGCTATGTGTGGCTGCTGCCTATGGTGCCGTGGCCCTCGACTAAGCTGGCTGCCATGGTGGCATGCCACCTCAGCATGGTGGGTCCCACCACATCAACTTCTCTCTCTTCAGATTCTCTCTCTTCTGATTCTCTCTCTTATTTTTCTTGCTTCAAGGAGTACTTGGGAGATGCCACATCATGCCACATCATCAGTGGAACTCACTGTGGGATCCACACTCTCTCTCTTCTTGCTAAACTAAGAATGGGACCCACTCTGGACTCATACTTTCTCTCCATTTTTCTCTCTCCTCTTTCTATCAGCATGTTGCCTATGTGGGTACTGTCCACATCACCAGTGGGGCCCACACACATTCTGTCACCTGTCGAAACTACTGTTGCCCAGTCAACTCAATGCATACCTTCTCAATCACTCTCTAGAAGCTGTAGAATACTGTAGAACATGCCAAAGGCTTCCTCGGCTCTGCCACTTGCACAAACACTATCTCTCCTCATTTCTCTCACTGTAAGCTCGTCAACACTGCCCACACAGCCAAGTTGCCAACAATGACAACACATGGCCAACAGTTTATGCTTCCCATGGCTTCGTCCTTACACATCATCTAAACTTCAATTTTGGTCCACAAAATGCAGATTTTTGGGTTACAGTCCCAACCACAAAGGTTACCGTTGTCTCGATCTGCATACTAATCATGTTTATACTTCCAAACACGTTGTATTCGATGAACAGCAATTTCCAATCTCTACCTTGTCCCCTGCATCGGTTTCATCTCCACCCTCTCATGACCATGAATTTTCGGTGTTGTGGAATCCCATATGCGTTCAATCTTACCTATCACTGTAAGTTGGGTGGCCCACATGCCACCTGGCCCCACCTAAGTTGATTGATTAACATTAGGATCCTGTGACATGTGGCAGCCAGATCATCGTCAATCCTTAATGGGAGGAGACGATTGATCTATAAATAATCCAAGGGTGGGGTCCTGTGTACACTTATGCAATCTGAGAATTTCCATTACGTTCTCTTTGTCTGAGAATAAGGAGTACATAGAAACCCTATCTCCTTCCCCTCTCTCTTCTCTTTTTCTTTGTGCAGCAGGGCATATCAGAGTAGATCAAGAGGACATCGGTTGGACGGACAATGGTTGGAACAAGTCACACTTGAGGTATTTATCTTCCGCATTAATCTTCAGTGTAGAGATGTTAAAGTCTTACATTATGGTATCAGAGCAGGGTTTCAGCCACCCATCCACCGATCTGATTTTAGAATCGGTTTTAATGAATAAAAAAAAAATTATATGTTTGGCCGGCCGCGCAAGGAGCAGCAGGGCATTGCAGAATCTGCCCAGCCGTCGCTGCCTTGCGGCAGCCAGCCATTTTCAGATCTCCTGGCCGAGGCCATAAGGGGCAGCCAAGCAGCCAGCCGGCAGCGCTAGGCGCAGCAGGCCAGCCCGCAAGGGCCAGCCTGTCGTGGCCATGCGCAGCCAGCAGGCTGTCGAGGCCAGCCCGCAAGGGCCAGCCCGCCGCGCAAGGAGCAGCAGGCCAGCCCCCACATGCGCAGCAAGCTGGTTGCCATGGGATTTAATCCCTCTTTTCTCTCTCTATCTCTCCGGCCATTTGGAGGTGTTCTGGCGGTGACCGGTTCTTCACCGGATTAGTTTGGGAGTGCCGGATATTCTGGCACATCCCTGGCGCCGCCGTTGCTAGGTTCGGTGGTCTGATAAGGGAGGAAGAGAAAATTTTTAAGGATGGCAATTTTTGTAAATTTGAGGGAATCTTTGGTTAAATCTAATGAAATTAGGGTTTTAGTGGTCTCGGTTCAACCCGGTTCAATAATATGAACCGGATAACGAAAACCCGGTTATGGGTTGAAACGAACCAAATCTGTGACCCGAACCAAACCCTTTTGACCCAAGTTTTTTAACCGGGTGATTCTGTTATACAGATGGTGACGTTTAATAATTTTGGACTATATTTATTATATATCACCATAATATGGTTATGAACCGAACGTCACTGTATAAGTGACTGCACCTTTTTTATGACAGTTTGTTCTGAACGTCACTAAAAGATCAAAAACAGTGACTGTACTTGTTATGACAATGTGTTCTGAACGTCGCTAAAATACAGTTTCCTTTAGTGACATTTACAGACAGAACGTCACTGTATCTATAAACATAACAGAATGTATTAAACACTGTTTCAGTGACATTTAAAGACAGAACGCCACTGTATATAGACATACATAACAGAATGATTTATCTAACTGTTTAGTGACATTACAGAATAAACGCCACTAATTATATGAATACAGTAAGTTGTTTATGTCACTGTTTTAGTGACAGTAACAAACACCATTAAAAGTTAGTGTTACATAAAGTAAAGAATAAGCCATTAAGAACTCTTTAAGATTATTAGGCTTATGTTAACACTTCTGAATGGTTGTTTAAAGGATGCCATAAATGACTAAAATGCCCTTATAATAAAGTTGTGTTAAAAATCAAGAAAACCATTTGGTTTATATTTTAACACATATAAGTGTGTTTCTCACGATGTCATAGATGACAAATATGCCCTTATAATCAAGTTTTGTGTTAAAATCAAGGAAATAATTAGTTTTATATTTTAACACATATAAGTGCCTATTTAAAGATGTCATAAAAGATTGAAATACCCTTCTAGTGGTAGGCATCAGAAAATTGCATCTTTTGCATTGGGACTGGATATCATCCCCACAGAGAAATATTCTTTTCTTATTTGAGAAGATGGAATAAGGTAGAATGTGAAACTACAAGACAGTGGGAGCCTTCTTCTGCCTACAGGTGTGGAACAACCTTCTGAATTGTAGTGTAGCATTCTAGTCTTATTAATACAGACCTTGAAAGATATAGACTATAATCTTAGCCCACAGGTAATTTTGTAGGATACATCTGTCTGTCACTTAAGTTTGATGTCAATCAACTTAGTGTAAAGTTTCACATACTAAAATTGATTATAAGTTTAGCCCACAGGTAGATTATAATTAATTTTAGTGTGTTACTGATTATTGACATGGGTTGATATCAGTATAAAGTTGTACGCCAATAAATCTAAACTTCCTTATTGTTGTTTGCAGTTTATAACTAGATTTGTCTCCCAATGCTTACTAGGGAAAATTATTCAGATTGGAAATAGAAGATTTATTTAACCTTAGAGTGCATGGATTTGGATATGGCGCTCCGTATAGAAGAGCCCGTTGCTCTTACGGATTCCAGTACGCTAGTCCAAATTGCTCATTATGATAAGTGGGAGCGGTCTAACCACTTGAGCCTAATGCTTGTCATTGACAAGAGCATTAAAGGATCAATTCCTGAATGTAAGAAGGTCATTGACTACATGAAGGCAATTGATGCTCAGTTTGTGAGTTCAAACAAGATATTAGTAAGCACTCTAATAGAAAAATCAGACTCATTAAGTTACAATGGTAAGGATGATGTGTGTGACTACATCATGCGCATGAGGGACATCTCAGCTCAGAGAATTTTGATTTGTTATGAATCAAATTTAGTTGATTCTCATTCAAATAACTGGTGGATTGATTCTAGATCATCAATCCGTGTGGCCAATACCATGCAAGGCTTTCTGCAAACAATACTTCCGAAAGAAACTGAGAGACATATCCATTCAGGAAATCGGATGAAATCTCAAGTGGAAGTTATAGGTGTCTATAGATTGATATTGCAATCCAGATATGTGTTGGATTTAGGAGAAACCATTTATGTTCCATCTTTTGCAAAGAATCTGATTTCTGTTTCTAGATTAACACCTTTGGGTTATGTGTTTAATTTTTCTAGTACAGAAATAAGGATTTAAAAAAAATGATGTATTCATCGGTTCAGGTTCTTTAGTTGATGGTTTATTTCTCTTAAATCTAGATCCAACATATAAAAGTAGTTTACTCTCTGTAAATAATATTGGCATAAAGAGAATGAATGTGAATGAGAAATCCTCTCAGTTGTGGCATCTTAAATTAGGCCACATTTCTTGTGACAGAAATAAAAGATTAGTGAATGATAGAATCTTTGAAACTCTTGATTTCACTGATCTAGGGTTATGTGTGGACTGCATCAAGGGAAAGCAGACTAACAAAACCAAGAAAAGTGCCAGAAGGTCAACTGAACTACTAGAAATCATACATACAGATATCTGTGGCCCATTTTCCACTCCCTGTCTGAATGGTCAGAGATACTTTATCTCCTTCATTGATGACCATTCTAAATTCATGTATCTCTATCTTTTAGTTCATAAAGATGAGGCATTAGAAGCCTTTAAGAACTTCAAGACAGAAGTAGAGAAACAGACTGAAAAAGTGATTAAGATCGTAATATCAGATAGAGGTGGAGAATACTATGGTAGAACCACAGAATATGGTCAAAGACCTGGCCCATTTGCACGGTATCTTCAAGAGCAAGGTATTGTACCACAATATACCATGCCTGGATCTCCTGATCAAAATGGCATTGCTGAAAGAAGAAATCGTACACTTATGATATGGTCAGGAGTATGATTAGTAACTCTAATCTATTTCTGAAATTGTGGAGTGAAGCTCTTAAATAGCAGTATATATCTTGAATATGGTATCATCCAAGTCGGTTCCTAAAACTCATTTTGAGTTGTGGAATGGATGGAAACCGAGTTTGAAGCATACTCGCATATGGGACTGTCAAGCCAAAATAAGAGTCTATAATCCACTTCTTCAGAAGTTGGACCCTAGAACAGTCAGTGGATATTTCATTGGCTATTCTGAAAGATCAAAGGGTTATAAGTTTTATTGTCCCTCATATAGTCTTACCATTGTAGAGTCTAAAGTTGCCAAGTTTCTAGAGGATGATGACAACAGTAGGAGTATACAGAGTCGAAACATTGAGTCCAAAAAACAAGATGTATCGACAATTCCTTCTACATCTGGTTGTCAGGGATTTATCCCTTTACCAGTGGTACCTGTGGTTCATGAACAACACTACATGTTTGTGATGAATTACCACATTAGGATACACCACATCAAGAACCAGTTGTCGTTTGAACCTGCGGTCTAGAATCAAGAAACCAAACCTGAACCACAAGTTTTAAGGAGATCATCGAAAGAGAGAAAATCGGCAATCCCTTCAGATTATGAAGTGTATATCCAAAACTGTGAAACTAATATTGGAATAAAAGATGATCCGATTATTTTCACAGGCTATGGGTTGTATAGATACCATTTTATGGCATAATGCCATGAAGGATGGAATGGAATCTATGTCAAAGAATCTAGTATGAGAACTTGTAGAATTGCCTAAGGACACCTCTACTGTAGGGTGTAAATGAGTTTTCAAAAACTAAATGGACCCACATAGCAATATTGAAAGATACAAGGTTCGACTTGTGACAGAAGGTTATAATCAGAAGGCTAACATTGATTATAAAGAAACCTTTTCGTCCGTGTCTAGAAAAGATTCTTTGGGGATCATTATGGCACTGGTGGCTCACTATGATCTTGAGCTGCACCAGATGGATGTCAAGATGGCATTTTGAATGGTGATCTGATTGAGGAGGTATACATGGATCAACTTGAAGGTTTTTACTTCGGATAAAGGTGATCATCTAGTATGCAAGCTTAAGAGATCCATATATGGATTGAAACAAGCTTCCCTATAGTGGTATTTGAAATTTGATAGCATGATTACTTCTTACGGTTTTGTGGAGAATCGAACTGATCAATGCATTTACATAAAGATCAAGGGAACTAGTTTCACCATACTAGTGTTATATGTGGATGGTATTCTTATAGCTAGCAATGATCTAGGGATGCTACATGAGACTAAATATTTCTTGACCCAAAACTTTGACATAAATGATATGGGTGAAGCCTCCAATGTCTTAGGCATAGAGATTCACATGGGCAGGTTTCTTAAGACCTTAGGATTGTCCTAAAAGGGTTATATTAACAAAGTTTTGGAACGGTTCAAGATGAAGCAATATTCATCAAGTGTAGCACCTCTTGTTAAAGGCAACAGACTTAGTCTGGAGCAATGTCCGAAGACCAATCTAAAATAGCAGACAATGCAAAATATCCCTTATGCATCAGTAGTAAGCAATTTGATGTATGTTCAGGTCTGTACCTGGCATCTCATATTCAGTGGGAGTATTAGGTAGGTTTCGAAAGAACCCTGGTTTGCCACATTGGACAATAGCAAAGAAAGTACTGAGGTACCTACATGGCATCAAGGATCACATGCTCATATATAGACCTGTTGATGTTTTGAAGCTAATCAGTTACTCAGATTCAGATTTTGCTAAATGTGGAGATACAAGGAAGTACACTTCTGGCTTCATTTTTGTTTGTAAGAGGAATAGTGTCTTGGCGTAGCGTAAAGCAACCTAAGACAGCTTCTTCTATTATTGAAGCGGAAGTGATGGCGTGCTATAAAGCAATTTCTCAGGCATTATGGTTGAGGTAGTTTATCACAGTTTTGAGGTCATAAGTTTTATTGAAAGACCTATAAGGATCTACTGTGACAATACTGCAGTAGTACGTCTCTCTAACAACACATGCTCAATGAGTCGCTGCCGACACATTGAGATAAAGTATTTTGTTGTTAAAGAAGACATTCGAGTTCGTTGCGTTCAAATAGAACATATTGATATTAATGATATGATAGTTGATCCTTTCACTAAAGGGCTTCCGCCCAAGGTGTATGTAGTTCACGTGGATCATAAGAGACTATATAAATCATTAAGTTTTTTGAATGTTTTATTTATGATATTGCAATATAAATTTTTGACGACTCGAAATAAAGTTATTTTCTGTCATTTATTTTGTTGTATACATAAAGTTTTGTAATGACAGATGCCTATAAAGTTTTCTAGGCAATAAAGTTTGACCCTTGAATCGATTATTGAATTGATTCTATAAAGTAAGGTAGTCACAATTGAGGTTCATCATAAAATAAACAATCAATTGTAATACATGGAAGGGAGTGTTTCCATTGTACTTCAATACTGGGACATGCACCGCCATGATTCATGGGTTGGGAGTTTTATTATGAACATAAAGAACAAGTCCATAAAGAAGGATCTAAAAATTACTGTATGGCCATACATCATGTTAATAATCATAAAGTGGCTTGCCTTGTGGCAATATGGGCCAAGTGGGAGAATGTAAGTTGGGTGGCCCACATGCCACCTGGCCCCACCTAAGTTGATTGATTAACATTAGGATCCTGTGACATGTGGCACCCAGATCATCGTCGATCCTTAATGGGAGGAGACGATTGATCTATAAATAATCCAAGGGTGGGGTCCTGTGTACACTTATGCAATCTGAGAATTTCCATTACGTTCTCTTTGTCTGAGAATAAGGAGTACATAGAAACCCTATCTCCTTCCCCTCTCTCTTCTCTTTTTCTTTGTGCAGCAGGGCATATCAGAGTAGATCAAGAGGACATCGGTTGGACGGACAATGGTTTAAACAAGTCACACTGGAGGTATTTATCTTCCACATTAATCTTCAGTGTAGAGATGTTAAAGTCTTACAATCACTCCCCCTGCCTTCTCCCACCCAACCCCTCCCTACATTACCCAACCCACCTCCCGACCCTCTTACCACCTCTAATGTTGATCCTCCCGTCCCTCCTCCTTTCCTAATCCTACGGGTCCAGTCCGCCCCTACTCATCTAATGCAAACCAAATCAAAATCTGGGATCTCCAAAAAGAAGGCTTTTTTACATACCCTACATCACATAACATTTGCACTCACTAATACTTTGCTGGAAGCTCCTACTTTTTCACATGCTTCAAAATCTGAGGCTTGGCGCAAGGCTATGAACCAAGAGTTCAACTCCTTACAACAGCAGTGCACTTGGTCTCTTGTTCCTACGACTCTCAGCATGAATATCATTCAATGCAAGTGGGTCTATAGGATAAAACAGAATGCCAATGGTACAGTGAGCAGGTATATGGCATGTCCTGTTGCCAAGGGTTCCTACTGCAACCTGGGGTGGACTTTATTGAAACCTTTTCAGTCCAGTGGTTAAACCGACTACTATTCGGATCATTCTCTCCATTATCGTGACCAATAACTGGCCTCTTCACAAATGGATGTGGAATGTACATTTTTGTACGGTGACTTTTAAGAAAATGTATATATGGAACAACCGCAGGGGAATCTTTATCCTACTCATCCTCGTCTGTTCGTAAAATGCATAAGGTCATCTACGGTTTGCGCCAGGCTCTGTGGGCATGGTATGCTAAATTTACCGCCAGGTTAGTGGACTTTGGATTTAGCATCTCCCTATCAAATCCATATTCATTTACAAAAAGAATCAAGTTCATTTACTTATGCGTTATGTCAATGATGTTATTCTGACCAGCAATCATAATATTGAATTATCTCATCTCATGACCTATCTCAGCAGCCAATAAAAAATGAAGGACCTAGGTTATCTATCTCATTTTCTTGGGATTCATGTTACCCGAACAGATTCTGGTCTCTATCTCGATCAAGCACAATACATCTTGGAACTTCTCCAACGTGCAAACATGGTTGGATGCAAACCAGTTTCAACCCTTGCTGGTTCTCACAAATTATTTCATGATGATATATCGGCTTTACAGAACGTTTCTGATTATCGGAGTATTGTTGGTGCCTTACAGTACGTCACCCTTACCCGCCTAGATGTCGCTTATTCTATGAATCAAGTCTCACAATTTGTTCAAGCTCCCACCGAAGTCCATCTTATTGTAGTAAAACACATTTTGTGGTTCTCAAGACTTTGATAATTGTGGGTCTTCACTTGCGCCTTGGTCCCCTGGCTCTCCAGGCCTTCTGTGATACTGATTGGGTTGGTTTCCCCACCACTCGGCGTTTTACTGATGGATATTGCATCTTGCTTGAATCCAATCCCATATTTGGGAGTGTTAAGAAATAAACAATGGTCTCTCGTTCCTCTTCAGAAGCCGAGTACCGCTGCTTGTCTCACACTACTGCTGCTGAGGTTATATGGCTTTGCTTGCTTTCGTGAATTTCATTGTCCGCTCTCTAGTATTCCTCTCATTTGGTGCGACAATGTCACTGCTATTTTGCTTGCTTTCAACCCGATATTTCGTGCCCACACAAAGCACGTCGCCAATGACTATCACTTTATCCATGAATTGATTGGCGCTAAAGCCATTGATGTTAAGTATGTCTCTATAGCTGATCAAGTTGCCAACATATTCACAAAGAGCCTCAGTTCTGTTCGGTTACACCATTTCCAGTCCAAGCTTTGGTTACAGAGTATCCCGCTCAGCTTGAGGGGATGATAAGTTATATTCCCTCACAGATTCTGAATCCAACTCAATGATACCTCAGGAGGATCAAATCCTATCATCTGTTTAAAATTTAAATTCAAATTTTTGTTGGACTTTATGTTGTCATTGTTGGCAACTTGACTGATGTGACAGTGTTTGTGAGCATTCAGTCAGAGAAATGAGGAGAGAGAATGTCAGTATAGGAGAGAGAGTGTCAGTGCAGTGGCACAGATGTGGCAACTACATTTGTGTGTTCTACAGTGTTCTACTTGTGTTTCAGATGACTTGTAGCGAGCTGAATGGTATTCTACACTGAATTTGATGAAAGAGAGACTGATTGTGGGCCCCACTGGTAGTGTGGCAGTGTTTCCATTGGTCTGGCAGTGTTTCTAAAGGTCTGGCAGTGTTACTGATGATGTTGACAGTGTCTCTGATGAAGTGGCAGAGTTTCTAATATATGACGGCGCTTCTTGGCAGTGTTGCGGCAGACATCTTGAAGCATGAAACAAAGAAAGAAGAAACTAGGAAGAGAAAGAGGAAAAAGACTATGGGTGGGACCCACGGGTGTGGTGGCAAGGTGATATGCCATCACGGTAACCCATGGCACTTGGCATGCATGCACGCAAAGTTTCGGGTTCAAATTCCAAGGTTTGACAGAGTTTTAACTTTGGGCCTATTTTTAATGGGTCCCACAGCAGGTTCAGGAGATCCGGCATTGGAAAGATGTAGAGCATCGAGTTAGCTTTCCAACGCAACTTCAAACCCTCAATTCCGACTTCGGATGAGAGAGATATCACAATTCTCGTCGAAACAGTCGAAAAATGGCAAAAATAGAAACTCTCGGTGAGTATATATGATACAGGGGCAGTTTCGGCAAGTAACAAAAGTGTAGATGCGAGATCAGCGGCCGAGATGAAGCGTCAAAGCTTAGATTCTAATCTGATGGACCAAATTGAGGAGGCTTGAGTGTAGTGCAGCGGCAACGTCTAGATGCCATCGCGTGCAATCTCATTGGCCGGTTGCAACATAATGTCTTGAGTCGCAACGCATGAAGAAGGTTTCTTGATTTGGTGTGACGCACTCGTAGTATCATGGCGGATCAGATCCAAATCTTGCGGTCTCGATTGAATCTGATCGCGAATGACGGGATTTATGCAGATCCGACGAATCTAGTGAGATCCCATTTTTTGAAGCTGATCTAACGGTGAATGATGATGATTCCATCTCCGCCAATGGAAACTCGACAGCGCAAAAGGCGGCGGCGATTCAGTGTTGCACGAGTGTACGATAAGCCTCCGAAAGATTTTATTTTGAATTTTTTGATTGGTTTAACTTCAAACCGCTATAACTTCTTCATCCGAGCTCCAAATCGGTTCGTTCAAGTTGCAGTTTCTTTATTTTCGAGCCCTCTACTTGTTGGGCGCCGTTGGGAGTCGAAAAAATGCATATAAAAATTAAAAAGAGTGTTTAGAAGGCAAAGAGAAGGGTTTCTAGGGTATCGTGCCTTGTGGGAGTGATCAATCACCAACTACCTCTCTCTGTGCATCAATGGAGTGCTAAATCCTTATGAGAGGTCAGTAGAGTATTTATGTTTACATTCATGGTGATTATGGGTTGTGTGGAAGAGATTGGAAGCCTGTGGATGAGGTGTGTTCTATGAATCGATCTCTATCATCATTGAAGGCTATTGGAAAGTCCTTGAGAGCAGTGTGAAGCTTCAGAGATATTGTTGGCCATTCAAAAGCAGTTGTGAGGTTTTTCAATTCCCTATCTATTTATTTCTTTCAATATATTATATGCTAGCGTAGGTGAAAATTATTGAATACCTAGCTAGTGGGGGAAAAATTGTAAGGGATAATTATAAGCCTAAAAAAATTATTATTTGCTTCTCGTGGGTGCGAGTTAAGCGTGGTGTGTTCAGTGGGTGCTGGACACTGGCTGTTAAATCTGAATCTTGGCGTTAGTGCGCCCTCTCAGTTTTATGCTGGGAAAACCTAGGGTTAGTATCATTGTCTGATAAAAGATTAAAAGTTGAGTGTTGAGTAAATACGGAGCCCGTTGGGTATTACTCCGTGGACTAGCCATCACACACTGTGTTGGTGAACCACGTATATCCTGTGTTGTGGACTGTCCTTATTTTTCTATATATTTTGGAATGCATGGAATGCTTTGCAGGATGGGTGTGCAAATCTGGTAGACCTGGTCACTGAGTGGTAGCAAGGTAGATTTGCATACGCTTGTGTGTGTCTAAAAGAATATATTTCAATCAGCTCTAGACAACAGTGAAATAATTAGAGAGAATTTTCAGACACAGATTCACTCCCCTCTCAGTGTCATATCAAGTTCATCAATTGTAAATATAGGATCCATCCAAATCCTCCACTGATTGTACATTCCATATATACGGGATTTGTCCCAATCCCCACTGATTGTAACCTCTATAAAAGTCCTTGAATGATAATGAAAAAGATCTCCGAGGAATTCAACTTCCAATCGATTAATTTCAGAACTCACCTCTGATTTGGTTCTAGAAGCTTGGGTTTGGTTTCATTTTCCCTGAGTAATTGATTTCCATAGAAGGTTTAACTTCATAGAGTTTATTCTTAGGCATGATTCTATACATTCTTGATGAGTCGGTTCTCTGTTTTGGTGTCATGGCTTCTTCTATGCTTTTTCTGTTATACTATTTCATTCTCATTTGTGGCTTTGGTCAGAAGAAGAGCATTTTTATCTTTGATATTCTACCAGCTCAGTGCGGTTGGTGTGATTTGTCTTTAGGTACGAACCGAGTTTGGTATAGCTCCATGATTGTTTCCAACCTAAGCACAAATCGGTTTGAACATGAATCTAAGATTTTATTTATTTTTTTATCTTTTTTGTTTTTAGTGTTATTCTTCTTGTTGTTTTCTGTACAAATTGCATTCGGTTAGTTTAGTTTGTTGTTTTGGCGATTGCTTCACCTCTTTCACATAGTCTTGGTTAAACTCGAAGTCATTTTTTGTTTGTTGATTATTGTTGTTTGTTTCTTTGCCTCCGTATAAGAGCATTGTATATAGTTGGATTTTGATTAGTTTCCTTTTCTTAGTCGAACCTGGCTTATTTCTGTTGATTATCTTTCATGATTAATTTGATTTGGTCTGTCACCTTTGCTGATTCGGTTTAATCATGTCTGATCTGTTTCATGTTAGAGGTTCAACCCATGATGTGCTTGGTTAGTTCACTTGTTGATGGGTTTGGGGTTGTTCCATCTCTTTACTTTGGGCTATATGCACATGCTTATGATAGGATTAATGATGGAGGGTTTTTTTTTTCTTTTTTTTTTTTTTTTTTTTTGGTATAAGAAAAAAAAAGCATTATTTTGTTTGATACCTTGTGCTCACCAATTTAATCCATGATTAGTTGGCTTAAAAGCATCTAAATCTAGTAAAATGCTCACGATTAATGATAATCCCTACCCTCAAGAGACGTATCACTTATTTTGAATGCAATCATGTTTGTAATAGTTTAGGGATGCACTGTATACATATGCCCCACATGTATAGTTGTGGTACCCTCTTGATATGATGATGTTAGGGGACTCCAACGAGTCCAACCCCACACAGGATCTCTGATCTTGTGCCGATCTATGTGGGCCCATTTAGCTTGACACCCACAAATGCCTTAGGTCTGGATTCTTGAGAGCTACGCATAGTTATTTACATAAATGTGAATGAATGCTTGTTTAAATGGTTGATTTGGTTGTGGCCTCGGGCCATCTATCCTCCCCAAATTTGGGATGTGAGTGAGGTTAGTGTAAGGGGAGCCGAGGCTATTGCCTCTTTAAGTGTTACCATGCGGGATCCATGGCCTGTAAATCCATGAGAACTATGTTCGATCTGATTCTCATTTGAGATATGTAGGCAGTGGGAAATTGTAGCTTTTCACAAGGTCATTTGGAGGTAAGTCCCTTGATTCAGAGATAACCTCACCGAGGGACGTTCCTATGAGTTAGGAAGTACATCACACACAGGATGGATTCCATGATTATGGGAACATCCACCTCTTTGATGTGTCCTATGATTATGAGAACATCCACTCCATTGCAAACCCGTACACAAACCCCGTCCGAACTACGTTTGGTCTAATTCCCATCGCATAGGGATACGTAAGCAGTTTGGGATATTTTCCATGTTCGGTCATACTCTTGTATCATATTTTATTTCATTTTTTGTGGTCTTGTATGTCATCATCCCATTCTTGTAGTTACTCATTGTCGCGTTCATTTGTGTATCTACCATGTATATTCTTTCACCATGTATAGAATTGTTAGTTTGTAAAGTAATGCTCCAATTTGACGAGGATTAGAAATATAATCTAGGATCCCCATGCGCATTACCTAGAATAGATCAAATAACCCCAAATATGCATAATATAAGGAAAGGATATAAGACATAGGGATACTGGTTAGTGACCGGACGAGTTGGTTGCTTAACAAATTCTCAACTCGTAAATTCAACACTTACAAGCCTTTGGTAAGATCAGTAGGCCAATCCATTTAGTCAATGTGTCATTAGTGTTTTCTCACGTGACAAACAATTCTTTTAGGTCCTAGACATTATCTAGGTGGTGATTCTAAATTTTTTTCTCCACCAACGTGAGTGGATGAGATCTTAAGGTGAAAACCTCTCGATCTCTATTTTGTTGTTGTATAGAGAATTTTAAAAAAAAAAATTTAAAAACGAGAATCACCAAATCATAAAGGGAATTCCAATTTTTTGGCCATCGTCGTCACACCATCGACGACGCTTGCAAGGTGGCCATCGGTCGTGAACTACCCCACCATCTTTGCGCACAAGCCTCTGTCTGTTGAAGAGACTAGCGGCAAAACCCTAGGGTGCTGAGTCATAGTTTCCATAGCAGGCAATCCAATATATCTTCCAAGATCCATCGAAAAGTCACCTACCAAACTAGAACCATTCACAAATCCACCAATATCTCCCATGGGATTTTTCGTCTCCTTCTTGCCCCCGCCTGAAGATTTTGGCAGTTGAATACTTTCCTTCCTCGTACAGTCCAACACATGTGATAATAACAGAACCAGCTATTCCACCGTAAACATCCACCTTCGATCAGAATTCCCTTCCAGTCGAGGCATCTCCGTCTCCATGGTCGTGGTGGCACCAATCCTAGCAGAGTCTTGAGCCACATGTGATAACAATGCATCTCTTGAAGACACATGTGATAATGGACCGAAGCCTGTCGCCATGACCCCCACTCTTCCATCATTGACAACTGGTGTCGGTGCCATAGGCAACTCCCTCCTAACAACCTCAGCCATCTCCCCTTGTACAGGAATAGACTGTTTAACCACTGAAGTTGCAGCAACAACACCACTCCATAAGCCATTATTCAAACCATTTATTCCCGCAGAAAATACCAACCCCAATGGTATATCGCCAATTGGCAGTAACCATTCAGGCCCATTAAACGGCACGTTATTCACAGGTGGTTGCTCTCTAGCCTAGGGCATCACATCTAATTTCCCATCTGGAGTCACAGCCCCGACTCCACTAGCCGAAACCCTAGGTTGCTTATGCACATCATGATCCCAAACGACAATTGCGTTAGAGTTTATCTCCAAAACCATACCTTGACCATAACCCTTACTCCCTCCAATAACCCCAGCACCAAGAGCCGACGGCCTGCTGCCTCCAGTAGTCATGTTATCCACAGCCACCAAACCCTAACACCTCAAATCGCCAGAGCTTCTCTCTAAAATTCAGAATACAACTCCTAGTGACCATCCCAACAGACTTCAACATCTACATTTTTCAAGTCCTTCATGATGAGTTCAAGACTCTCATTTCAACCCTTACTGCTTGCGCTGAGCCTCTCTCCTATTTGAAACTTCATGTTTTTTTTAATTAACCATGATTCTGATCAGTTCCTTCCTCTCCAAGATCGCTCTCACGCTAGTGCCGTCGTCTGCACCTGTACCTGTCTCCGTCAACATGGCCAAACATTTTGCTAGACATGGCTCCTCTCCTAGTCATGGCCCCTCTTCTACCTCTTCCTACGGTCGTGGTTCTTGTGGATGGGGGTACCTGTGATAGTGGGGGTCACTCCTACCCCCCGGCTAGTATTGTTATTTATGCCATCGCAACAACCACCTTCTACTACCGCGTCGCCTAACCATACCCCCCCCCCTCCCCCATACTCCCCTTCCCCTTATCATTCTCTTGCCACGCACTACAACATCCCATATCCCACGCTGCATCACCACCTTCCTCTCCCACTAACCAACACTTAGGATCTTGACATCGGTGCCATCTACCACGTTACCCCAATGATTTCTTCCCTTTTCCAACACGAGGCCTACAATGGTCATGATCATGTTTATCTTGGTAATGGTAAGGACTAACCCAGCTTTCATACATGTTTTACCTCTCTATCTTCTCCCATTCGATTTTTACAACTGTCCAATATATTGCATGTCCCCTCCCTCAGCCAACCCCTTCTTTTTGTTTAGCGTTTTGCTTCTAACAATGATGTCTATTTTGAATTTCACCCTTCTCATTTTCTTGTAAATTAAAGGATCGGACCACTCAGATACCACTCTCCACCCCCCCCCCCACCACCATCCTTCCTCTTAACAAGTCCATGCCATGACACACTACCTCACCCCCACCCAGTGGTTAACTTTACAACTCCTACTCTCTCCTTTATGAACCCACCTGCTTCTCCAAAGCCTAGCCCAATCCCAAATGGCACATGGTGATGACTAAGGAAATCAATGCCTTCCTTCGGAAAAAATACATGGTCCCTCATTTCACCTCGTCCTGATATGAATCCTATTGGTTGCAAGTGGGTTTACCGTATCAAGAAGTTGGTGGACGGTTCTTGTAAGACCCGTGTCAATCTAACCCGGTCTTACCACCTTGAACCAGGTTTACCCGTCATGGTCGAGTCAAATGGACCAAGGGCGTGAAGGAGATCGAGATCCCAGGTATCAGATCGACCCAAAAACACTTAAAATAGGGGAAGGGTCGCATACCCAGCTAAGCAGGGTCGGACCTCCCAAAGCAGAAAGTCAGACCCTCAATTTTGAAGGGAGGGTCGGACAGCTTAAGACCCGAGGGTCGACGGGATCATCGACCCTCCCATCGACCCTCGGTTGCCGCAAAAAGTAGAAATTAGGAAATTTCTAGATTTTCGATTGGATTCTTTCCTAATATCAAAGGGACTTATTTTAGGATGTTCCTAGTCTATTTAAAGGACGTCCCTAAGCCACTTTCACTCATTTCACAACCCTAATTGAATTGAGAGAAAGAGAGGAGAAGGAAAAGAGGAAGAAGAGAGGCAAGCAAGAGAACTTAGCAAAAAGGAGAAGAATTTTAGAGAAGGAGTAATCTTCTCAGGTATGGATACTAATTCTATGAGTTTCTACAGACCTTAGGTTAGTTATTGGAGAGAGTGTGATCTCGGAGAAACCCAAACCATTAATCTATGGTTAGGTTTCCATGGAAAACCATAGGAAAGTGCATAAAAGCTATCTAGGTGGGTTATACATGGTTTCAGACCATGGAATGAATGTAGAATGGAATGTAGGAGCAAGCCATAGGATCCCAAACACGAGGAATGGATTAAAAGTGGAAATTGGACCAGAGTGCACCAAGGGTCGCACCCAGGGTCGATAGGCCATCCGACCCTAGGTATTCCTGACCATCGACCCTCAGCATTCGGGAAGTCCAGAAAGAGGGAAGGGTCGATAGACCCATCGACCCTAGCATCGACCCTACCTTCGACCCTTAGTTAACAGAGTAGTTTTTAATTCCGAATAAATTCTAATTAAATTCTATCGACTTTGTTAGGTCTTCTAGCAATATAATAACACTGTAAAGGTGATTCTAAAGCTTGGAAAAGTATCTTATAGCAAGCTAAGGTGAGGAACCTTAACTCCAAACTAAATTGGTTAATAATAAACTGTTTTCTATTTCTTGAGTCATATGCCATGCTTGATTCTATGCGAATATGTTTGTAATGTGCATACAACATGCCATCCAATATTTCTATTACTTGTTCATGCATATTTACTTTATTGTTTATAACATGATGATGATGATGATAGGAATAGGCATGTGCTTGTATGTGTGTGGTTGATGTGCTTGATGTGAGCGAGTATCAGGGGAGGTGTGATGAGAACTTCAATAAACGTTAACCTTTGGCGGGTCTCAGCACTTTAGCTCTATCTCTAACTCAAGTCTTGTGCATTAGCATCGTCGTATCGCCATTACTTTAGCAGAACTATTATGTCGTAGAGTATCAGGGGAGGTGGTCTCGATCCTTGTAGTCTCTGACTCTAGGGGGGCCTTAACTCTATCTCTATGGACATTCTGAGGGATGCTGGGATGAGGCCTTGGATATACTTTTAGCATTAGGATTGGTTAGTTGCGAGCCCAGTTTGCAGCCCTCGCCAATAGGGGCTTGCGTGTTGGTATGACACTATATAGCAATAAACGTAACCTTTGTTATATAATGTTCATGATTGGGTGCATGTGAGTTGACAATAAACGTGATCTTCGGGTAACGTCACACACTCGTGTATAGAGGCGGAGTCAATAAACGCGACCTTTGGCTACCTAAACCTTTCTATTGCATACTGCAAACTTATATACCAGACCAAAGATATAAATTGACTTTTTTCATGCATATGTATTGTTGCATTGTTTTGGCTACTCACTGAGCCGTGATGTGTGCTCACCCCTCGACGTCGAATATTTTTAGTTGATGATGCAGGTTATACGGTTGAAGATTTTATAAATGCTTCTACGTACGGGACGGTAGCAGCGATGGAAGCTGAAGCTGAAGTAGATACACACGACTCCTCTTGCGAGTGCAACTCGTGTGTATTTGATTAGATATTTTATAGGTTTCTTTGTTTGGATTTATTAAGACATGTATTTGGTATTTAAATATTTATGTCTCAGTTGAAACAGAATAATTTTTTATTTAAATTTTAATATCACATAGATTCTCAGTTCATCTTATTATAAGACTTTCGCTATTGTGTATTTACTCTGATTATGATTACGGATGTGTGTAAGTTGGATAACGCGGGGATAGCCTATTTGAGATCCTGATTGAACCGTTGGTTATTTAGCGGTTCATCACACCATTCTGGTTATACCAAAATTGGGGTGTGACAGTTCTCTTGAGCGATATAATATGAGTCTTATTGCAAAGGGTTATCATCAGCAAGAGGGGCTTGAGTATTCTGAGACGTTTAGCCTAGTTGTCAAACCGACCACCATTCGCACCATTCTCTATGTTGTTGTCTCTCATGATTGCCTATTCATCAACTCGAAGTTTAGAATGTCTTCCTATATGGCTACCTCTCTGAAGAGGTTTATATGACTCAGCCTTTGGGTTTTATTGACTCAGCTTGCCCTTCCCTTATTTGCAAGTGGCATCGGTCACTCTATGGTCTCAAATAGCCCCCCACCCCCGGTCTTGGTTTCAGCGCTTCCCTCAGTCTTTGGTCACTATTGGTTTCACTGGATCCCAGACCAATCCTTCTTTATTTATTTTTACCACTGATACTAACAAGGTCTTTGTTTTAGTGTATGTAGATGATATCATTGTTCTAGCAACAACCCCACCTAGGTTCATACACTACGTTAGCAACTTGGTACTAAATTCTCAAACAAAAACCTTGGTCCCATGAGTTTCTTTCTTAGTGTTGTTGCCACCTGTCACAATGATAGTCTACTACTCTCTCAGCACCGATACATTCAGGTTCTTTTACATTGCACCGGCATGACAGATAACAAGCCCGTTTTCACCCCCCATTGCCACCAGTTCTAAGACATCACCTTCAAAGGTCTCATGTCTAATGATCCCACAAAGTACCGGTCTGTTGGTGCTCCCCATTAATACATCATCATCACATGGCCTAATGCTTCCTACTCTAACAGTGCTTTTCAGTTCATGCATGCCCCTACATCGGACCATTGGGCACTTGTTAAGAGGATTATTCACTATCTCAAGCATACCACCTGTCATACCCCAATTCCGACTGAACCAAAAGTGTGAGTGAACCTTTAATAAACCAACGGTTCACACCAGGATCTCGATAAGACTGTGTCCACTAACACAAACCATTGCACATAACCACAATCAAAATATAAATAAATACAACGAAAGTCTTAAATTAAATAAACTGAGTACCCTATTGATAAATTAAATAAGTTATCCAATTATTCAAATACCAAAACATAAATAATATCCTTACATTGTTTATAAAATCCAATTAAAATAAATAAAATAAATTAAAACCATCCTAGAGGTACACACAGTAAGGGCACTCGCATGAAGCGTCATGCTCGTCCTCCCCTACTTGCACTTCCAGGGCAGCAACTCTTTCATATACTGGAGCATCCATGTAGTCCTCCACAGTGTAACCTGCATCAACATCTAAAAATAGTGTGTATACAAGGGTGAGCTCACAACTTAGCTCAGTAAGAAAATCAGACAATGCAACAAACAACATGCATGAATAACAATCACATTATGGTCAGGTTTTAAGTTTGCAATGTGCAATAGAAAGGATTGGTGGCCACCGCACCTCTATACACGAGTGTGTGAATCCGCCCAATGGATCAAACACCACTGTCGTCCCACATGCACCCACTATGGAATAGAAATAGAGCTAAACTGTCCATATCACAAACCACCAATACTTTTCCTGATGCCCTACCCATACCAACACGTAAGCCCCTATTGGCAAGGGCTTGCAAACAAGGCTCGCAACTAACCAATCCTATATGTCATCACAGTAGGCCCTATCCCAGCACCGTTCCCTACGGCATAGAGATAAGGCTCGAGTCTAGTGGTCATGCCAGAGACCACAGTGCCACTTCCTCCCCCTGATACCCTACCCACACCAAGCATGCTAAGACAGAAGTGATACGAAAAGGTGCTAATGTGAGGAATGATCCTAGACCCCAAGCCCTTCCCATTCCACACACACCAATGAAAACAATCACATGCCTAACAATCACATCCTAGCATAGCGAGTATGCATGAACAATATAATAACTGAAAGTAAAGATGACATGCGAGTATGCACAAACACCATTTCACAGAATCATAATTATTAACAATGTTTTACTATTATTAAGTTATTAGGGTTTAGGTCTGATTCCCTTACCTGACGCTTGCTTGCTAGCTCGCTCCGCGTCACAGAATCCAAACTCGCTATCACAAGGTCCTACACGATGTTAGGGTTAAATTAGAATTAGTTTCTTAGAGTTTACGTTGGTTGGAAACCAACTGGATCAAAATACACCCCTCACAGTACATACCGGTCGCAGGTACTGGTTGCGGCACTGTGGAGAAAGGTGCGACCGGTATAGTCTACCAGTCCCTCACAAACCAGCTCCCAAGAGGTACCGGTGGCAGTACCGGTCGCATATGGTGCGACCTGTATGGTCGACCGGTATGCCTCCGGAAGACCACCAATCTTAGTGTTCGCCTTTCGTCGATCACCCATTATTGGCTCTAGGGTTTCTCCTATGCATTATAGGCCTGAGCAACGAGTTAGAGTTGTTTCATGTTCCATTTAAGTCCTAGTTTCGATGATCCTTAGCCTAGAATATGAATGGTTTATCGACTGTATTAGGGTTTGACGGTAATTTAAGGGTTTTAGATCAATACCTCGCCTTGCATGGTATTGATCAATTCATTATTAATCATCTATAATGCTTAACTTAGAGAGAAGTTTAAGCACTTACCGTTGGTTCGCAACTATGGTGTTCTTCGTCCAACGGAGGCTCTTCTCCCACCTTTCTTAGCTCCTTCTCCTTCTTCGATCTCTTTCTCCTCTCTAGGGTTTGTAAGAAACAATCAAAGAGTTCTAAGGAGGTTTAAGAGTCCATAAATAGACTAGGTTGGGGTTTAGGAAGATTCCCTATGTTAGGAAAGTCCCTAGGCTCAAGATTTGACAAGCGTGACCCACAGAGATTTTTTTTTTTGGATCTAACTAGTCTGCTCGCACAGACATACCGGTCAACCTGTACCATCGACCGGTACCATAGACCGGTATAAAATTTTATCATAATTTGGTCCGTTTTCGTTCCTG
This sequence comes from Protea cynaroides, assembly GCA_028583415.1. NCBI lineage: Eukaryota > Viridiplantae > Streptophyta > Magnoliopsida > Proteales > Proteaceae > Protea > Protea cynaroides. Next base: position 52,610,349 of record CM053274.1, on the reverse strand, counting down.
ATTGTCATCCGCTTGTCCAGTCTGGCCCGTTGATGATTGGAAGACCTGTTACGACATGAATTAAAGGTTTAGATCGAATTCATGGAGTGCGGGTTTTACACCACCTCTCATGGTTTATTGCTCGATGAAAGTCCTCCTCACAGTTGCAAGCTTTTACGGATGCTAATTGGCCAGGCATCATCTCCAATCCTAAGTCCATTGGGGCTATGCCATCTATTTGGGCACCAATCTCATCTCATGGTCCTCTCACAAGCAACATATTGTTGCTCACTCGTCTACTGAGGCTGAGTACAAGGCTCTTCTAGATGCTGCCGCTAAGCTCACTTGGCTTACTTCCTTGTTTCATGAGATGGACATCCCATTAACTGGACATCTTATCCTCTAGTGTGACAATATTGGCACTACATATCTCTCAATCAACCTCGTGTTTCATGCTTGGACCAAGCATATCAAGATAGATTTTCATTTTGTCTATGACATGGTTTGTCGCCATGAATTACTTGTCCACTTCACTTCTACTCATGAACAAATTGTGGAGGACTTTACCAAGGGTCTCTCTACTGTGCCGTTTTAATTTTTTCGGCACAAGATCAGGGTTCAGGCACCTTGTGTTTGAGGGGGTGTTTCAAGACATAAGAGTCCATTAGATTCTTCTCTCTCACATGCGATCATACATAATCGCTCTATCCTCACATGCGATTACAAGTGATTGACCTTATCTCTAACCACTCTCTTTCCATATGTCTCACATATAATCAAGGTTAATTTCCTTAAGAGGCCTTTTTTTTTCTTTTTTGGTAACACAAAAAATTATTCAACATAGGTGTGGGTTATAGCTGAGGCTTCATTGAGACAAAGATCCTAAAGCCAAGGAACAAAAATAGGCAAGTGAATCATCCCCATAGATGTCACAACTTTCCACGCTAAGGTATGAGCTACAATATTAGCATCCCTAGGAATAGAAGAGAAAGAAATATTGGGACAAAGGAAAGCCAGATGGATGATATCATCTCAGATGAACTGTACTTCAACCAAACATGGAAGATCAGTCAAGAAACCTTGGTTCACACAATCACCAACTCTTGTAACCTTTCATGCGATAACCTTTTCCTATTGATTTTCTCATCCTCTTTAACTCTTTAATATAGAGCCTAAATCTGAATACAATAGGAAGCTAGAGTTTTGATCATTCTTTATGAAAATTAGTTAAAGTTGCTCATGAGATTGCTTCTTTTGCTTCAAGTTGGGACACAGTTTTCTTTGTATGATAGGTTTTTGTTACACTAATAGAGTTGATGGAGCCAAGAAGAGGAAGACGGAATTATTCAAGACTAGCCAAATTGGGAGATTACATCACATAGGTTGTTAGAAAGGAATATTCTGCAACCGAATACAGTTGGTTATGTAGTTAAGGTGGTAAAAAGTAGTATAAAGATAGAAGAATAGGGAATATAGGTTGGAGAATTATGAATCAAGTCTTGTTCTTCCTTTTTGGAGGTGTCTTCCTCAAAGTAGATACTCTGTAACCCTTTCCCTTTCTCATAATACAATCTCATTCTTGATTTCTTAAAGCACATTGCATCATTTGGTGCTTTCATTGTTCCGTTTCAGCATAGTGAATGGTACTCGTTTCAGGATATTTGATGAATCCCTCAAACAACTTCAAGAATCCGCCACGGCTACGACTCAGCGTATGGATTCTTTTCAATCGGTGTTCAAAGACCATCAGTAGGCTAATGGACCTTGGATGACACTGAGAGGGGGGTGAATCAGTATGAAAAATTTTCCCAAACTTTTCTCTGCTGCCCAACAATGATGATGAACTAGACTGTCACACACATAAGTGTATGTAAATCTACCTCACTACCACTCAGTGGCCAGGTCTACTAGATTTGCACACCCATCCTATAGTTCATTTCACGCACTTCACAAAATATAAAAATAAAGCATTCCACAACACAAAAGGGTTACGTGGTTCATCACCACAGTGTGTGATGGCAAATCCATGGAGTAATGCCCAATGGGCTCTGTATTTACTCACTCAACTTTTAATCCTTTACAGGACAAGGATATTCACCCTGTGTTTTCTCAGCATAGAACTAAGAGGGCATAACAATGCCAGGGTTCAGGCTATGATTGTCAGTGTCCAGCACCCACTAATCACAATACAAAATAGAAGATTTGGGGCTTATAACAGTGCTCTATAATGAAATCCAAACTAGCTAGGTATTTAACATTTACCACTTAGGCCAGTATACAATGGACTCCCAAACTAGATAGGCATTTTAAACATTTTGACCTACTTTAGCATACATAGCATTAACTTAATAAATAACAGGAGAGTTGAGAAAATCTCACAATCGAGGCTTTTTGATGTTTGAGGATGTCAACAGTGTCTCTACCAGCTTAATGAAATCTCCCACAACCATTGATGCTGAAAGAACTCAACATTTCAAGCAACCCTTTCCTCACACATCATCTCTCTCCCCTAGTAGTCCAACAATCACTAAAATACTCAATGAAGCTCCATCAACCTCCCAAAAATAGCATCAATGCTTCATTTCATTCATAAATAAGGTTGGTGAGTGATTGTGTGCTAAAATAGCAAGAACCCCTCTTGAAACCCCTTCTTCTTCTTTCCTCTTGTTTTCTTTGATTTTCAGCTCTCCCCATGACCTCCAACTCATCCCCAATAGATAGGATTTTCAAAACTGAGCTCGGAGCAACTTGAACCATCCGATTTGGATATCGGATGGCCAAGATATGGTGAAAATAGTGTAGGCCAAAGAAATCATTTCAAACAGCATCTTTCGGATGGATTCTATGCACCTGCGCTAAGCTGAAGCCACGCCGCTGCTGACAAGGCAGGCACGGTGTCGAGTTTGCATTGGCCGAAGAGAGGATCTTTAGACAGAGCCGTCGGATCCATCAGCAAAAGCGAGAGTGGCTCAGATCCGTCAGATCTAACCAAATCGCGTTAGGCGCAATCGAAGTCACTCGCAACCGTCAGATGGGGATCCGCTCCATAAATATACTGCATGCGCATCACATGGAATCATACCGCCAACTCTATACCACAAAAAACATCGAATTAAATTGCGTTCGGCCAATTAAAAAGCATGCGATGGCATCTCAACGCAACCAGAGCGACATACTTAATCCCGCCTTTTTCTGGAGCATCTGATCGGAATATGTGTTGTGTGGTTCCATTATGGCCATAGATCTTGCATCTTCTCTTCTTTAACTTGACTAAAATGCCCTTGGATATATATTAAATGGCCTCTGTAACCACTGAACTGATCCGTGTATTAGTTCGGGGTTTGATTTCCTGAGAGGTTTTCTCTCTCCTGGAAATCAACGAACACCTGGGGGGCATTGCGGCTTGCAGGGGGAAGGCCATGGGCTTGCGCACGGGCATGCCATGTGAGCCAACGTGCGCTGCAGCCATGGCTTGCGACATGCCTTGCTGCAACTTGTTGCTACTGCTGCTGGTCATGCTTGGCTTGGCCTTGCTGGCCGTGGTTGTGGGGTTGGCTGCTGCTACTGACCTCAACTGCGGCACGCAGCATGGCCCTCCTGGCCTTAGCTATGGGGCTGGCTGCCATGGTGGCAGGCCACCCCGGCATGGTGGGTCCCACCATTAATTATCTCTCTCCTTTTTCTCTCTCTTGGTTTCTCTCTCTCTTCTGAGTATGCTACAACATCATAAAAACTGCTACATCGCCTGTATCACTGCCATATCACCTAAGACATTGCCACATCACTTGTGGAGCTCGCACACACTCTCTCTCATCAAACTTGGCCCACTTTGCCCATTTTTTCAATAATTATAATATGAAGGCCAAAAATCTCCCCCTTTGGAATTGTTGGCAACTTCAATCCACATCAATCTGCTCATGAGACCTTTGACAACAAGTACAAAGGGATTTGCCACATAGGAATGCCCACCGCATCTTTCCAATCTATGGGTGTCCAAAAACATCAAATGACTCCCCCTGAGTCCAACATAGGGAGCAAAGAGAATATATCAACTACACACTGCTCTCCCTCACTCCAAGCTCCTCAGTGCTTGGGGAGGATAGCCACTCCCAACTTCTGTCTCCTTGGGAAGTGGTTTTGTGTAGATGTCTGTCGTCTGCTCGATTGTAGGAATAAACTCCAACTGAACTTCTCCTTTTGTCACCTTTTTTCTAAAGAAATGATACCGAATGGCTATGTGCTTCGTCCTGGAGTGCATCACTGGGTTCTTGGAGATATTTATGGCACTAGTGTTGTCACAGAGCATTGAAATAGGCTTGTCTGATTCAATACCTAAATCCTTCAACATTTGCTTCATCCACAAAACTTGTGTGCAACATTAAGTGGCTGCAATATATTCTATCTCTACTGTAGACAATGAGACTGACTCCTAGTTTTTGCTATGCCAAGCCACCAAATTTTTTCCGATGATAGAAGGCACCTCCACTAGTGCTCTTTCTATCAACAACACAGCCTGCCCAATCTGCATCTGAGTAGGAAGACAATACCAGATCCTTGCTTTTTGCATACCACAGACCATACTCCATTGTTCCCTTCAAGTATCTGAAGATCCTCTTCACAACTACTACATGTATCTCCTTTGGGCCAGCATGAAATCTAGCTATCATGTGCACAGACTGTAGAATATCTGGCCTTGTAGTAGTCAAGTAGAGCAGACTTTCAATCATTGATATATATATATATATATATATAGTGTGATCAACTGGTGGAGAGTCATCATCTTTGTTCAATTTGCAACTAGTCATCATAGGTGTGCTCACTAGTGTGCAATCCTCCATTGTGAACTTTTTCAACATCTCATTTACATACTTGGTCTGAGATAAAAAGACCCCATCCTTCAACTGACTGATCTACAGACCCAAAAAATAGGAAAGTTCACCAATCATGGACATTTCAAACTCATCCTGCATTCTCTGAGCAAAATCCTTACATGACTCATCCTTGTGGCATGCAAATATGATATCATCTACATACACCACCACAACTTTCTAGCTACCATCAATAGATTTCACATACAGGTTGCTATCTACTAGTCCCTTCTTGAAACCCAACTGACAGAAATAAGTGTCCAGCCTTGAATACCATGCTCTTGGTGCTTGCTTCAACCCATATAATGCTTTCTTCAGTCTACAATCAAGTGTAGGGTCCTCACTCAGTTGGAATCCTTCTAGTTACTCTATATACACCTCTTCTTCTAAGTCACCATTCAAGAAGCCTGACTTAACATCCATCTAGTAAACTTTGATGTTTTTGTGTACAACAAATGCAAGAAACATTCTAATTGCTTCTAACCTAGCAACAGAAGCAAATGTTTCTTTAAAATCAATGCCCTCAACCTGAGCATATCCTTTACACACCAATCTGACCTTGTTTCTTATAACTTTGCCATCTTCATTGAGTTTGTTTCTGTAGACCCATTTAGTACTGTTACGGTTGGAAATCTCCCGCCGGTCTGCGATCCGAGTAACCTGCAATCACAGAGATGAGACAAGGGAGTTGGGCGACTAAGCCCCGGGTACACTCCGATGCCTAAGTCAGATTTCCAATGTTAGCAGTCAAGAGATAGCAGAAAGCTATCTCCAGTTTAAAGAAAGAGTGTGACGATGAGAGAGTTTGAGCATGCGAGAGTGAGAGGGATTGTGAACTTAACTTACCGTGAGGGATCGTCCTCTACTTATAGACATTGGGAAGAAGCATGGAGGTACCAGGGCTCAGGAAAGTAGAACGCCAGTAGGATTTCCACGTGTCACTCTGAGGGACACTTGAGTTCTAGGTAGGAGTGGAAAATCGTAGCCAAGGAAGCTAGGTCGGTCAACCACCCGGATGACACGTGTTGTGACAGGTGGTCGTAGGGCCGTAATAGTCGGCATCGTATCGTACAAGGAGAAGGACTTCTCTGTCGTATTATAGTCATATTAGGATATTAGCCTCCAATCGAGAAACAAGACCGCATGGGTGTAAAACTCTGACCGCTCCACCGCGCAAGAGCTAGAAAGAGGCCAACGCTCGTTGAGCTATAGCAAGAGCTCAGTAACTAATAGCCAAGGACGGTGGGTGTAGCTCTTTCAGAGCCTCCCCCTGCTCGAAGATCAGACAATATGCTATGTCACGAACGCCATAAGAGGGGCACTTGGGTTGACCTGAGCCTAGCACCTGACCGGATGAACTTCCACTGTTGTGCCTAAATCTCTTCCACAGAAAGAGGGTCGGCAGATCAATCGGAAAGGTTGAACCCACTCCAGGTGACCTCCGAGCGGCATAAGCCGAGGGCAACATATAACCAGTGGTCGGATCCGGAGATGGTCTTGACACGTGTAAGAATTTAAATGGATGGGATTTTTCCCACATAACAAGTACCTATGACATTCTTGTCTATAGGCCTTGGCACTAACTCCCAAGTTTTATTTTTCTCTATCTGGTCCAACTCCTCATTTATTGCCTTAAGCCAACTAGCATCTTCACATGCCTCTGCAACTATTTTGGGTTCAATGTGAGATAAGAGAGAGAACATCTGTTTTGCTTTTCTCACCTTCCTTATTTGCATTACAGCTGAGGGATCACCAAGAATTAATTTTTCAGGATGATTCTTTCTTACTCTACTTGAGCCACTTCTATTCTGCCTGTCTGTCTCAGAATCTGACTGATCTTCTCTTTCTTCTGTCTCAACCGTAGCTCTCTGTCTTGGCACATTTGTCACGTCCTGCTCTTTTTCTGTTTCATTGTCATTCTGCTCACTGTCCAAGTCTTCAAAGATAGGAAGTTCACTGTTTGACCCTGTAGGAGAATTCTTGTGCTCATCAACTCTCACATCTGCACTTTCAATAATTTTGCCAAGTCTCTTGTTGTAACATTTGTAATCTTTGCTGGAGGTGGAGTAGCCAAGAAATATTCTTTCATCGGCCCTATCATCAAACTTTCCTAGATCATGGTTGGTGTTTTTGATATAACATTTACTATCAAACACCTTGAAGTGCTTTGTTGTGGCCTTCTTACCAAACCATAATTCATAGGGAGTCTTGTCTTCATGTGGCCTTAACAAACACCTATTCTAAACATATATTGCTGTATGCAATACTTTTCTCCAGAATTTGTTCCCCATGTCATTTTCAGTTAACATAGTCCTGGCCATCTCTTGAACAGTTCTATTCTTTCTCTCTGCAACACCATTTTGCTGTGGTATTCTAGGAGCTGAAGTCTGTCTCTTGATGCCATTCTCAGAATAATACTCTGCAAAGTCTATCCAGGTGTACTCTTCTCCCCTGTCAAATCTCAAACACTTGATTTTCTTCCCTGTCTCATTTTCAACTTGAGTTTTAAAGATCTTGAATCTATCCAGAGCCTCTGATTTATGTTTTAAAAACATCACCCAAGTCATTCTGGAGTAGTCATCTATAAAAAAATGAAATACCTCTCCCTTGTAATGCTCTGTGTCCTTACTGGCCCACATAGATCTGTGTGAACTATCTCCAATGGTCGAGTAGTGTGGTACTCCTTAGGTTTGAATGATGGTCCTGTCTGCTTCCCTTTCTGAGAAGATGCACATATACCATTGGAGGGCTTCTTCAATGAAGGAATGTCTCTCACAACATTTTTATTGGATATTTTTGACAGATTTTCAAATCCAATGTGTCCCAATCTTCTATGCCATAACCATGTTTCCTCTTCTTGACTCATCATGTAATTTTCTTTAAAATCTTCAGACAAAGTATAGAGATTTCTAGAAGTTCTCTTTCCTGATGCCATCAACTTTCCATTATCAAACCTTCGGATTTCACATCCTTGATCATTGAAACTCACTTTATGACCCCTATCACAAATCTAGCTAACACTCAATAGGTTATGTTCCAAACCTGAAACATAGAGAACATCATGGGATGTTATATTTCCATTGTTGAAACTGATGCTTCCCTTTCCAACTATTTTTGCACCATCATTGTTGTCGAACTTAACTGAACATCCTTCATGATGCTGAAGCTTCTAAAGCCTTTTACTATCTCCATTCATGTGACTTAAACACCCACTATCAAGAATCCATGGTGTAGAACTATCTTGTGCCTTAAAAGCTATCTGCACAACCAAAGAGTTGTTTCTGTGGTGCACTAGGATAATTTCCTCCATAGAATTTGTCATGCTCTACTCTCCTGTCTTGCCATGCATTTTGCCTTGGCCATGCATGGTTAGTCTTAGGAATAGGGGCTTTGTTTCCTCCTTGATCATAAACCATAAGGTCATTATCCTTTCCATTTTCCTTCACAATAAATATGGGACCTTTTTTTCTTTAAGTTGGCATTCTTTGATGTCTCTCCTTTATCAAAACCCAAACCAAACTTGATGTGGGAAGGTCTTTGAGCATTGATGATCCCATCAAGCTTGCAGCAACTAGGATGTACTAAAGTAGAGTTACTTGGTTCCTCATGTTGAGCTAATTTTTGTTGTCTCTCAAGCTCTCCCTTTTCATACTCAGTCACTTTTGTCTTTAGAAGTGTAAACTTATCCTTAAATTCTTTAATTCGATCAACCATAGGGAATTATTCTTCAAGTTGAACTTTCAAACTTGCATTTTCATCCATTACCCTGGAATAGTCTACGGATGCATGTTTAAGTTGAGTTTTGAGATTTTCAATAACTTTCTTGAACTCTTCATCTTGAACTCTCAGTTCTTGAATCACCTATTTTTTCTTTTTAGCTTCTTGTGAGGCAAGCTTGTTAGTTTTCCTTACCTTCTTGAGTTCCTTTATGGCTGCAATAAATTCTTCCTCAAAGTTTACCTTACCTTTTTCATCACTGCTTAAACATGAGTTTTTATTGTCTCTTTCTTTATTACCACTTGAGATGGAGTCCACGATTTTACCTTCTTCATGAATTTTTGAAATAAATTATTTACCATTGTTCCCTTCATGTTCTTCAATGAAAACCATGAACAAGGCCTCACTGGACTCATCCTATGAGACGTCATCTGAGTCATCATCTGTGGTTTCACTGACTCTCTTGGAAATGAAACTCTTTTTATTAGACTTGTTCTTTTTGAAGCTATAATTTTTCTTTGCTTTGGACTTGTATTTGCTTTCATCTTCATCATCACTATCAATCTTACTCTTCTTTGGGCACTTTGCAGCAAAGTGTCTAACCTTACCACAATTGAAATACTTGAATGGGAGTTTGTTCTTGTATCTTCCTGTACCCTTCTTTAATTTTCTAGTGAAGTGAGCTATAGCTTCATCTTTACTTTCTTCCTCATCTGGTTTTTCAGAAATTTTAAGTTTCTTCATGGCCTTGAAGGCTACTTGCTTGTTAATAGTAGTTCTAGGGTCTACTCTCATCTCAAAAGCAGTCAATGCTCCATGTATTTCATCTATAGTGACTTCATCTAAATCCTTAATTTCTTCAAGAGCTGAGACTTTTGATTCAAACTTGGATGTGAGAGACCTTAAGATCTTCTGACATATAATGGGTCCTTTTAAGTCTTCACCAAGTCCTCTAATAGAGTTGACCACTTCATTGACTCTGTTCATATACTGATCAACAGTTTCATCCTCATTCATTTTCAGGTTTTCAAACTAAGCCCTGAATGTTTGTAGCTTCACTTTCTTGATCTTCTTGTCTCCTTCATAGATGTTTATCAGTCTATCCCAGACTTCTTTTGTAGTCTTGCAGTCCATGACTTTAGATAGTTCAATGTTGGTCAGTCCACCTTAAATGCCATTGAGTTCATTTCTGTTGTTCTCAAAATACTTCTTGTCTATAACACTAGGAGCAATTGTATCATGTGGAGTATAGTCATTTTCAACTGCAGCCCAAACATCGAATCCAAGTGATCCTACATAAATTTTTATTCTCCTTTTCTAAAACACAAAGTCCATACCATCAAACAATGGGGGTTTATGAAAACTTTCCCCTGGTGCAATAGCTGCCCTCTGATCTCCCAGATGTTGATTTAGCTGTCACTGAGCCTGGTGCTTTGATATCAATTGATGGACCTTGGATGACACTGAGAGGGGGGTGAATCAATGTGAAAACTTTTTCCTAACTTTTCTTTACTGCCCAGCGATGATGATGAACCAGACTGTCACACACACAAGCGTATGCAAATCTACCTCTCTACCACTCAGTGGCCAGGTCTACCAGATTTGCACACCCATCCTATAGTTTATTTCATGCACTTCACAAAATACAAAAATAAAGCATTCCACAACACAGAAGGGTTACGTGGTTCACCACCATAATGTGTGATGGCTAATCCATGGAGTAATGCCCAATGGGCTCTGTATTTGCTCAATACTCAACTTTTAGTAATTTACAGGACAAGGATATTCACCCTGTGTTTTCTCAGCATAGAACTGAGAGGGCATAACAATGCCAGGGTTCAGGCTATGATTGCCAATGTCCAATACCCACTGAACACAATACAAAATTAAAGATTTGGGGCTTATAACAGTGCCCTACAATGAAACCCAAACTAGCTAGGTATTTAAATTTACCACCTAGGCTAGTATACAATGGACTCCCAAACTAGATAGGCATTTCAAACATTTTGACCTATTCTAGCATACATAGCATTGAATTAATAAATAATAGAAGAGTTGAGAAAATCTCACAACCGAGGCTTTTCGATGTCTGAGGATGTCAGCAGTGTCTCTACCAACTTACTGAAATCTCCCACAACCATTGATGCTGAAAGAATTCAACATTTCAAGCAACCATTTGCTCACACATCATCTCTCTCCTCTATTAGTCCAACAATCACTAAAATACTCAACGAAGCTCCATCAACCTCCCAAAAATAGCATCAATGCTTCATTTCATTCATAAATAAGGTTGGTGAGTGATTGTGTGCCAAAAACAAACAAGAACAGGAAAACCCTAGCAAGAACCCCTCTTAAAACCCCTTCTTCTTCTTCCCTCTTATTTTCATCGATTTTCAACTCTCCCCACAACCTCCAACTCATCCCCAATATATAGGATTTTCAAAACTAAGCTCGGAACAACTTGAACCATCCGATTTGGATATCAGATGGCCAAGATATGGTGAAAATAGTGTAGGCCAATGAAATCATTTCAATCAGCATCTTTCAGATGGATTCTATGGACCTGCGCTACGCTGAAGCTGCGCCGCTACTGACATGGCAGGCGCGGTGTAGAGTTTGCATTGGCTGAAGAGAGGATCTTTAGAAAGAGCCGTCGGATCCATCAATAAAATGGGATTGGCTCAGATCCATCAGAGTCACTCGCAGATATGGTCAGAGACAGAGCCGATCGGGGTCAATCGCAACCATCAGATGGGGATCCGCTCTGCAGATATACTGCATGCGCATTACATGGAATCCTACCGTCAACTCTATACCAAAAAAATCATTGAATTAAATTGCGCTCGGTCAATCAAAAAGCGCGTGATGGCATATCGACGCAACCAGAGCGATACACTTAATCCCACCTTTTCTGGAGCATCCGATCGGAATATATGCTGCGTGGTTCCATTATGGCCACAGATCATGCATCTTCTCTTCTTTAACTTGACTAAAATGCCCCTGGACATATATTAAATGGCCTCTGTAACCACTGAACTGATCTGAGTATCAGTTTAGGGTTTGATTTCTAGAGAGGTTTTCTCTCTCCTAAAAATCAAACGAACACCTGGGGGGCATTGCGGCTTACGGGGGGAAGGCCCTGGGCTTACGCGCGGGTATGCCATGAGATCCAGCATGCGTGGCGGCCATGGCTTGCAACCTGCCTTGTTGCGACTTATGGCTGGGCATGCTGCCTGCTGCTACTACTGGCCATGCTTGGCTTGGCCCTGCCGGCCATGGCTGTGGGGCTGGCTGCTACTGCTGGCCTCGACTGGGGCATGCGGCATGGCCCTACTGGCCTTGGCTGTGGGGCTGGATGCCATGGTGGCAAGCCACCCCGACATGGTGGGTCCCACCATTAATTTTCTCTCTCCTCTTTCTCTCTCTTGGTTCTTCTCTCTCTTCTGAGTATGCCACAACATCATAAACACTGCCAAATCACCTGTATCACTGCCATATCACTTGAGACATTGCCACATCACTTATGGGGCCTGTAGACATTCTCTCTCATCAAACATGGCCCACTTTGCCCATTTTGCCAATAATTACAATACAAAGGCCAACACAGGCTTTCTCTGATCTAGTTCTCAAATTGACTACCATGGATGGTCTTCTGGAACAGGTTATACGGATGGGATCTTCGTCGCTGCCTACAACTGTTCAAGATATCCTTGCAACTACTGTCGATGTTCTACCCAATTCAGGTTCTTTGGATTCTTCCAATGCTAATGGTTCTTGCTTGGATCGACCCCGCGCTATTCGACTAGACTGCCCAAGATTCAAAGGTGATGATCCTTTAGGCTAGAACTTCAAGGCTGAGAGATTTTTTACCTATCATAACACCACAGATGAACAGAGGCTATTAATCTCCTCTTTCCATATGGATGGCAAGGCTTTGCAATGGTACCAATGGATGTACCATAATGGAGAATTTGGGTCTTGGCCTACGTTTACAAAGGTATAGGAGACTTGGTTTGGGCCGTCAGAATTCAATGACCACTAGGGGGCTCTGTCCAAGCTTACACAGACACCATCGATATCCGAATATCAGTCCCAATTTGACACTCTAGCGAATTGAACCACCAATATTTCTACTTCCTTTTTGATTAGTTGTGTTATTTTATGGCTTGAAATTTGGGTCTTTTATGGTTATTATGGACCATATCATATCTTTCTTTTTTAGTTAAAAAGAAAATAGGAAAGTTGTGGGAAAAGGATTCCCTATTCCCTCAATTACTTTTCTCCCATAAATATAATTGTGGGAGAGGGAATAGTTAAGGATTTTTTCTGACCTAGCTGCAAAATGTAAGAGGAAGAGAGAAAAGAAAAAAAAAAGAGAAAAAAGGAGAGCAACTAAGGTTCTTGTTCATTGTTGAAGCTGGTTGCAATCTTGTGTATTCGTGTCACTTTATAAGGTGCACTTTGTAATCTTCTTCTTCTTATTGATCTAGTGAAAATATCTTCTCGTCCATGGATGTAGATCACATTGATCGAATCACGTAAATTTATCGTATCTTTATTCTTTATTGTTTATTAGAATTTCATACTGCCATTACCTGCGTTTTTTCGCTGCGTTTGTCGTAACAAACTGGTATCAGAGCTTTGATTAGATTTCAAGGGCTTTGTGTTTGTAATGGCTTCCATGAAATTCTCGATGACTGCTTTTGACAGTCAAAACAATTTTGGATTATGGAGAATAAAGATGAAAGCTTTGCTACGACGTGAAAGTACGGTCACGGCTCTTGACGGAAAGTACTCAGAGGATATTACCAAAGCCGAAATCGAAGAGATGGAAGAGAAGGCTCACAGCGCCTTGCAATTGTAACTTTCTGACAAGGTGCTTCGTGAAGTTGATGATGAAGAAACAGCGGCTGGGTTATGGGCAAAGCTCGAAAGTCTCTACATGAAGAAATCTCTTACAACAAGGTTGTATTTGAAGCAACGTCTTTATACTCTAAAGATGAAAGAAGGTACACCTATCCAGGAACACTTAGATGAATTTAATAAAATTATCATGGATATGAGAAATCTAGATATTAAACTTGAGGATGAAGATCAAGCCCTTATTGTATTGTGTTCCTTACCTGACTCGTATGAAAATTTTGTTAACTCTATGTTGTATGGGAGAGAATATATAAGTTTAGAGGATGTGAAGACCTCTTTGAATTCTGCTGAGTTGAGAAAAAAATTGAATGGAAAAAGTATTAAAAATTAGGCTGACGGTTTGCTTGTTAGAGGTAGATCGAAGACCAAGGAGGGTGGTAAAGGTAAATCAAGTAATCGTTCTAAGTCCAAATCAGGCTTGGATAAGAAGAATGTTGAGTGCTACTATTGTCACAAGAAGGGGCATTACAAGTCAGAATGTCATGCTCTTAAGAAGAAGGAAAATCAGCAGGGTCAAGCTTCAGATTCTGCAAATGTGGCAAAGGCTAATAAAATCGATGTTGCTGAGAATGTTCTTGCCATATGTCCCTTGGATGGCCGTTCTGATAGGGAATGGATTTTGGATACAGGTGCGTCTTATCACATGTGCCCAAATAGAGATTGGTTCACCACCTACAAGGCTATCGAGGATGCTTCAGTCTTGATGGAAAACAACGCAGTTTGTAAGATAGTTGGTATTGGTACAGTTCGCATCAAGTGTCATGAAGGGATAGTGAGGACTTTGACAGATGTGAGGCACATCCCAGACTTGAAGAAGAATCTTATTTCCTTGAGTACCTTAGACTCCATTAGGTGTTCCTACACAGGTGGAGGTGGAGCTCTTAAAGTTTCTAAGGGTTCATTGGTTGTGATGAAGGATAACAAAGTAAACAGCCTTTATGTTCTACAGGATAGTACTGTGACAGGTTCTGCAGATGTGTCATCATCTTCTGACTCTGACAAGGACACAACTCACTTGTGGCATATGCGATTAGGCCACATGAGTGAAAGAGGTATGACTATTCTGAGTAAACGTGATTTGTTCTGTGGTGATCATACAACATCACTTGACTTCTGTGAGCATTGTGTGTTTGGGAAGAAAACCCGAGTCAACTTCTCAACTAGTTCACATACAACAAAGGGCACACTTGACTACATCCATTCGGATTTGTAGGGACCATCTCAGGTTCCATCCAAAGGTAGTGCTCTCTATTTTTTGACATTTATTGATGATTATTCCAGAAAGGTTTGGGTTCATTTTCTCAAGCGTAAAAGTGATGTGTTCAAAAATTTCAAGAATTGGAAAATTCTTGTAGAGAATCAAATCGGAAAGAAGATCAAACGTCTCAGAACAGATAATGGTCTAGAGTTTTGCAGTGGTGAGTTTAACAAATTCTGCACAGATTCAGGGATCGTACGACATTGCACAGTCAGACACACTCCTCAGCAGAATAGAGTGGCAGAGCGTATGAACAGGACCTTGATAGAGAGAGCTAGGTGTATGCTCTCTAACTCTGGATTGGAAAAGGATTTTTGGGCTGAAGCTGTTAACATGGCTTGCTATTTGGTGAATCGTTCTCCTTCCACTGCCATTGAATGTAAGACTCCAAACGAGGTATGGTCAGGTAAACCTAGTGACTATTCAAATTTAAAGGTATTTAGATGTCTGCTTATTATCACGTTAAAGATGGTAAGCTTGAGCCTAAAGCTATGAAAAGCATACTTGTTGGTTATGCTGATGCTATTAAAGGATATCGTTTGTGTAGTTTGGAACCTGATTTTCTTAAGTTCATTATTAGTAGAGATGTTACTTTTAATGAAAAATATATGCTTAATCATGGGAAGGTTTCTGTTGAGTTTACAGGTAATGTAGAGAAGACTATGGATGAGGTGGAGCTTGAGAGAGAGACTTCTCAGAAGTCATCTCCAAATGTTACTTCTACAGCTAAAGATGAGCAACTTGATTCAGGTTCAGATGATGATGAGGTAAAATCTGAACAACCTTATTCGATAGCTAGTGGGAGGGAAAGGAGACAAATTAGACGTCCTCAAAGATATGCCTATGCTAAGTTAGTGGCATATGCTCTCACGACAGCTAAAGAGATGGGTATTTAGGAGCCATCTGAAGTTGTCTCCTGTGCTGAGTCTGGCCAGTGGGCCATTACTATGATAGAAGAAATTGAGTCTCTTTACAAAAATCAGACTTGGGATTTGGTGAAATTACCCAAGGGTAAGAGGGTCATAGAAAGCAAATGGATTTTCAAGAGGAAGGAAGGGATCCCAGGGGTTGAGGATGCTAGATACAAAGCACGGATAGTAGCTAAGGGCTATAAGCAAAAGGAGGGAATTAACTATAATGAAGTATTTTCTCCAGTTGTAAAGCATACTTCTATTCGTGTATTGCTTACCATGGTTGCTCTAGATGATTTGGAGCTTGAGCAGCTTGATGTCAAGACTGCATTTCTGCATGGTGAGCTTGAGGAGACGATCTACATGTCTCAGCCAGAGGGATATTCCATGGAAGGTAAAGAAGATCATGTTTGTAGATTGAAGAAATCTTTGTATGGCCTAAAGCAATCTCCAAGACAGTGGTACAAGAGGTTTGACAGTTTTATGCTTAGTCACGGGTACTCGAGATGTACTTATGATAGTTGTGTGTACTACATGGTGTTGGGAGATGGTTCTTTTGTATATCTTTCGTTATATTTAGATGACATGCTCATTGCTGCAAAGAACATGTCACATATTCAGGTTTTAAAGAGACAACTCAGTGATGAGTTTGAGATGAAAGATCTTGGTGCAGTGAAGAAGATCTTAGGGATGGAGATTCGGAGAAATGGAAAAGTTGGAAAATTATATCTCTCGCAAAAGAGTTATATTGAGAAGGTGCTTGAGCGTTTTGGGATGAAAAAGGCCAAGCCCGTTGCTACTCCTTTGGCTTCCCACTTTAGGCTTTTAGTTCAAGACTCACCTCAAAGTGAAGTCAAGAAGAAGGAGATGTCTCAAATCTTGTACTCCATTGCAGTTGGTAG
Source organism: Protea cynaroides (assembly GCA_028583415.1). Classification (NCBI taxonomy): domain Eukaryota; kingdom Viridiplantae; phylum Streptophyta; class Magnoliopsida; order Proteales; family Proteaceae; genus Protea; species Protea cynaroides. The sequence goes on along the minus strand of CM053274.1, from coordinate 52,593,791 downwards.
CATTATGTATGCCATAGTTTGTACTCGTCCAGACATTGCACAAGCAGTCAGTGTAGTGAGCAGATACATGGCTCAACCAGGGAAGGTACATTGGTAAGCAGTAAAGTGGATTCTTAGGTATCTCAGAGGTACTTCAGATTTGGGTTTAGTCTTTGATTGTAGTACTTCGAGAACCTCAATTGTAGGTTCTGTAGATTTTGACTTTGCAAGTGATCTCGATAAAAGGTGATCTTTGACTGGTTATCTCTTTACGCTTTCTGGTTCAGCTATTAGTTGGAAATCAACCTTGCAGTCGACAGTGGCTTTGTCTACTACAGAGGCAGAGTATATAGCAGCAGCAAAAGCTATAAAGGAGGCTATTTGGTTGAGGAATCTCATGAGTGAGCTTGGGCTTCAGCAAGAAGCTAGTTCAATTGTCTTTTGTGACAACCAGAGTGCGAAACATTTGACAAAAAACCAAGCACATCATGAGAGGACAAAACATATTGATGTCAGATATCATTGCATTCGTGAAGCAGTTTCCGAAAGGAACATCAAGGTGAAGAAGGTTAATATTGCAGACAATCCAGCAGATATGTTGACTAAACCAGTTACGGCAATCAAGTTCAAGCATTGCTTGGATTTGGGTGGCATTCACACTTAATTGGTAGCTCCTGTTGGGGCATTGGTGGCGAGAGGAGAGGTGTTCACTAGTTTCGGTTCTGAAGTGAATAATTCTTTTTCACATCTCTTGTTTCTTACACCGAGTTAGCTCACGTAAGCTTAGAGATATGTTTGAGATATTGTTCGACTTTTAGATGGTTTGAGGTTTTCATGCCAAGGTGGAGATTGTTATTTTGTGGCTTGAAATTTGGATCTTTTATGGTTATTATGGACTATATCGTATCTTCCTTTTTTAGTTAAAAAGAAAATAGGAAAATTGTGGAAAAAAGATTTCCTATTCCCTCAATTACTTTTCTTCCATAAATATAATTGTGAGAGAGGGATAGTTAAGGATTTTTCTGACCTAGCCGCAAAATGTAAGAGGAAGAGAGAAAAGAAAAAAAAAAGAGAAAAAAGGAGAGCAACTAAGGTTCTTGTTCATTGTTGAAGCTGGTTGCAATATTATGTATTCGTGTCACTCTATAAGGTGCACTTTGTAATCTTCTTCTTCTTATTGATCTAGTGAAAATCTCTTCTCATCCGTGGATGTAGATCACATTGATCGAACCACATAAATTTCTCGTATCTTTATTCTTTATTGTTTATTAGAATTTCATACTGCCATTACCTATGTTTTTCCGCTGTGTTTGCCATAACAAGTTGTTTCATTTCTGGATTACGACCTAACATCAGGAGTGAGGTCTTAGCATTTCGACCTTCTTGCTTGTCTCAGACCTTGAGTCTTGCCAAATTACAGGAAGCCAAATTTGTAGACCAGCGTCGTCGATTTGTGCCATCATCAACAGCACCACTGACTCAATTTGCCTTATTGCCAACACCTCCGCAGCCTCCTCAAATTCCACTCAAACAACTTAGCTCTGCAGAGATACATAAGAGAAGAGATCAAGGTCTCTGTTACAATTGCGACGAGAAGTTTGCCCCCGGCCTTAGGTGCAAGAATTGTCAATTATTTCTTCTAGATGTGAATTTGGATCTTGATTCCGAAGCAATGATCGATTTATCTGTAGAAGATGTAGCGTCGGGATAACCGATCGCTCAACCAGACCAAACTGAAGTACAAACGGAAATTTCTTATCATGCCTTAGCTAGTAATATTTCAGTGCATACATTGCGATTTGTTGGTACTGCAGTGGGATCAGCAGTCCAAATCCTCGTGGATGGAGGCAGTACGCCCAATTTTATTCAAATTCGGATTGCTCATCTTGGTCTATTGGTGACACCGGAACCGCGAGTTTCTGTTCTTGTCGGCAATGGTGAATGTCTACTCAGCGATGGCTTTATTAAACAATTACCGGTGTTCATCCAAGGTCATCAAATATTTGTCGACATTTTCCTTCTTCCAATCCAAGGGGCAGAGCTTGTGTTGGGTGTCGACTGGCTTCTGTAACTGGGCCCAGTGGCGTTCGATTACAGAAACTTAACTCTCACTGCAATCACAGTACGGGGTCGACCATGCGATACATCTCCAACCCGGATCGTAGCCAGTAAACGTCAAGCCATATTGATACCCACATTTTCAGAAAACTGAAATTGAGAAGCTGGTTTCCGATATGCTCCAGTCAGGTATTATTCAAACAAGTACGAGTCCGTTTTTGTCTCCAGTTTTATTCGTTAAAAAAAAAGGCGGATCGTGGCGTTTTTGTATAGAATATCGCGCCGTCAATGCAATCACGGTACGGGGTCGATTTTCGATCCCAACAGCTGATGAATTATTTGATGAACTCCATGAGGCACAATTTTTTTTCTAAACTGGATTTATGTGCCAGATACCATCAAGGATTAAACCTTCCAACATACACAAGATGGCCTTTCAAACCCATGAAGGGCATTACGAATTTTTGGTTATACCTTTCGGCCTCACAAATGCGCCTTCCACATTTCAGGCCCTCATGAACTCAGTGTTTTGGCCATTTCTCCGGCAGTTCGTGTTAGTTTTCTTTGACGACATCCTTGTCTACAGTACCTCATGGTTGGACCACTTACAGCATTTAGAATCAGTCTTACAGGTTTTGAAGGATCACTGTTTATTTTCCAAATTGTCCAAATGTTCATTCAGACAATCTACAGTGGAATACCTTGGACATATTGTTACTAAAGAGTTGCCAAGGATCCTGAAAAAATATCTGCAATTATTGCATGGCCGGTGCCTCAGAATGTTAAGGAACTTAGGGGATTTTTGGGTCTCTCCGGTTACTACAGACAATTCATCAATCGATATGCTCACATGGCGGCGCCACTAACTGATCTACTTGAACAAGAAACTTTTCAATGGTTTGAGGCAGCACAAACAACTTTCATAGCACTACAAACTGCTGTAACCACTGCCCCTGTGTTGAGTTTACCGAACTTTGCATCTGGATATGGCATTGGTGCTATCCTAATGCAGCTTTAGAAACCTTTAGCCTTCTTCAGTCGAAAACTTTAGGATCGAATGATAGCAGCGTCAACTTATAGCGGGGAAATGTTTGCAATCACCACTACCGTCCTAATGTGGTGTCAATACCTTTTTGGCAGGAAATTTTACATTCACACCGATCAAAGGTGTCACATTCCAATTTTGGACTAACCAATAGTGTTCATGTAATGAACTATTGATTCAAACCAGGATCTCGTATAGACCGTGTCAACCATGTTAAACTAAAACATATTCCACAGTAGTAATTAGAGATAATAATTAAATAGTAGAAGTCTTATTAATAATTAACTGAGGTCTAATATGATAAATATTTAACAAGTTATCTCTAAGTGACCAAAACATAATTAATATCTATCACAAGTATCAAAATACGGGAATAAAACACTAAGTGTAACTACGGTGGAAATACTCACTTGACGAGTCATATTTGTCCTCCACAACTTGCACATCCATGACCGCCACGTGTCTATACATTGGCGCATTCATATAGTCTTCAACGGTATTATCTGCATCATTAGAAACTAAAAAGAAAACGGTACCGTGGCATGAGCTCACAACTTAGCTCAGTGAGAAAACAAAACAATATAATAAACATATGCTGCATTCAGTTCATATCTGTTAAACTTTATGTTGTCATTATTGGCAACTTGACTGATATGACATTGTTTATGAGCATACAGTCAGAGAAATGAGGAGAGAGAGTGTCAGTGTAGGAGAGAGAATGTCAATGTAGTGGCAAAGCTAGAGCAACCTCGTAGTTGGGTTCTATAGTGTTCTACATGTGTTTCAGATGACTTGCAATGAGTTGAATGGAATTTTACACTGATTTTGATGAGAGAGAGTGTCTATGGACCCACTAGTGATATGGCATAGTTTATGATGATGTGGACGAGTTTATAATGATGATGCAATATTGCGACATCTTGAAGCATTACATGAAGAAAGAAGATGTGGAGAGAGAATGAAGAGAGAAAAAGAGGAGAGAGAAAATATTGGTGGGTCCCGCAGCAGGTTCATGGAAATCTGACAATGGAAAGATGTAGAGCGTCGAGTTATCTTTCCAACGCAACTTGAATCACTCAATTTCGGGGGTATTTTCGATAAAAAATTTTTTGAAGATCCTACATAAATGGCTCAGAATGAGCGACGTCGTCAAGATCCGCATCTGATGACTCAGATTAAGGCGGGCTCGAGTGTAGTGCGGCGGCAAAGTCGAGATTCTATCGCGTGCAATCTGATTGGACAAACGCAAGTTAATATCGTGATTCCTATTATATGAAACAAGGGCCTTGATTCCATGTGGCGCACGCGCGGTACAACAGCAGGTTGATCCAGATCTTGCGGTGAATATTGAATCTGATCGCACCTGACGCTATTTATGCAGATCCAGCGGCGAGAAACAAATCCCGCCTTTTTGAAGTCAATCCAACGGTCTCTGGTTTAGATTCCGCAGCAGACCAATCGTAACTCAACAGCGCAAAAGGGGCTGCACTAAAGTGTAGCACGAGTGCATCGTATGGCTCCGAAAGATTCTATTTTGAATTTTCTGATTGGTCGAACTTCAAACCGACATAACTTCTTCATCCGAACTCCAAATCGGTCCATTCCAGTTGCAGTTTACATATTTTTAGATGCTCTATTTATTGGGAACCATTAAGAGTCGAAATAATGAAGAGAAAAATTGAAAAGAGTATTTTGAAGGCAGAGAGAAGGATTTCTAGGGTTTTGTGCCCTGTGAGAGTGATCAATCACCAACTTTCTCTTCTCTGTGCATCAATGGAGTGCTAAATCTCTGTAAGAGGTCAGTAGAGCTTTTATTTTTATATTCATGGTGATTATGGGTTGTGTGAAAGAGATTGAAAGCCTGTGAGCGAAGTATGCTCTGTGAATCGATCTCTATCATCATTGAAGACTGTTGGAGAGTACTTGAGAGCAGTGTGAAGCTTCAGAGAGATTGTTGGCCTTTTGAAAGCATTGATTGTGAGATTTTTCAGTTCCCTATCTATTTATGCTTTCAATATGTTGTATACTATCGTACGTGAAAATTATTGAATATCTAGCTAGTGGGGGAAAATTGTAAGGCAATTCTATAAGCTTAAAAATTGTTATTTGCTTCCCGTGGGTGCGGATTAAGCGTGGTGTGTTCAGTGGGTGCTGGACACTGGCTGTTAAGCCTGAATATTGGTGTTGGTGCACCCTCTCAGTTTTATGCTGGAAAAACCTAGGGTTAGTATCCTTGTCTTGTAAAAGACTAAAAGTTGAGTATTGAGTAAATACAGAGCTCGTTGGGCATTACTCCATGGACTAGTCATCACACACTGTGTTGGTGACCACGTAAATCCTATGTTGTAGAATGTCTTTATTTTTCTATATATTTTGGACTACGTGGAATGGCTTGCAGGGTTGGTGTGCAAATCTGGTAGACCTAGTCACTAAGTGGTAGCGAAGTAGTTTTGCATCCGTTTGTGTGTGTGTGAAAAGTTAGGTCTCCATCAGCTCTAGGAAGCAGTGAAATAATTAGGGAGAATTTTCAGACACTGATTCACCCCCCTCTCAGTGTCATATCAAGTTCATCAATTGGTATCAGAGCATCAGGTTCAGTGACCGCTTAATCAGCAACTGAGAATATCAAAATAAAGATATGGCACCAGGAGAAGGTTCTAACAAGCCCCCATTGTTTGATGGGACAGAATTTGTTTTTTGGAAAAGAAGAATGGAGATTTACATAGGATCTCTTGGTTATGATGTTTGGGCTTCTGTTGAGAATGGCTACACTCCTCATGTCACGAATGCTCCCACTGTAGTAAACAAGAAAAATAGGTCCAACAGAAAGAGTTTTATCTCTAAGAGAAGCACTGAAACCTCAGATGATATTTTTGAGAATGAATCTAGTGAGGATTTATTCATGGATTTAATTGAAGAATGGGAAGAGAACAAAAATAAAGAATTTACCTCAAACAGCATTGAAGAAGATGAGAATGAAAAATCAAGCTCAAGCAGTGACGAAGAAGGTGAAATAAATTTTGAGGCAGAGTTTCTAGCAGCTATGAAGGAACTTAACAAGGAACGAAAGAATAACAAGTTTGTCTCAAAAGAAGTTAAAAAGCAAAAGCAGTTGATTTAAGAACTGAGAGCTCAAGATGGAGATTCCAAGAAAGTCATTGATAGTCTCAAAACTCAGCTTAGACAGGTATCGGCAGATCATTCCAAGTTAATGACAGAGAATGTAGCTTTGAAAGCTCAACTAGAAGAACAATCTACCGTGATTAATCAATGTGAAGAATATGAAAAGGAGTTTGCAATTCTGAAGGCGAAAGGGATTGAGTTTGAAGAAGAAGAGCTTGAGAGACAACAAAAATTAACTCAACCTGATGAGCCATGTTACACTCTAGTGCACCCTAGTAGCAGCAAGCTAGATGGCATTATAAATTCTCAATGACCTTCCAATGTTAAATTTGGTCTTGGTTTTGATAAGGGAGAGACTTCTAATAATGCCAACTCAAATAGGAAAGGTCCCATCTCTTTTGTGAAAGAAAGTGGAAATGGCAAATCTCCTATGATTTATGTTCAAGAAGAACATCAAGTTCATATTCCACAGACTAATAATGCAAAGCAAGGTAGGCAAGTGGAGCAGAGTAACTTCTATGGAGGAAATTATCCCGGTGCATCACAGAGACAGATGAGGTACATGGCAACTTCTAGGCCAAAACCTTATTTTCAGGGATATTGTTTTAAATGCAATGCCTATGGACATAAAATAGCCACCTGCTAATTCAACATGAGAGAAGTCAGATTTGAAAGCAAAAATCAATTTGCTTCCCTTAAAGAAAATTTTATTGAGTGTTACCATTGTTATAACTATGAGCATATTGCAAGAGAATACAGAATAAATTTTCTATTCACGCCACCTCGATAAAAAGTGACACAACAAAGAGAGAGTGGTCATGGAAAGGCTAAGCAGAGAATGAACAAAAAGACTCCACCAGTTGTTAGAAAAGTGTGGAAAAAGAAAATCATTACAGATTTTGTAAAAGAACAAAGTAATGATGTTGTATGCTTTGAGACAACTCTCAAGACACAAGACAAGCCGTTTCAGCTTGGATACTTGATAGTGGATGTTCTAGTCACATGATAGGTAATAAGAAAATGTTTTAGCAGTTTCAGCTGTATGAGGGAGGTACAGTGAAGTTTGGAAACAATGATGGGGCCAAGGTAATAGGAAAGGGTTATATCAACATCAATAATGGAAAGGTAAAACTCCATGATGTGTTTTATGTGTCAGGACTCAAGCACAACATTCTCAGCATCAGTCAGATTTGTGACAGAGGGCATGAAGTGATCTTTAATAATCAGGGTTGTGAGATCAGAAGACTTGGCAGTGGCAAGACTGTAGCTTCAATACAGAGAAACTCTAGAAACTTATACACTCTGACAGAAAGTGGTAAAGATTCATGCATGACCATGCTCACCAAGCAGTGAGGTGCTTGGAGTGAGGGGGAGCAGTGTGTATTTGCTATATCCTTTTGCTCCCGATGATAGACTCAGGGGGAGTCCTATGGTATTTATATGTTGGGTGGTATATGCATATGTTTGTTATCCTTCCTCTCCTTATCTTGGACTCAGGGGGAGTCTGGTGATGTTTTTATGTGTTGATATAATGATTTTTTTTTGGCCCATAGGATTGGAAATATGCGGTGGGCACTCCTATGTGGAATGCCCCTTTGTACTTGTTGTCAAAGGGGGAGAAAGATCTCATGTGCAGAATGAGTTGTCAACAATTCCAAAGGGGGAGATTATTAGACTTTATGTTGTCATTGTTGGCAACTTGGCTGATATGACAGTGTTTGTGAGCATATAGTCAAAGAAATAAGGAGAGTGAGTGTCAGTATAGGAGAGAGAGTATAAATGTAGTGGCAAAGCTGGAGCAACCTCGTAGTTGGGTTCTAGAGTGTTCTACATGTGTTTCAGATGACTTGCAATGAGTTGAATGAGATTTTACATTTATTTTGATGAGAAAGAGTGTTTGTGGATCCCACTGGTGATATGGCACAGATTCTGATGATGTGGTTGAGTTTTTAATGATGAGGCAATGTTGCGACATCTTGAAGCATTACATGAAGAAAGAAGATGTAGAGAGAAAACAAGGAGAGAGAAAGAGGAGAGTGAAAATATTGGTGGGTCCTGCAGCAGGTTCATGGAAATCCAACAGTGGAAAGATGTAGAGCATCGAGTTATCTTTCCAAAGCAACTTGAATCACTCAATTTCGACGTCGGATGAAAAAGAAATCGCAGTTTTCGTCGGATCACTCGAAAAAGTCATTAATACATTTGTTCGAGGGTATTTTCGGTAAGAAAATTTTTGAAGATCCTACATAAATGGCTCAGAATGAGCCACGTCGTCAAGATCAGCATCTGATGGCTCAGATTAAGGCGGGCTCGAGTGTAGTGCGGCGGCAATGTTGAGATTCTATAGCATGCAATCTGATTGGACAAACGCAAGTTAATATGGTGATTCCTATTATATGAAACAGGGGCCTTGATTCCGTGTGGCGCACACGCGGTACAACAGCAGGTTGATCCAGATCTTGCGGTGAAGATCGAATCCGATCGCGCCTGACGCTATTTATGCAGATCCAGCGGCGAGAAACAAATCCCGCCTTTTTGAAGTCAATCCAATGGTCTTTGGTTTAGATTCCGCAGCGGACCAATCATAACTCGACAGCGCAAATGGCGGCGGCGTTAAAGTGTATCGTGGGTGCATCTTATGGTTCCGAAAGATTTTATTTTGAATTTTCTGATTAGCCAAACTTCAAACCGACATAACTTCTTCATCCGAACTCCAAATCGGTCCGTTCAAGTTGCAGTTTCCATATTTTCGTATTCTCTATTTATTGGGCACCGTTGGGAATCAAAATAAAAAAGAGAAAAATTGAAAAGAGCATTTTGAAGGTAGAGAGAAAGATTTATAGGGTTTTGTGCCCTGTGGGAGTGATCAATCACCAACTACCTCCTCTCTGTGCATCAATGGAGTGCTAAATCTCTGTAAGAGGTCAGTAGAGCTTTTATTTTTATATTCATGGTGATTATGGATTGTGTAGAAGAGATTGAAAGCCTGTGAGCGAGGTGTGCTCTGTAAATCGATCTTTATCATCATTGAAGGTTGTTGGAGAGTACCTGAGAGCAGTGTGAAGCTTCAGAGAGATTGTTGGCCTTTCAAAAGCATTATTTGTGAGATTTTTCAGTTCCCTATCTATTTATGCTTTCAATATGTTGTATACTATCGTACGTGAAAATTATTGAATATCTAGCTAGTGGGGGAAAAATTGTAAAGCAATTATATAAGCTTAAAAATTATTATTTGCTTCCCGTGGGTGCGGATTAAGCGTGGTGTGTTCAGTGGGTGCTGGACACTGGCTGTTAATCCTGAATCTTGGTGTTGGTGCACCCTCTCAATTTTATGCTGGGAAAACCTAGGGTTAGTATCCTTGTCCTGTAAAAGACTAAAACTTGAGTGTTGAGTAAATACGTAGCCCGTTGGGCATTACTCCGTAGACTAGCCATCACACACTGTATTGGTGAACCACGTATATCCTGTGTTGTGGACGACTGTCTTTATTTTTTTTATATTTTGGAATGCGTGGAATGGCTTGCAGGGTGGGTATGCAAATCTAGTAGACCTGGCTACTGAGTGGTAGCGAGGTAGATTTGCATGCGCTTGTGTGTGTGTGAAAAGTTAGGTATCCATCAGCTGTGGGCAGCAGTGAAATAATTAGTGAGAATTTTCAGACACTAATTCACCCCCCCTCTCAGTGTCATATCAAGTTCATCAATATCTTTGTTCTGATTTTAAGTTTGCAATGTGTTATAGAATGGTTTAGCGGTCACTGCACCTCTATACACTAGTGTGTGAATCCACTCAATGAATCAAACATCATTACCGTTCAATAAGCATCCACCATAGAATAGAGATAGAGCTAAAGTATCTGGATCACACACCACCAATACTTTCCCTGATACCCTACAAATACCAATATGTAAGCCCCTATTGACGAGGGCTTACAAACTGGACTCGCAACTAATCAATCCTAATGCCATCCAATGTATCCAAGGCCTCAACCCAACATCCTTCAATAAGTCCATAAAGATAGAGCTAAGGCCCCCCAAAAGAGTCCAAGATCACACGGTCCGAGGCCACCTCTCTTAATGCCCTATGACGTAATAGTTCTGCTAAGGTAATAGCGATACGATAATATCAGTAGGTAAGACTTGAGTAGAGATAGGGCTAGAGTCTGGTGACCAGGCTGAACCACAATGCCACGTCCTCCCCCTAATGCTCCACTCGCATCCAACACACTAACCACATATAAAATCACATGTCTGTTCCTTGCATCATCATCATCATGTTATAAATAGACAGAAATAATTATGCATGAGTAAAATATAACAGTAATATTAGATGACATGTGAGATGCACATTACAAGCAAACAAACGTAGAATCAATCATGGCATTGGATTCAATAATAAAAAAACAATTTGTTATTAACCAATTAGTTTAGGTCTTGTTATCTCGTATTTGATTGATGTTTGTTCCTCTCCTAAGCTTTGAAAGTCACTTTGAATCTATTGAGAATCTGAACAATTAATGTATGTAAGTTAGGGTTTAAATTTACCAAGTTACAGTAGTCAAAAACCTTGTCTGATCTCAAAATACTTGTTGTTATCGTTTGGCGCAGGTGTGGTCGAACCTATGGTCTCAATATATGCGACCATATACTGTATGGTCGACCCCTGTGGTTGCATATCATCAGACCACAGCATGCATGTCACACCCTAATTCTGAACCAACCAGAATGGTGTGAGTGAACCGTCATTGAACCAACGGTTCACACCAGGATCTCAATAAGATCGTGTCCACTCATACAAACCATCGCACATAACCACAATCAGAATATAATAAATACAGCGGAAGTCTTTAAATAAATGGACTGAGTATTCTATTGATAAATTTAAATAAGTATTAAATTATCCAAATTCCAACTGTAGTTAAATATCCTTACATCACTTCAATAAAATAACTGAAACAAATAAAATAAAATCAAAGGTACACGCAGAAAGGGCACTCGCATAAAGCGTCATGCTCATCCTCTCATGCTTGCACATCCAGAGCAGCGACGCCTCCATTCGCCGATGCGTTCACGTAGTCGTCCACCGTGTAACCTGCATCAACATCTAAAATGGTGTGTACACAAAGGGTGAGCTCACAACTTAGCTCAGTAAGACAATCAGACAGTGTATCAATATTATATGCATGAGTAACAATCATTTTTATACTGTGGTCTGGTTTAAGTTTGTAATGTGCTATAGAAAGGTTCGGAGGCCGCCTCACCTCTATACACGAGTATGTAGCATCGCACAGTAGATCACACTACCACCGATCCACATGCACCCATCATGGAATAGAGATAGAGCTAAGGCATCCACTACCTCCCCTAATACTCCACCCATACCAATACATAAGTCCCTACTAGCTAGGGCTTGCAAACTGGGCTCGCAACTAACCAATCCTATATGTCATCACTGTAGGCTCCATCCTAGTACAGCTCACTACGGCATAGAGATAGAGCTAGAGCGTGGTGGTCGGACTGGAGACCACAATGCCACACCTCCCCCTGATGCCATACCCGCATCAAGTATACTAAGACAGAACAATATGCAAGTAGACCCTATCCCAACATAAATCCCTACGGCATAGAGATAGAGCTAAAGCATCGTGACCAGGCCAGAGACAACATGTCAGAGACCACAGTGCCATAACATCGTGGCCAGGCCAGCGACCACATGCCAGAGACCACAGTACCACGACCTTCCCCTGATGCCCTATCCGCACTAACCATGCTAAGATAGAATACTACAAAAAGGTGCCAGTATCAGGAAGGATGCCAGGCCCCAGGCCCTTCCCATTCCACACACCAACGAAAACAACCACATGCCTAACAATCACATCGTATCATATGAAATATGCATGAACAATAATAATAACTGGAAATAAAAGATGACATGTGAATATGCACAACCATCACATCATATATTCAGGGTTATTATTAATAACGTTTTACTGCCCTTTATTTATTAGGGTTTAGGTCAGATTCCCTTACCTGACGCTCGTTTGATAGCTTGCTCCACGTCACAAGATCCAAATGTGCTATCACAGAGTCCTACATTATATTAGGGTTCAATTAGAATAGTTTCTTAGGGTTTCACGTTGGTCGAAAAACCAACAGAGTTCAAAATCAGCCTTTCAGAGCTGACCGGTCGCAACATATCGGTCGCAGCTCTGTGGGAAAACTAGCGACCGGTATGATCGACCGGTATGTCTCCAAAAGACCATACATTAGGTTTTTCAACTGTTGTCAATCAATCTCCATGGATTTCCAAGGTTTCTCCTATCCATTCTAAGTCTGAGCTTTGAGTTAGAGTTATCTCCAACTCATTCAAGTCTAGTTTTGATGATAATCATCCTAGAACTCGAATCTAGGGTTAGACGGCAAATTAGGGTTTAATGGCCAATTAGGGTTTAGATCAATACCTGCTTTGCATGGTATTGATCCAATCATACTAACTATCCTAGAGTCACAATGTAAGAGGAATGATTCAAAACACTTACCGTCGACTGGCGTAAGGTGAGCGTCGTCGAATGTCAATGGCAGCAGTTCCTTCTTCTTCCTAGCTCCTTCTCCTTCTCCAATCTCCTTCTCCTCTCTAGGGTTTGTAAGGATCAATGGAAGGGATTCTAAGAGGCTTAGAGGGATTTAAATAGGCTAAGAATTAGGTTTAGGAAGCCTCTTAGGATTAGAAAAGTCTTAGGATTCAGAATTGGGAAAGTGGGACCTGCAGAGATCCAATTCTGGATCTTGGTAGTTTGCTGCGCAGACCATACCGATCAACCGGTACCATCGATCGGTATGAAAGAAATTCATACTTAAGTTGGTCTGGTTGGTCCGATTTCGTACCTGATTGTCATCCACTCGTCCTGTCTGGCGCGGTGATGATCGAAAGACCTGTTACGACATGAAATCAAGGTTTAGATTGGGTTCACGGAGTGCGGGTCTTACAACTCCCCCACCCTTAAAAGAAATTTCATCCTTGAAATTTGCATGTAGGTCTCACAACTCCCCCACCTTTAAAAGAAATTTTGGCCTCAAAATTTGAATGTACCTTGATCGTCAAAAAGGTTAGGGTACTCCTTTCTCATCGCGCTCTCCCCTTCCTATGTAATTTCTTCGACATCTTGACTTTTTCAATGCACCTTCACATAATGGATATCCTTGCTTCGATGTTGCTGTACCTTTCGGCTTGAGAGCATCACAGATACCACTTCAAATGTTATGTCCTCTGTCAAGTCTGGGGGGTCTACTGTCAAGATGTGTGATGGATCCCTAACATATTTCTTCAATAATGATACATGGAACACATCACGGACACTTGACATAGATGGTGGTAGGGCCAATTGATATGCCACATTACCACGTCTGGTCAATATCTCGTATGGTCCACATACCTGGGGCATAGCTTCCCCTTCTTACCAAACCTTTTCAGACCTCGCACCGGTGATATCTTCAGGAATACCTTGTCACCCACTGTAAACTCCAGATCTTGACGTCGGTTATCCGCATAGTGCTTCTATCGAACTTGAGCTATCTTCACTCTTTCCTTGATCTGATCAATCACTCGACAAGTTTCTTCGACGAACTCCGGTCCTACAATTCTTCTTTCTCCCACCTCATTCCATAACAGAGGTGTACGACACTTCTTCCCATAGAGTGCTTCATATGGAGCCATTTGGATTGTAGCCTGGTAGCTGTTGTTATAAGCAAACTCGATAAGCGATAGCTTCTCGTCCCAGGCTCCCTTGAAATCTAGGGCACAAGCTCGGAGCATAACTTCTAAAATTTGAATGGTTCATTCTGACTGCCCGTCCGTCTGAGGGTGAAAAGCTGTACTGAACTTCAACTTTGTTCCCATAGCTTTCTGTAATCCTTCCCAGAACATTGATGTAAAACGGGGGTCTCTATCAGATACTATACTCTCTGGGACGCCATAAAGTCTGACTATATTATCTACATATAGCTTGGCCAGCTTCTCCATGGTATACTAAGGTCTGACCACAATGAATTGAGCTGTCTTGGTGAGTCGATCGACTATAACCCAAACTGCATCCACCGACCATGGTGTCAAGGGTAGGCCCGTGACGAAATCCATTGTAATAAAATCCCACTTCCATGCAGGTTCTGATAGTGGTTGTAGCAAACCTGCGGGTCTCTGCCTTTCTGCTTTAACTTGCCGGCAATTCAGACATTGGAATACGAAATGAGCTATATCTGCTTTCATACCCCTCCACCAATATAATCTTCTTAAATCATGGTACATTTTGGTGCTTCCTGGATGTACCGAGTATGGAGTGTAATGAGCTTCTGTCATAACTCGATCTCTGATATTTAAGTTTTCACTCTCAGGTATACATAATCATCCACGATACCTGAGTACCTTATCTAAATCCAAGGTAAAGTCAGGATTGTTGTTACCTTTCTCTAGGTCTTCTTGTATCGTCTTGAGATGTGGATCCTGTAGGATTGCTACTTTGACCTCATCTATGAGATCTAATGAGATCTTCAAGGCTACGAACATCAATGTGAACTTATGAATTAAGCCATGTTCCACTGGATCTCTTGCAGTCTCTATTATATACTATTCATCATTCTTTGTTGAGCTCGAGGCTGCAGCACATAATGCAGCATTTGTACTTGATCCTGCCTCCAGTTTCGATGCCCACTTTCTGCTTAAGGCGTCAGCCACAACATTTGCCTTACCCGGATGGTACTGGATGTCACAATCATAATCTTTTAATAACTCCAACCATCTCCTCTGTCTCATATTCAGGTCCTTTTGAGTGAAAAGATAGGTTAAGCTCTTGTGATCTGACTTAATCTGAAATTTTTCACCATAAAGGTAGTGTCTCCAAGTCTTGATTGCATGTATTACCGCTGCTAACTCCAAGTCATGTGTAGGATAATTCTTCTCATGCTTTTTCAACTGTCTTGATGCGTAGGCAATCACTTGTTCTCCTTGCATCAATACACACCCAATACTCAATCCTGAAGCATCCGTATATAAGGTAAACGGTAAGCTTGGTGCTGGGATGGTCTAGATAGGTGCAGAGACTAGTCTTGACTTCAAAGTCTGAAAGCATTTCTCGCACTCATCTGACCATATAAATTTCTCTCCCTTCTTGGTCAGTCGGGTAAGTGGAACAGCGATCCTCGAGTAGTCTTCCACGAATCTTCTATAGTAACCAGCCAATCCAAGGAAACTACGAATCTCCGCAACTGATTTTGGTGCTTCCCATCCTACTATAGCAGCTATCTTACTTGGATCTACCTTGATACCGTCTTCAGATACTACATGGCCCAAGAAAGCCACCTCCTTCAGCCAAAATGCACACTTTTTGAACTTAGCATAAAGCTTCTCCCTTCTCAGCCGTTGTAGGGCTGCTCTTAAATGTGTTGTATGAGCTTCCCTGTCCTTTGAGTAGACCAATATGTCATCGATGAATACGATGACCGAAGTGTCCAACATGTCATGAAACAATCGGTTCATCAGTTCCATGAACGACGCTGGGCCATTGGTCAACCCGAACGACATAACTAGAAACTCATAATGCCCATACCTTGTCCTGAAAGCAGTCTTTGGAATATCTCCGGCCTTGATCTTCAATTGGTGATACCCTGATCTAAAATCAATCTTCGAGAAAACCTTTGCACCCTGTAACTGATCGAACAGATCATCAATCCTAGGCAAAGGATATGGATTCTTGATGGTTAACTTGTTCAGCTCTCGGTAGTCTATACATAGCCGTACACTACCGTCCTTCTTCTTGACGAACAATACAGGTGCTCCCCATGGCGATATGCTTGGTCGAATGAAACCCTTATCTAGCAATTCTTGTAATTGGGTCTTCAATTCCTTTAATTCGGTAGGGGTCATCCTGTACGGTGCTTTAGACACCGGCGTCGATCTTGGCATTAGGTCTATCATGAACTCTATAGCCCTATCTTGAGGTAGACCTGGGGGATCTTCTGGAAATACATCCGAAAACTCTCGCACCACATCTAGATCTTCCATCTTTGGCACCTCAGTAGTGATGTCGACTACAGACACTAAATACCCCACTCCTCCCTTCTCTAAGCTCTTAGCTTTCAAGGCGGAGAGGATCAGCTTCCGCTTCCTAGGTAACTTGGTTCCGGTAAAGCTAAACTATTTTCCTTTCTCGTCTTTAAGCACAAGCTTCTTTTCACCACATAATAAATTGGCTGAATGCTGGCCTAACCAATCCATTCCCAAGATGACGTCAAAGTCTACCATCTCGAGTTGAACCAGATTAGCTTCTAGATCTCGACCGTCAATGCTAACTGTACATGGTCCAAAATATTTGTTCAACGCCACTTCGACTCCTAGCCGAGAGCGAACTATCAAGCTTGGGTTTAAATGCTTGATCAGTAATTCCATTCGCTTCCCAAAAGAAACAAAAACGAAGAAGTGCGTGGCTCCAGAGTCAAAGAGTACTCTGGCAGGTATACCAGCTACATTTACAGTTCCTGAAATTTAATTATCCCTTAGTTCTACATGCTAACACACAATAAAGTTTTAAGTTAAATAATAAGGGATAAACTCATACCAGTGACCACATCAGGTGATGCGATTGCCTCTCCAGTAGTTACTGCAAATACCTTTCCTTGTTGTGGAAGTGTTTTCCTAGGTAGAGTACAGTTTTTTGCAACATGACCCAGCTGCTGGCAATTATAGCATTTGATATTCGGATTTTGTCCAGCGAACTGCGGCATAGGTGGTGCACTATTATTCCTTGCAGGCACTGTAGTGGACTGATCCCTGTATGGGCGGAATGGTCTATTATTACCGTCACTTGAAGTCTCAGTAGTCGGTCTCTTCAGCCCCTATTCTGAGCAAAGAAGCTGTCCTTCTGACTTGATTCTATCACTCTCGCAACCTGTACAGCCTCATTATAAACCTTATTTTTCAGACCCAAGATATGCTCTCTAATGCTTCCACGCAGTCCCATGGTAAACATACGTGTCTTGGTTTCTTCTTCTTGCATGCTTGTCGGTGCAAAGAAAAATAGCTCTTCGTACCTTTACTGGTAAGCATCCACAGTCGACTGAGACTGCTGTAGGTTGAGGAATTCTTTCTCCATCTGATCCCTGAAACTCTTCGGGAAATATTTATCGAAGAAGGCTCCCTTAAACACTGCCCAATCAATATGCGTATGCTTGGTCTCCTGATATGCTCATGTAGAATTCCACCAAGCATTCGCCTCCTCCTTTAACATATGCGTGGTGAACAGTACCTTTTCATCCTCAGAACACGTCATCAGATGGAAGTTTTTCTCCATTTCTGCCACCCACTGTGCTGGCCACAATGGTTTCCCTGTCTTACCTGTGAATGTAGGAGGCTTCAACTTTAAGAATCTATCCACGGCCCGACTCAGATCGTGCTGCCCCTGTGTATTCATTCCATACCATGGTGGTGGATACGGGTAGGCTCCCTGATAAGCAGATGTCGATGGGAACTGATGTGGGGGTTGTAAATTATGTTCTTGGCCCATCGGCCCTGGGCTACCATCAATCGGCAGAGTAGTATTATTTCTTCCAGACTCAGGAGTACCTTCAGTGGGAACATAACCTGGTGGCCTGAACATCTTCAACATCTCGCTCAGGAATGCTTTTTTCTGAGCTTCTATTTGATATACTAGATTAGTCACTATCGTCTCAGAGTTCATGTGAGGAGGGCCGGGCAAATTTGTCGGTGCCCTAGGACCCTGCCCTTCTTCAACTGCCGGGTTTGGCTCTTCAACATAGCCAGTTTCCACATTTTCCTCTGCTTGACGCACCCTGGAGTGGTGACGCTTTCTAGCACCCCTACGACCGTTTCCACCTACCATCTCAGATTAGTCTTGTCTGGATCTGAGAAGAAGACATAACACATGAGATACAGTCGAATAATTATACTAGTGTTAGTCTTTACCAATTGCAAGGCGGATAATCAAAATGGAAACATAATAATAAAAAATTTCCAAAGAACAAATTTTCTAGACCCTTTTTTTTTTTTCAGCTGACCGGTCGCAACATACCAGTCGCGACACTGTAGTGGGTTGGGCGACCGGTATGTCGACCGGTCAGAATATTTATTTAGACCGAGACATAGCGGTCGCGGCCCCTATGGGATACCGTTCGACCGGTATGGGCAAACCGTCGACCGGTATGCCCATATTGGCCCTTAAAGTCGCGAAAAGTGAGAATTTTTCTCACTTTTCTCTTCTTCTTCTCTCCGGTGGCGATTTCTCTCTGGCTCCTGAGTTGCTACAGTCTTACCGGTGATCCTAGAAGTCATTTTCTTCCGCTTAAGACCAAGAATATCACCTCCAAGTAAGTTCTCTCTTTCCATTCACCATTTTCATATCACCTTTTCATGGTTTTATACACAAAAACTAGGTTTTTCTTTGATTGGGAGATTCTAACCGTAGGAACTCCTTTCCTTCGGCTTAGAAAGGGTTTAGAGACCCCTAAGAGCAAAAGCCCTCAACTAATTTGAACTTCCACCGAACGATTTTTGTAAAAATCAGATTTTCTAGTTTTTAACCTAGGTTTTGCCAAAAATTTCAAAATTTTCTTGAATTCCTTTAATTTCTTAAATTTCTTGCATGAATTGCACTTGTTTGGTGTGTGGGGGTTACGTAAGTCCTCCTCCCCAAGTTTTGGGTGAGTTCAAGGCTTTTTCCCAATTTGCTGTCGTTATGCTGCCAAAATTTTGACAAATTTCTAACATTTTCATCTTGTTTTCCTTTGTTTTGCAGTTCAAATGGCCCCACGAAGAGGTCTTGGCAAGCGCTCCTACGAACTCGGCATGCACCTTCCTCACCCACCAGTTCCACAGCTTGATGAGCGGTGATTCCGTTCTGAGGCGGCACAAGCCCGCTTCCCTCGGTTTGATCAGAAGAACATCGAGTCTGGCCGATGTGTTAATTTGGAGCAGTTGCAGCGGTTCGATGTGGAAGCCGTTTTTGGCAGACTGCGTTGGTTGTCGGTCTTCACATATACTACAACTACCCGTCCCAACCTCGTCAAACACTTTTATGCCAACTTGGAGATAGATGGGGATGTCGACGACTTTGATTAATGTCGAGTGCTCCGCATTACCAGTTACGTCAAAGGTGTTCCCATATCCTTCGACACCAATCAGCTTGCTGATCTTCTGGGATTCCCAATGATGGGGATTTATTCTACTGTGCCCCTAAGATGAAGGGCTTTCTCACTGACGATCTACACCAGGAGATCTCAGAGCAACTTCTCAACCCTGGGACGCCCATGAAGGCTGCTAGTTTGAAGCCCCAGCCTCGAGTTTATAGCCGCATCATCCAGCACAACATTGTGCCCCAGAGCGGCCACTATAGTGAGTTATCTCAGCTCACTCAGTACCTGACTTACTGCATTTGCACTGGGGAGCAGGTTTTCCTTCCCTATATCATCATCCGGACCATGCATCAGGCTACACTACCCGGTTAGACCAAGTCCTTATGGCCGGCTCATCACTACTCTGCTACAGCGACTACGAGTGAACATGAGGGGTGAGATTGCTGTGGAGGACACTATGACTTCTGACATCGACTGGGATGCCATCCTACGGATGCAGATGGATAATCTGCCTATCAGCGATGAGGATTTGGAGGCTCATCCTCGCCCACTCAGGAGGGTAGCAGCCGCGGCAGCAGCAGCAGCCAATGCTGCTCATGCAGTAAAGGCAACGGGTGATAACGAGGGTGGCGATGATCATATGGAGGATGTTTCAGCACCAGCACCACAGCCCACCTATGCAGCGGGACCATCCCAGCCGCCTCCCGACACTGTGATGGGTATGTTCACGGAGCTCAGGGACGCTCAGCGTGAGATGAGCCGTGACTTGGGGCACTTGGCTCGCAGCCTCAGAGTCACTCAGGATCAAATGCACTGGCTTAGGGTCGCTTACGAGCGAGATTATGACATAGCGGACCCTATTCCTCCTAGGCCCCCTACCCCATGATTTTCTTCTTATTTTTCTCTCTCTTAACAGTTTATATAACAGGGTAACTGTCCCGTTTGTGGACCGTACCCTGTAGCACTTTTAACTTTATCACTCTTTACTCTTTAATAGAAGTTTTATGGTTCTTCCTAACTAGATCATGTGCATTATTAAATTCCATATTTAATATAGTATATTATGCTCTTTCTTAATCAGTCTCAGGTATCAAACAGTGCTTATAGTGTGTTTGTATTAAGATTTTTAAATTTTTCTATCTCAGTTCATCGAATTAGTTAAGTGCAATATGGTTTGTTGGACAGAGCCCGAGAGCTCTGATACCAAGTTGTCACACCCCAATTCTGAACCAACCAAAATGGTGTGAGTGAACCGTCATTGAACCAACGGTTCACACCAGGATCTCAATAAGATCGTGTCCACTCATACAAACCATCGCACATAACCACAATCAGAATATAATAAATACATCGGAAGTCTTTAAATAAATGAACTGAGTATTCTATTGATAAATTTAAATAAGTATTAAATTATCCAAATTCTAACCGTAATTAAATATCCATACATCACTTAAATAAAATAACTAAAACAAATAAAATAAAATCAAAGGTACACGCAGAAAGGGCACTCGCATGAATCGTCATGCTCGTCCTCTCCTGCTTGCACATCCAGAGCAACAACACCTTCATACGCCGAAGCGTTCACGTAGTCGTCCACCGTGTAACCTGCATTAACATCTAAAATGGTGTGTACACAAAGGGTGAGCTCACAACTTAGCTCAGTAAGACAATCAGACAGTGTATCAATACTATATGCATGAGTAACAATCATTTTTATGTTGTGGTCTGGTTTAAGTTTGCAATGTGCTATAGAAAGGTTCGGAGGTCGCCTCACCTCTATATACGAGTGTGTAGCATCGCACAATACCACCGACCCACATGCACCCATCATGGAATAGAGATAGAGCTAAGGCATCCACTACCACCCCTGATACTCCACCCATACCAATACATAAGCCCCTACTGGCTAGGGCTTGCAACACAACTAACCAATCCTATATGTCATCACTGTAGGCTCCATCCTAGTATAGCTCACTACGGCATAGAGATAGAGCTAGAGCGTGGCAGCCGGGCTGGAGACCATAATGCCACACCTCCCCCTGATGCCCTACCCGCATCAAGTATACTAAGACAGAACAATACGCAAGTAGACCCTATCCCAACATAACTCCCTACGGCATAGAGATAGAGCTAAAGCATCGTGGCCAAGCCAGAGACCACATGTCAGAGACCACAGTGCCACAACATCGTGGCCAGGCCAGCGACCACATGCCAGAGACCACAGTACCACGACCTTCCCCTGATGCCCTATCCGCACCAACCATGCTATGATAGAATACTACAAAAAGGTGCCAGTATGAGGAATGATCCCAGGCCCCAGGCCCTTCCCATTCCACACACCAACGAAAACAACCACATGCCTAACAATCACATCCTATCATATGGAATATGCATGAACAATAATAATAACTGGAAATAAAAGATGACATATGAATATGCATAACCATCACATCATATATTCAGGGTTATTATTAACAACGTTTTACTGTCCTTTATTTATTAGGGTTTAGGTTAGATTCCCTTACCTGACGCTCGTTTGATAGCTTGCTCCACGTCACAAGATATAAACGTGCTATCACAGAGTCCTACATTATATTAGGGTTCAATTAGAATAGTTTCTTAGGGTTTCACGTTGGTCGAAAAACCAACAGATTTCAAAATCAGCCTTTTAGAGCTGACCGGTCGCAGCATACCGGTCGCAGCTCTGTGGGAAAACTAGCGACCGATATGGTCGACCGGTATGTCTCCGAAAGACCATACATTAGGTTTTTCAACTACCTTCGATCAATCTCCATGGATTTCCAGGGTTTCTCCTATCCATTCTAAGTCTGAGCTTTGAGTTAGAGTTATCTCCAACTCATTCAAGTCTAGTTTTGATGATAATCATCCTAGAACTCGAATCTAGGGTTTAATGGCCAATTAGGGTTTAGATCAATACCTGTTTTGCATGGTATTGATCCAATCATACTAACTATCCTAGAGTCACAATGTAAGAGGAATGATTCAAAACACTTACCGTCGACTGGTGTAAGGTGAGCGTCGTCGAACTCCAATCTCCTTCTCCTCTCTAGGGTTTGTGAGGATCAATGGAAGGGATTCTAGGAGTCTTAGAGGGGTTTAAATAGGCTAAGAATTAGGTTTAGGAAGCCTCTTAGGATTAGAAAAGTCTTAGGATTCGGAATTGGAAAAGTAGGACCCGTAGAGATCCAATTCCGGATCTTGGTAGTCTGCTGCGCAGACCATACCAGTCGACCAGTACCATAGACCGGTACCATCGACCGGTATGAAAGAAATTCATACTTAAGATGGTCTGGTTGGTCCGATTTCATACCTGATTATCATCCGCTCGTCCCGTCTGGTCCGGTGATGATCGGAAGACCTGTTATGACATGAAATCAAGGTTTAGAACGGGTTCACGGAGTGCGGGTCTTACAATGCAACCACACGATTCTGGAAAACTTCCCGAATAGTTGTGGTTGACTCTCTAGTCACCCTGTGGTCGACCATAGTTGCGACCATACGAAATTTGATTGATTTTTACTTCTCATACGAGTTCCTCCTCTTGGCTTATGAATGAGATTCACCCTAAGATCATTCTATGGCCTTTGTTCACAATTTATCCTTAACAATTATCCCTAACCTATTCTCTTATGGTTTTTCATAGAAAAAATCCTCTAATCGAAATCGTTGTATTAGGTTTCACATATCAACTTGAAAAGAACCTATTCTATCTGATTTACCCTACAGAAGTCCATACCTTAAGCTTGCTGTAGAGAGATAAAACTTTTTTCTGCAAAACCTTTCTCCAAGCTTCTTCTCCAAATCTCCTTCTCCTTATCTTCATTTCTCACTTTCTCTCTTAGGTTTGGAGTTTCAATTTTGGTTCTAAAAGAGTGAGAGAAGATTAAGGACGTCCTTTATATAGAGGAAAACCTTCATATAGAGTCTCACTTTAATTAGGAAAGAGATTCCTTAAGTTTTGGAAAGTTTCCAAAACTCAGAGTCGGTCTCAACATCATGTGGTCGCACGTGTGGTCGTAGAATCCGTCGACCACACGTCCCAAATATGCAACCACATGTTGTGTGGTCTCATGCGTGTGGTCTCATGTGTGTGGTCTCATGGTCGACCACACCCCTCAAAAATGCCACCAAATGTCTATTTTTGATTGGTTTCACTTCTTTAATGGTGTGGTCGACCATACCAGTTCAGGTAGTCGACCGCATACTCAAACTTTACTATTTTTGAGTCGATTTTCTTGCCTAGTCATATGGTTTTTTCACACAGTTGTTCACTTGATCCGGCTATAATAAGAAGACCGGTCACGACATGAGAACATAAGGTGAGACCGGACTTATGGCGTGCGGGTCTTACAAATGGAGCTTGAAGAATCTCACTGAACAAAGCATCGAGACCCCTGAGCAACAGCAATTTTTGGTTAAACTCTTGGGTTTTCAATTTGAGATTATCTATAAACCTAGAAAAGAGAACTCTGCCGTAGATGCTCTCTCTCGAATTCCAATTGATTTCCACGATTTTTTTGCAATTTTGGGAATAAATTCCTTGAGCAGCTACGCCAAGAAAATGCTTCACATAAGGAATTACATCATGTGCATTGTGCATTATGCATTGTAGCTCAACCCATCAGCTTACCCAGGTGACTCTCTGTGGAACTCTTTGCTCTATTTTAAAAATCGGTTAGTCATTCCATCAACTTCTTCCCTCTGTACACTTTTGTTAACTGAGTTTCATTCAACAACCCGGGGGGGACATGCGGGAGTGCTTCGGACCTTCGCAAGACTGTCTACGAGTTTCTTCTGGAAAGGCATGTGCAGTCAAGTCCAACAGTTTGTATTGGCCTGTCCCATATGTCAACAAATGAAATTCATGAATCATTCTCAGCAGGTATATTACATCCTCTGCCAATCCCAACTTAGGTTTGGGAAGATATTTCAATGGACTTCATCACCACTTTACCGCTGTCACAGGGCAAATCTGCGATCTTTGTGGTGGTAGAACATTTGACAAAATATGGCCATTTTTGTGGCCTATCTTCTCCTTATATGGCTCTAAAGGTTGCAAAAGTGTTCATATCTGAAATAGTGAAGTTGCACGGATTTCCCCATACAATTGTTAGTGATCGATATCAGTATTTTTAAGCTCCTTCCGGACTGAATTGATTCGACTTCAGGGAACCACATTAGCAAGGAGCACCGCCTATCATCCCCAATCAGATGGACAAACAGAAGTCTTAAATAGATGTTTAGAAATGTATCTCAAGGGGTTTCGTTTGTGATGAACCTCGTCGTTGGATGCAATTTTTACCATGGGCTGAAATTTGGTATAACACATCACACCAATCAACAATTGGCATGACACCATTTCAGGCACTCTATGGCCGACTTCCTCTAGAGATTGTCTCTCATCCTCAACAGCAGCCTTTGTGTAATGATGCTATTAATTCAGAATTGGGACAACGGGATGCTCTGTTACAATTACTGAAGACTAATTTGATAAGAGCCCAAGTTCGAATGAAACATCAAAGTGACAAACACTGTACAGATCTACAAATAGCAGTTGATGATTGGGTCTTCGTCAAGCTCAAACCTTACCGGCAGCATTCAGCAGCCTTGCTTCTCAATCAGAAACTTGGTCGCCCTTTTTTTGGGCCATTTCGCATTATTGAAAGAATTGGTCCAGTGGCTTACAGGCTAGAGCTTCCTTCAACTTCATGAATACACCCTGTCTTTCATGTATCTCTTCTTAAGAAATGTCTCAGTGATCCCCACTCTCAGCTTGCTCCCCTGCCTGTCCTTGTGGATGATGTCGATAATCTAGTCCAACCTTTGGCAATTGTTCAACATCGATTGATTCAACGACGCGGCCTCACTGTCCCACAGTTGCTTGTTCAGTGGCAGGGCCTACCTCCGGAAGATAGTACTTATTGTAAGATATTTTTATGGGCTTAATTAATTATAAGGTTAGTTGATTCAGTGGGAGTCTAGTTACGGGTAAACCGGTTTAAGTATGATTGGAGATGGACCAACCTGGTCCATTGTGGGACTGGTCCAGGGTTGGGGGTGGTATTATAAATACCAATGGTTAGAGTCCCCACAGCCACGGGTGTTATTTTCTTCTCCTGTTCCCATACGCAGAGAGAAGGTCAAGGGATCCCGACAAGCTGTGGAAGACTTTGATCCAAGCATTCTAACATTCCAAGCATTCATTGAAGAAGGTAAACGGTCAGAAATCAATCTACAGCAAGAGGTATGTCTCTAATCATCTCTTTTCAATACCCATTGTATTCTAGTAATCTGTGTAGTGTGTTTGTCAGGGTTCATGGGAAATCCCATGGAAAAACCCAAAGAGGATCTATTTAAATTCCTTACAGTGGTATCAGAGCCACCTACACAGATCTAGAATCATGGGAAAGCATTGTTAAAACTTTATGTTTGAATGAATTCAAAAAAGGGAAGAGATTTTTCTCTCAAAATTCTCTTCGAACCTGTCTAGGGTTTGGACCTTGAAAAAAAAAATTTCGGACCATTAAAAAGCAAAATAAATTATACAGGACTGTAGAACTCGGAGAGACGGAGCCGGCGACATAAAGTTGGTCGTCGGAAACTACCCCACGCGCTCTCACGAGCCGCCTGAAAAGGCGCGTGAGATCCACGCGCAGGCTTTTGGAAAGTAAAAAAAAAAAAAAATTTTGACGGCGCCGAGTCATCGCCGGGTCGACTCGGCGCCGAATCGATAACCCTAACGGATTCGCTGGGTTGACTCGGGCCGAGTCTACCCAGCCCAGACGCACCTGGCCCAGACGAGTCGGGCCAGGCTGGCCCAGCCCAGTCAGACCAAGTGAGTCAGACCCGACCCGGAGTGGGATCGGGTCAACCCGATAATCGCCCTACTTGTTCCAAACTTTGACCCGGTAACCCGACCCAGTGACTTGGAACACTGACCCAAAAACCCGTCCCAATGGCCCGAAATTGTGACCCGATAACCCGGTTCGTTGACCCGAAAATTTGACCCGGTAACCCGGATTATGGATTGGTTGGATCGGTGAATGGACCGCCGGTTTACGGTTCGGTTTAGGTCCAGACCGTTTTGGTTTTGGCCTGGACCAAAACATTAAAAAAAAAAATCTTTTTGTGGGTTCTGTCCGACCATAGCCGAACCTGGACAAACCGAACCCGGATGAACCGGTTCTAGCTGGTTCAAGATTCTAAAATGCTCAAGCCAACTTTGATCGACGATTATGAGAGCTAGGAGGGTCGGATTTTGATGCAGTTTTTTGCGTTGGTTTCGTATTTTGATGCTCTACAGTTTGGTACATAGTTTGATATAGTTTGGTGATTTGGGAAATTTATTTTGATTAAAAGGTGTCTCAAATTAATCGGATTTGTAGTTTTCTATTTATTTATCAGTTATTTTTGTACCAGATGCATGTAGAAGGTTATGTGTGCATGAAATTTTATTTAATGACCCATAATGTGCTGCAAAGTAAGGTTTGGGGATATCATTGTGGAATTGGGTGGAACCCACCAAAGTGGTACACCTAGTTTCATCATGATGTCTTCAAATTCAAAGTTCATGTATTTGTAAATGCTTGTGTAAGGGCGATGTACACCCAAACGTGTCATTGTCAAGTTTTAATCAAATTAAGGTTTGTGGGTGTCATGTGAAGATTGGGTGAAATCCGCCAAAGTGGTACGTTCAGTTCTATCATGGTAGTCCTCAAATCCCAAATTTATACATTTACATATACAATAAAGGATATATTTTAATACACTATTCTTTATGGTGTGAAAAGCAGCTAAGAAAGTCAGTGTTAACCCAAAGGTGGCATTGTCAAAGTTAAAGGTATGTTCATGCACATGAATTGAAAGGGTTTTGACTTTAGGGAGTCTCATTAACCCAAAGGTGGTGGGATTTTCGAGAGTCATTATTCTTTCGCAGTTATTGCACAGAAATTGAGAAGACCACTGCATGTTTATCCCAAAGGAGAATGTGTAGTTGGTTAACTCTTGGAAAAAGATATTTATTTGCATGAAAGGGTTTTGACTTTAGGGAGTCTCATTAACCCAAAGGTGGTGGGATTTTCAAGAGTCATTATTCTTTCGCAGTTATTACACAGAAACTGAGAAGACCACTGCATATTTATCCCAAAGGAGAATGTGTAGTTGGTTAACTCTTGGAAAAGGATATTTATTTGCATGAAAGTTTTATATGGTTAATGCAAGTAAAGGGTATATGTATGAGTTTTCAGTTGTTTGATACTGTGTTTAAACTCATACACTGATGTGTTCATCCAAGTATGACTGTCCCAAAGAATGTTTTGATATCTATTTTTTTCTCTTCCTGGGACAAAGAATAAAATTTATTATGAAAAGGTTGGAGACTAGTCTAGGATCATTTGACCTAGATGTATCTTTCATAGTGGTTTACATAAGTTGTGAGGTATTCTACTATTGAGGTTATGTGTAGTAGTATTAAGATGAGAAATATTGCAAAGGGATTATCTAAGAAAAATCCAAAGGATAAGAATAATATTTTAGAGGGGGTCGGAAGATAGTTTATTAACTTATTTCTCTAGTACCAGTTATGCTGGAAATGGTAATGTGAGGAAGTATTTTTGGGAGCTGTTAATTATCATTGAAATGCTCAAGGACAATGAGACCAATGTAATTGATATATTAAATATATTTCATTACTTGCTAGAATATATATATATATATATATTCTGATCTAGGTGGCTTACATTACCAAAGGGGAGAAATAGCTAGTGATAAGATTGTTGTTGGGTAACTCTAAGGTAGATTACTCATAGATGGGTAGATTGACAAAAGATAGGTGGTTTGACCAAATACTGTTAAGCCAGATAAGTATATCTAGAAAGAGATAATGGTTCTAGGACTCCCTAGGTTTTTGGGGTAGGAGGGTCTTGAAGACTGTTGGCTTAAATATTGTAAAGTTTCTTTTACATTCAAATGTTTTTTCTGCTTTTGATTTTACTTTGTTTTATGTTTATTGTTTGACTTAGCATATTGTTCCCATATTAAAATGTAATGATATTATTTCAAATATCAGAATGTAAAGTTTTTCTTTTCAATTAAATTGAAAGAAATTATGCCTATGATGTTGTAAGGTAAATGATTGCATGTAATGTTGATTGTATTTGTTATGTGATGTGGTGAATAGTTTTTCATGTTTGACTGTGCAATCTTAGGTTTGACTAGTTGTACCAATCATAGTTGATCTCTAGGGCAATGTAGAGACAGGTTGAAAAGGTTTTCTTGGAATAGTTGAAAAGGTTTTATCTGTGGGAGTCTTTAGATTCTCTTAGTCAGTGGGAGTGTTTAGATCTGCTTGGTTAGTGGGAGATCTGGTAATTGATGGTTTATCTGTAATTGATTGTTCTGTCTGTGGTTTAATGGGCAGGATTATTGGTGAGCATTTATTTCTTGTATGTATTTTTGATTATTTAAGACTTGTCAAAATTGCAAGGCAGTATTTAGCCAAAGAAGGCGGCATTTAGCCAAAGAATGCGGTATTTAGCCAAAGAAGGCGGTAAGCCAAAGTAAGATATTAGTCCAAATTAGAGGCGGTTTGCCTATATAAAGTTGGATAATATCAAAGTGTATTGACCTATAAGGATTTTAAGGTAACGGGATCGTGGTAATTCGATCATTGGACTCAAGTATTCATCTCAAAGTGATTTATGTCATTAAGTAGACCTTTGTATGTGACTGACAGTAGGGGGTACACTGGATGTGTAGGAGTACTTTCCGCTGTTGTTCGACATTGGTAGGCTTGATAACTGAATCAAGTAAAGGATGGTTTTGGTGTAATTAGATTCCATGGCCACATTGGATCAATGGTGAATTTATAATTAATATAGCCCAAGTGGGAGATTGTAAGATATTTTTATGGGTTTAATTAATTATAAGGTTAGTTGATTCAGTGGGAGTCTAGTTACGGGTAAACCGGTTTAAGTATGATTGGAGATGGACCAACCTGGTCCACTGTGGGACTGGTCCAGGATTGGGGGTGGTATTATAAATACCAATGGTTAGAGTCCCCACAGCCACGGTGTTATTTTCTTCTCCTATTCCCATACGCAGAGAGAAGGTCAAGGGATCCCGACAGGCTGTGGAAGACTTTGATCCAAGCATTCTAACATTCCAAGCATTCATTCAAGAAGGTAAACGGTCGGAAATCAATCTACAGCAAGAGGTATGTCTCTAATCATCTCTTTTCAATACCCATTGTATTCTAGTAATCTGTGTAGTGTGTTTGTCAGGGTTCATGGGAAATCCCATGGGAAAACCAAAGAGGATCTATTTAAATTCCTTACAGGGAGGACTTACAGCTTTTCCAATCGCAATTCCCTCAGTTCAACCTTGAGGACAAGGTTCTTTCGATGGATGGAAGAAATGTTACACTAATAGAGTTGACGTAGCCAAGAAGAGGAAAACGGAGTCGTTCAAGACCCGCCAGATTGGGAGATTAGATCACGTAGGTTGTTAGAATGGAATACCTTGTAACTGAATACAGTTGGTTATGTAATTAAGGTGGTAGAAAGTAGTATAAAGACAGAAGAATAGGGAATAGAGGTTAGAGAATTATGAATCAAGTCTTGTTCTTCCTTTCTTTCTGGAGGTGTCTTCCTCAAAGTAGATACTCTATAACCCTTTCCCTTTCTCATAATACTCTCCTTCTTGATTTCTTGAAGCACATTGCATCAATTTTCCTTGGGTTGATTGATGTTGTCATCAAACTTTGTTTTTTGTGACTTCTTAGTATTTTTCTGCTTCTTTTTCCCTTTATTAAAAAGTGGAGAAAATTTTTCTCCTCAAGCAGTGAATGTTCATCCAACACTTAAATCTCATTATTATTCATTCTAAGATTCTTGTCCAACTATCAAAAATGGTGGGCAAAGAGATACATTCTTCACTATCAATACCCAAAAACTCGATTAAAAAAAAATTAAAACCTCAATAGTGTGGTCTATCCAGGGATTGGACTTTTCCCTTCAAATTTCAATCATTAAAATATGTTGTGACTCTTACCTTCTTTGATTTTTCAATTATTTTTTCCTTTCTGTTGGGATAAGAAAATTAATGTTTAGCTAAAAATGATAATTGGACAGTAAATGTACTTGTATACCAGATTTGGATGATCAATCGGAGTCATTACTGTTAGAATTCTAAGGTCTCTTTAGGGTTTCCCAGTGAACCCATTAGGGTTTCTATCAATCCTGAAATCCACACAATACCTAAAACACAATGGAAAAACACAGTAATCAATGTAAATCAAATACCTGTACATTGAAGATTGTTTTCCACCGTTCCACCGTACTACACTTGGGTTTGAGTCTTCCACAGCTTTTCGGGGATCCCTTGAACTCTCTCTGAGTATGGGAAGAGGAGAAGAATAACCGTGGCTGAGGGGACCCTAACCGTTGGTATATAATACCACCCCAGCCCTGGACCAGTCCCACAGTGAACCAGGTTGGTCCATCTCTAATCATACTTAAACTGGTCTACCTGTAATCAGACTCCCACTGAACCAACTAACCCTATAATTAATTTAGCCCACACTAATATTTTTACATTCTCCCACTTGGGCTACATTAATTATAAAGTCACCATTGATTCAATGTGGTCATGGAATCTAATTACACAAAATTCGACCACTTTGATTTAATCACCAAGCTTACCAATGTCGAGCAACAGCGGAAAGTACTCCAACAAAAATAGTGTACCCCCTTCTGTCAGCCACATACAAAGGTCCACTTAATGACATAAATCACTTTGAGATGAGAAATGAGTCTAATGATCGACTAACTACGATCCCGTTACCTTAAAATCCTTATAGGTCAACGCACTTTGACATTATCCAACTTATAGGCAAAACGCCTCTAGCTTGGACTAACATCACACTTTGCTTACCGCCCACACTAATATCTTACAATTACAACTCATCTTTCTACATCTTTCATAATGTCCATAATTTTTGTAAAAAAATATAAAAAATTAATTAATTTTGTGTGATTTTATTGTAAATCTGGTTTAAAAATCTGGAAGAACACTACAACAATATGCATTTTTTGCTACGGAAATTTTCCGTTGTGTAAAACAATTTTCCGTTGGCAAAAACAAACACCTACAGAAAAATTTCCATTGTCGTTCCGTTGTCAAAAATTCCGTAGCGATTTTCCCCTGCGAAAAACTGAGTGCCATGGGTGTATATGTTTTCCACAACAGAAAACGCATTCCATTGTCTATAATGTAGATTTTAGACAACGGAAAAAGTCCCATTGTCTATAATAAACATTCCACTACAAAAAAAGACATACCGTTGTTTATAATGTAGACTTTAGACAACGGAAACAGTCTCGTCGTCTATATTAAGCATTCGACAATAGAAAAGACATTCCGTTGTCTATAATGTAGATTTTACCGTTGTCTATAATATTGATTTTACACAACGAAAACTTATATTCCGTGGTGTATAATATTGATTTTACACAAAGAAAACTTATATTCTGTGGTGTATAATAAACATTACGCTACGGATTAAATTTTTCGTTGGGAAAAATCTTTTTTTTTTAAATTACATTTCTACCACCCTGATAATATATCCCACTCCACTAATGGAGGAGTCAGAGGATAGAGCTGCATCTGCATTCAGTTCATCAAAACATGATCAGATCAAGAGATCCTCAAGTTGGGTCATCTACCAATGTGTAAAATTGCATATAAAGAAGAAAACTCAGTCAACAAAGTCAAATACATATATATAATAAAAAAAAGTTATACAGTTATAGAATCAAAGTTCACAAGTTTTCCTGTGATAGGGCTCTGCTGATGGCAATGCCGAAAGTAGAGAAACAGATGGAAACAATAGAATCAAGAATCACCACAGGTTTGCAGGACTGGAATCACCACCAGTACCCCAACTTTGGAATAAAACCACAAGGGTTTCTGGAATCACCACAGGGGAGAGAAATGAGACACCAAAAAATACTCAATCTTGACCTGCCTTCAGGACTAGAGTATCTCGATGACCCAGGTCTTATTCGGGCTGAAGATGGACTTGAGCCATCAGGATCAAACTTGCACCTGAAAAAGATGGAAAAGATGATAAAAGAAACATGTTTCTCATTCTGAATTTTAAAATAAATGGAATTGTAGTTTCTGAATCAAGAGAAAAATCATCATGAGTTTTGTACAATGAATCAGAAAGGAAGGACTACCTTTAATTTGACACCATTTATTGTAAAGAAACAAAAATAATAGTCATGGAAACATGCTGAAATGTTAAGGCCAGCAATAAAAAGGCAACCACATACCCCACACTGCCTTTTCAAGTAACGAGAGCCTTCTAACGTGAGGGAACTTTTATTGGTTCTACCAGCATGCCTGGCATGCCTGCCCCAAACCTGACCATTTGACATTTCTGATATAGAGAAGCAAAAACATTTTCAAATGAACATAAAGAAAAAGTGGAGTCTAACCTTTGCATTGGAAACTGCCATCACCAATTTTGCTCCAGCTTTGGCAATTCCACTTGCCTCAGATCTTGACCCAACCTGTCCAATCAATGAACTTAAACAATGAAAAGAGGTGCAGTCCGCATCTGTTTATCTTGCCTTGAACATACTTTCAACAAAAAGAATGTTTCCTCCCCAAAGAAGAGGAAAAATGTTAGATCATTTATACAAACAAATGAAAGAAAAGTTAACATGGTATCTCTTTCAACGAGAACTCATTAGACAATTCAACATCACCTACTTCATATGGAAAACAAAAACATTCATTTAGAGGAGTTTTATAAATCATATAGGGAGTTGGCAAGAGGCCCAGCTTTTAAACTGAACTGAAAATGATCAGCAACATAGTATTTATGACTTATAAACTTATAATTTCCAAAATATCTATTTATCTCCCATCACCCCCCTCCACCACACACACACACAAACACAAAAAGAGAGTTGGGGGGGGAAGAAACCAACACATTTTGAGTTATTTTGAGAGCACAGCAGTTCAAAAGTACACATCAAATTAAACTACCATAGCATAGATCTAAGTGAACCTAATCACAAGGACTCGCCTACTTAACACTTTGTATGGAGAGTAAATAAAGCCATTCCAGTTTAAGGGCACCTGGTTGGGTAGGTAAATTAATATTGTAGATCACTTTTGGAACCTAGACTGCAGCACCTTAATATTCAATCATAAAATTTGAGATGGTTTAATAGATTCCTTAATTACTCAAGTTTTAATAAAATTTTTCTTTAGGGCAGTAGTGTAGGATTTAATAGGCTAGTGGTTAATTGTGGTATGTGGAGACAGATTTTGCAAATTCACATGTTTTATGAAGCTTGAGTAACCTCTGATAAATTCCTTGAGTAAATATTTCTCTGCAAAAAGTATTGAAGTACACATGAATGATGCTAGTAATTTATATGAAAGGAAACAAATTCAAGGTCTCTCACATGGTCCTCAAGAACTGCATGAACAACAAGCTGCCTCTGGAAATGTAGGCCTGGCAGGGTCCTCAATCCAAGCATGAGAACCCTGTTCAGAATCAGCTGAATTAAGTCAGGAAAGCATCAAATGAAACCCAATCGAGATTTTTTTTTTTGGGTAAATAAAACCCAATTGAGTTTATTAAGGTTAGGTCGGTTAAAATAAAATCAAATGATGATCAGCATACAAAAAGAAAATTGGCAAGTGACCATGTGCACACAAATAAAAAAGGGGATGTGTATTGCACAATCTAGCCAAAAAATGCATAAAACCTGAAAAAACCAAATGCCACTCTCTTTTAGATAATTCCTATTTTAATCTTTAATTATGTGTAAAAGAATATCCTGTAACTAGACACCCAATGTAAAAATATAGCAATAACAGTTGTAATATAAATATTATGATGCTAGTTACAGATATTTTCAGTAACATTATGTGTAAAAGAATATCCTGAGAGAAAGATATGTCTTGTGTTTTGTTTGTTAGGGTCCAGTTACGCACTACAAAAACAGCATAATTGTATTTTGGCTATTTAACTTATTCAAAAGAACTTGAAACAACTAATCTCATGTTCGCTACAAAAGATTAAATCTGTCGGTTCATGTGTACACAAGAATTAAGACCCAGTGGCACTTCCAACATGTGTTTTTAGAATTATTATTAAATCATAATGGTTTTAAAAATTTGCACATTATAAGAAATTAAAACATATAAGTTAAGACAAGGTGCTCACCTAATGTTGAGTACAAGGTAGTCACTGAGTTTCTGATGGTGGTTGCGTCTCGCACGAAGATTGTGATCGCATCTGTGACTCGTGCAGTTGTGAAGTGACCAACTGCAACATCGCGTCCATCTTTTTCATATATTCTGCTTGTAGTCGATTAAATTCTTCTTGAGCTCGCATACTTTCTTCCAAATTTTTAATCTTTTCATTTTGCTCCTGGATCTTTACATTTTGTTCCTCGATCTGCTTTGCTTTTGTACCAAATACTTGTTTCGAAGAAACTCCACTCCCATAAAGCCGAACTCTCCCATGAGAGTCTTAATCAAGTACTTCTTTAAACACCGATTCATGCACATTCTTATCGGCTTGCTCTTCTACGGTCTTCTCACCAATTTTTTCTTTAAGTGTAATCTGCAAATAGAATGTAAAACCAATAATTAACAATTTTCTGATATAAAAAGTTAATGACAAAATCATTAAAAAGTAGGTTACTTTCTTCAAGAGAGTAGTTTAAATACCAAAATCTCAGCTGCCTCATCATTCAAGCATTGTCCTGTCTTTTTTGAAAGATAGGTAGCTTCAAACATTTCAATTCGAGAAGGAGGTAATCCATTTGATCTTTACTTTCCTATTTATGTAAAAAACAAATAACTCATCTGCCAATGTGTACCACAGAATTTTGAAATAGATTACATTGAAAAGAGAGAAGAAAACGAGAGAATTTCGAAATAGATTGATTCTCAGTTACCATTTCCGCCCTAATTACAGCAAGAGAGGTGTTCCCAGTCGTATGTCTTATTTTCTGGTTTGATTTATGTATTTTATTTCTTGCACTGATAGCCTACATAGAAATAAGCAGAAATTAGTTTGTATAAAATTAAAACTGTTAAGACAAAACAAATACCATATATTACTCATACCTTAAAATCTTCATTATCCCAATTCGCAAAGAGTGTTTCCCAATCTTCCTTTGGTAGTTGTTCTAAATCAATGTTTGTCATCCTCTCTTCTGCAGAATCATACATGTCGTAGTGATTTTTTTTCAATGTATGCTTGTATTCCCTCCATCTTTCATTAAGCCTTGATAAGACAACTCCCTTGCTTTTTTCTTCAATGCCAAATTTGCTCTGCAAAATATATATTTATATGTATGTATGTATATATGATTGAGAAGGGGCAAGTATGAAGCCAACCATGCATACCAAAATGAACATTTATATAATTCACTAACAAATATATTACCTTTATCTCAATCCAACCATCATCTTTGGATTGTTTTGGCAACTTCCTCCAATCCTTGTATTTTACGGGAAATTTGTGGTGGTTTCTAGCTTGTACACCAATCCATGTAGCAAGTTTTGTTGATGAGTACCGCTCACATGATTGGTTGTACTCATTTACAGTCACTGGTATTTTCTCTGAAGCACTCAATCTTGCAATGGATGGAGCCAATGTTGGCCCTCTTTGCCCTCTCTTCCTTTTTCCTGAAATTTATACAATAAAGTGTAAAAACTGAGGATATTAAATAGAAACAAAGAGGCATTAATAGCCTTCGTACTACTAGCAATGGTAACAGTATAATTAATGTATCTCCTATAGATGTGCTGCCAGTATTGGCATCATTCTCCTCCTGATTACTCATTCTTTTCAATTAAATTGTTGTGTACCTAGTGCACAAACATTAGTTTAGATCCCTGACTGACAAAGCAAAATAGCAATATAAATGAACAAAATGATGCATTGTATATAAGTGAGTTATGTCCTAGGTAGATGTTAATAAAATAGGTCACTTACTTTGTTCTAATGATCAATCAATCCGATGAACTGTCAGCTAAACTTTTCAATTCGTTGGTGAACTCAGTAGGTGTATCTATAGTAATACCATCCACATCAGACCTGAACCAACTGATATTAGCTTCATTGCTATCAGCTTCGTTATTTTCTAAATCCAGTATGTACTCTAATGTACTCTGGGTATATGCCTCACTTGAATCACCCTGATTATCCCCTCCCATGTCAAAAATATCCCTACTCTTAGTCCTAATGGCAACTTGCCATTCAGGCCTATGGGAATCTGTAATGTAAAACACTTGATCTGCTTGCGAGGGAAATACAAATGGCTCACCTTCTTGGTCTCGACCACTGTACATTAAATGGTTAAAATTGACCACTGTAAAACCAAACTCATCTCTCTCCACTCCCCTATTGATATCAACCCAATCGCACTGGAATAACATTACTTTGATAGACTCTGTGTATTCCAATTCAATAACTTTCTTCAATACACCATAATACATAACTTTTCCCTTGACTGGATGTTTATCTTTTGAACTTGCATAACAAGTTGTTAACGCCTCTACCAGTACCCCACTCTTCTGAGTTTTTCTGTTGATCTCATGTGCCTTACTATTAAACCTGAGGCCATTAATGATGTATTCCTTATAACTCCTCGCATCCAAGTTTGGTCCACGAGCAAGCCATTTGATATGATCAGGCACTTCCACATTGTCCATGCGTAGTTTCATAATCTGATGATACAAATTTAGAAAAATAAATTTTGGAAAAATAAAATGAGATTAAATCCCAACCTAGTGTTGCAATGTTTGTTCTCTTGTAAAAGGTGAAAAACCAAAGAAAAAAATCTCATAAAATAAGATTTCTATTATTTGTTGTAGTGAAAAAAATATATAATTTTACATGGAAAAAATGTTTTATCTAAAATATCATTTACATAACAAATTTTACAATGAAACAAACAAATTATATTATCAAATTATTGTACAAAACAATGTTTACAATGGATAAACAATTAGTCCCTTAATTATTTTACCCTCATATTTTGATAAATTTCTTCTAATCTTGTATATTAAAGTAATATCCCTTTCATTTTGAAACAATATAAAGAACCAAACAAGAGGACATTACCATAAACTCAGAGTCTACAATTTCTTGGATCAAGCATTGGCAAGGTAAACTGGAAATACTAAAGAAACCTTAATGACATATTAGTGTGATTCCTAGGTTAACACTGATAGGGGAGTGAATCAATGACTACTAAAAATCTTTCCAACACTGTGAGGTCAGTCCAGACTGAATAAACAATGCTGCCTTGAGCTGTCTGTCTATGATGTGTTGTCTTCAGCTGACTAGTTCACACATTTGTTCATTTACATATTTCGTGTAACACACCTATAGGTATCCATACCAGAGGGTTGGCCTACCAAGTGTGTACACCCAGAGCTGCAATCCATGCACTTCAAATGCACAACACAAATAAACACATCCACATCCACATGACACACTGTGTAACGTAATTCACCTATCACACACTATGATGGCTACTCCACGTGGTAATACCCAAACCAGGGTTTTGTATAATACCCAATACGCTAATTTAATGCTATGGTTGCACCTATAACCCAGATGCTACAACATCGACCACATTCTCAGCTGCAATTGAGTCCTAGGCAACAACCCTCATTCATGTCAAGCCCCCGACTTGACAGGTTACAATGTATTTGTCAAATAGATATTACAAGCCCTCCCCATATAGCATGTTACAGTGTAAATGGAATTGTGGGAGCGGTTACCTTCCCAGCGTGCTCAAGACTGAGTGGTGCTCACCATTTGGTCTCCCCAAGCTCTTCAATGTTGGTGGATGAACATTTACAAGCACTCATAGGTATTGGTACTCTCCCAACAACCCTCACACACACAAAATCACTCTCATGCCTCAATAAGTGCTCACATTATCTCTCTCATGCTTCATATGGCCATTAAAATCAGAGAGATGCAAGTGGGAATGATCTCTACACACCAAAGAGGCTCAAGGACCTTCTTCTTCACAAAACCCGTCACTCACCTCTCTAAACCCTTATTTTTCTCTTATAGATCGATTCCACTCGAAGAGTTGAGTCCATGGGACTTTGAATCACCCAAATCAGACATTGGATGGCCGAGATATGGCCATCCAAAGTCCAGCCAATGAAATAAATCAAAACAGAACCTTTGGAGAGTATTACCATGAGCCGCGAAGTACACCAGCCACCGCCCTCTGACCCACCGTACGATGCTGTCGATTTGCGATTGGCGAGAGGGTATCTTGAGCAAATGACCGTTGGATCAGTCAGAGGAAAGCGGGATTTCATTATGGTCGTCCGATGATCTTCATCGCGTCAGACGAACTCGGCACGAATCATAGCCGCTAGATCTGGATCCGCATCATGTATTACCATATGCGCGCTTCACCGTATCAGGTATTCTGCTTAATGCAACGCGGAACATCATACTAAACTGCATCCAACCAATCACAAGATTTACGCAAGAATCTTGACGCGATCAACGAAAAGCACCATAACCCGCCATAATTTGAGTCGCCAATTCTGGATCTATTATGTGTGGCACTTCCCTAGCCGTAGATTTAGAATCCCTTCCTTTTTAGATGGACAAAAATGCCCATGAGAATATGTGGTAATGCCTTGTAAGTCTTTTTGTTTCTACTAGGGTGTCCAAGGGGTGTTTCTCTGTGGCATTTCGTCGAGCACTTGGGGGGCTATAGCTGCATGAACCATGCAGGACCTGTGAGGCGTGCGCGCGGCTGGTCTTGTAGGCCTGCGGGCTTGTGAGCCTTGCTGGCCTGCTCGAGGCTAGCTGTGCTGCTGTGCTATGCTGCTGATGGCTTGCTATGCGCGGCATAGCAGGGTTGGGCTGTGCTTCTGCATGGCCTGCTCTGTTGGGCAGTGCTGAGGCATGGCCTGGCGTACCTTGTGCACAGGGTAGCTGGGCAGGCATGCCTTGTGGCCTTGTGCTGCTGGGCAGGCATGTCCCGCTGGCCTGGTGTGGCAGCTGCTGGCCTGGGCTGCAACCGCTGGCCTCGGCTGGCTACCATGCTAGCCTGGCCACCTCAGGTGGGACCCACCACTCTCTCCTCTTCTCTCTCTTCTTTCTCTCTCCTCCTTCTCTCTCTTCTTTCTTTCTCTCCTATCAATCTTCATTCTCTCTCTTCTGCTAGTCTCTCTCATCAATTGCTGTCAGTGCACCATGTCTATCAGTGGGACTTTAGTGGGACCCACAGACCTTGTCTCTCCTCTTTCTTTCTCTATTTTCTCTTTCTACTTTCTCTGTCTTCTTTCACTGAACTGCATGCACATAGAGCTGTATACTGGCTTCCATATGGGTTTCTGACTGTCCAACCATGCCTGTCCACTCTATCTGCTGATTGGATATACTGTCTGTTGACATTCTCTCTCCTCCATATCACTTTGCCAACTATCAAGAGGTCACCAAGGTTGCCAACAATGACAACACACACAAAGTTGCTCTCAGCTGCTCAACTTGGCCTGGCCAAGGTTCCAACAATTAGTCTTGACAATTTTTTGGATCCAATCATGTGCTTTGTAATGGAATCTGAATTTGGTTGTTCCTCATTATTAAGGGCCTCTTTCTTTTGGAGACAATTATATTGGATCTTCAAAAGTCTAAGATCTTGTTGTCTTTAGGTACCATTTTCAATCTTTTTGCTTACCTAAGGTAAGAACGGACCAAGAAGAGAGCCATGAAAGAGATCATGAATGTCGTGTCTTTTGTAAACATGTTTGGTTTTAGGTCCGAACCGATTATTAAATCGGCATTCATCGTACAAGGATGTAGCCTGGCTGAATCAACCGAATGAACCGAATATATCTTTAACTGATCTGAATCTTGGTGTAGACCAAACAAATACAAACCTAAAGCTAACATGCGGGAGGATGTTTGCTTTCTCGTTATTGAAAAGAGTTTGAGCAAGCATGCACCATCCTTATTTTAACTCAAATTGGATGATGGTTTACTGAGAATGTATGCATTGGCATAGTTTTGACATTATGTAATATTATTTGAACTCAAGCCTCAGCTCTTCATTGTTACAAATAAAAAATTAAAAAATTAAAAAAAAAAAAGAAAAAGAAAAGAGAAAATCAGCTCTTGATTACTCATGTTTCTAGATTAATAATCTTTGACGATCTATGTTTCTATCTCTATTTTTATTTACATTTTGGTTTGAGCCTATTGCAGTTTATTTATAGATTGAACAGTTCAATTAGTATAAGATCAATTATAGACCGAAATCGATTAAATCGAATATAAATATGTCCATGCCTCATTAACGAGGAACTAATTAACTAAATAGGCGGCTATATATGGATTATTAAAATGGTGAGAATCCATTAAGATGGACGGAGACCGATTGACAGACACCGTTTTTTTGAATGCCCATAGTTCCCCCCTCCCAATGATGTGACCTGATGACGAAGTCCAAATTAATATTTTCAGTTAACAAGTAATTCTGGGCGTGCTGAGCAGCAGGTTTAGGGGAAATCCCTTCCAATCATCTTTCGATGGTGGAGTAAATTAAACTTTCCACACTTCATAAACTAAATTAATTAAAGTTCCAAGCAAGATTAAGATGGAGACGGAACATTAGTATCTCCTTAAATGAAATTTTCTTCCCCTTAGTTCATCCAAGATTGAGAATATGGGATCATGGTTCTAAGTATCCGGATCAGATTGACCGTATTGACCAATCCATGTGATCTGTATTAGTATCAGCAATGGTTGATTATGGATCCCTCATGATCGATACAGGAATGAGTACTTGGATTTTACGATTCATTTGCAAAATATATACAAGACTTCACATATTTGACAAATACAGGCAACACATATCTGATCCCGTATTGATTTCAAAATGATCGATACTATTTTTGATACCATGATAAAGAAAACGATATTTTCAATTCATATAAAAGGAAATTAAGTTTGTTGACAAGGGATTTGAGAGTAGATTAAAGTTTATTAGATTAACCTTTTTTTGCTAAAGGTGAATATATAAATAATCAAAGAAGAAAAAACAAGATAACAATGGTAATAAAAACTCCACATTCGGCATTGCCATCAACGAAGCCCTATCATTGTTAGATGATACAGTTACTTGAATCTAAACCTGTAACGCTCAAAAACATCCCATACTACCTCCCTAACTATAAGGTTTGAACAAGTAATCTATGTCTCATAAATCTCCTCAATAGTTCCATATTTATTACTTTACCTACTAAACCATATCTACTTGATTTAGACAATATTAATTTTATATCTTTAAGGGGAATAAAATGTTTAATTATGCAATAAAAATGATGACTTCTCGAGACTCGCACAAGACTTCTTTAATTGGTTCAATCCTAAAAGTCAGTAAGTAGCCTTCATTTCACTCTTGCTGCACCTTTCCGGCCACCTGGTGTGATAATTAATTAATGTTAACTTATTAGATACATATTAATAGATACAAATGCTCTATTTCTTCTTTAATTGACTTTATAGACTATTGTGGAGATTATCTCAAGCGTTCATGGGTAGATAACCTGGTTTGGAAGGAAAAGCCTAAAGGGAGAGATCAAGGGTTTCTAACAATGGCACTGTGGGAAATCATACTAATGAAAAGTGGACTCAAATCGTCTCCCGTGCGTCAGCTTTCCAGCCCATCATCTGACGGGCTGGAATGCACCGGCATGTATACCGATGCATTGGGCTGGCGCACGGAAGACGATTTTTTTGCATGAAAAATGGGAGTCGGAACTACTCAAAATGGGTTCGTATTTCAGAGGAGAGAGAATGTCAATAATAGACCACATGGCTCATTATGTGAGAGACTTAGGAAGGAATCCCTACATGGATTCAAATCCTCTCCTCCCCTCCTCCCCGGCTCCCACCCCATCCAGCCATTGGTGTGTGAGCCGGCTCAAACTCTAACACACACCAACGGCTGGATGGGGTGGGAGTCGGGGAGAAGGGGAGGAGAGGATTTGGTTTGGCTTGTAGGATCTTTTTCCCTTGGTTTAAACACATACAACTAAGGGTGTCAACGGGTCGGTTCGGGCCGGTTTTGGTCCTGACTGAATCTGTGTGAGGTTTTATAAGCCCAACCCAAAACATGTCCATTAAGAGTTCAGGCTGGGTTGGACTGTCTGGACATAATAATTGAGGTGATTCCGGACTAGTTCGGTTCAGACTAGACTTATCAAGCTTATTGGGCCTATTTTATATGTAAGATATATAGGCTATTTTATTATTTCTATCTATAAAATTAGTATCATTTCTTTTAAATGTATGTAATTCAGTAAATTGTAACAATTAATATATTCTTTTCAACTATAGATTCATATAATCTTTCGGATCAAGAAATGAACTATAACAGTGTAATATAATCCATCAAAATTTAAAACGATTAAAATTAAGAAACTGGGTCCGAGATGAACCTTACCGTTATTCGGTTTAGGTATTATTGGTTCAGGCTAGTTCGAACTTCTTAACGGGCCAGTATGGTTTGGTTTCGGTCTGGGTTGAAACGGTATCGGATTTTATAAGTCGAGACCAAAACCTGTCCATTAAGGTTCGATCTGGGCTGAATTCTGGTTATATCAGGCCGACTGGGTCCGTGCTATCGGGTCGAGCCCATTTTTGACACCCTTACATACAACATGTTTTCTGATAAAAATGATTAAAAGAAAAAAGATCCCCACAGCATCACTGTGGGGATTCTATCCTCAGCCTCTCAGATAACTCATAGTCTCTCTCCTCTTGACCTTGTGGATCCCTATTGAAGACAACGATTTCTGCATATCTATTAAAAATAATATTTGGCATCTAAAAAAAAAAATTTTGAAAGCCAAATTGAAAGTATGACTGCAAACCTATAAAGCTTGGTTCTCCTACTAATAAATTAATCATTTTTCATTAGATTTAAGAATAATTTAAAAACAAAGATAATCTTCTTATTCTTCACTTTTTGTCCCCCTTCCTCC
The DNA here is from genome assembly GCA_028583415.1 of Protea cynaroides. Classification (NCBI taxonomy): domain Eukaryota; kingdom Viridiplantae; phylum Streptophyta; class Magnoliopsida; order Proteales; family Proteaceae; genus Protea; species Protea cynaroides. Next base: position 52,550,356 of record CM053274.1, on the reverse strand, counting down.
AAGGAGGACCACATATGAGATATGATCACCCTATTTCACTTCACAAGATAAAATAAACCTGCCCCATTAAAAGATACATTTTGATGACGCATTGCTCTTTTCTTTTTCTTTTTTTTCCTTTTGAACTCATTTGAAAGTATGAAATCCATAATAAATGTTTATAGCACATCGAATTGAACAAACAAGGGGATGACATAAACAATTTCATGCCTAGCCACAGCTTAGATTGGACTCAAATTCTGAACCTATTATTATTATTATTATTAAAGTATATTATCCTTATTTAGTAAAAATGTGATGTAAGATCACTATTTATTATTATTATTATTGTTGTTTTTGCCATAGCATTTGTTTCATAGAAGAGTAAAGGAGAGGGAGAGGAAGAGGAGAGGAGGAGAACCTAAAGTTAAACATAAGGGGAAATTGCCACTTCAAACCCAACCTGCCCAACCAAATAAGCTTAGTTTGGTTGGGCCATATAGTTCTGCCACATGATAGGACAATGTGGTAATTTTGACCGTTGGATGAACGGAAAGAGCAACATCAGAATTTGTCACGTGTCAAACGTCAAACTCAAATTCAATCAAATAGTTCCAATGATTTTCAACTGTCCATGTATTTGCATGCACCCTACTTTAGTCCTCATGTACATCTATGTTTTACAAACTTAATTTTGCCACTTGTTTAATTCTAATTAGACTGAACTTGAAAATTATGTATTGGACCCTATATAATCTAAGACTGCCTTTGGTAATATTCTTTTGAAATGTTTTCATTGTTTTTATGCCATTAGAACTTACAAGTATATTCCTGTGATTGTGCTTTTCAAATGTGTATTTCTTTTAATAAAAAAAAAATACTTCTGACTCAATGTTAGTAAACGGGTTTCTTTTGAAGTATTTTATAGAAATAAAGACATAAATAATTTATTTTTACTCAGAAGCATTTTTAAATTACAGAAACATTATCAAATGTAACCTAACAAAATTTCTGTTTCATTTGACACGCGGACAGATTCTAAGGTGTCAAGCCAATTAGATTTTTTTTTTTTTTTTTTTTTTGGTAAAAACCAATCAGATTTAAAACAATATTTTTGGCAACTCAAATAAAGAAATTAAAAAAAAAAAAAAAAAGAAACGTGAGAATGAAATACTTTTTTTTTTTTTCATTATTCACTACTCTTTTATTTATTTATTTATTTTTCATCTGTAATTGTCAACAATTTTATTTTTTGTATCCCACAAAAACTTCTTTATTTTTTTAATATTAAGAGGACCACTATAAGAAGCCGCCCATTGCCATCAACTGCACAAGATATAATAAAATTTCAACAATCCTATCTCATCAAGATAATCTAATGATACATTTCTATCATGAGCTTATTTGAAAGTGAAATATCCGTTATCAAATATACTATATAGGACACCAAATTGAGGCAACAACGAGGGAACCACAAAAACAATTTCCTGCATCCTGCCTGATCAAATCCTGAACTTATTGTGCTATTATCGGAACTAAATCCTCTCCTCCCTGACTCCTTGGCTTTCATCCTATCTCACTGTTGAAGTGTGAGTCGACTTGAATTCTAATACACTTCAATGGTGAGATAGGATGGGAGCCGAGGAGTCGGGGAGGAGAGGATTTCGTTCCGCTACTATCTTTATCTTTAATTAGTATAAGATTGATGTAAGATCCCCATTTATTATTATTTGAATTCATTCTGTCACATTGACTCGATAGAGAAGCACTAACTGAGGCCAGCCTAGCATCTCTATCTTAAGAGATCATATGAGTTGGTTCTCAAATAACTTGTGTAAACTATAAACAAAAATCAAGCCCATTAAACTTGGATTTGAATTTCCTGCAGTCTTTGTAGTCGCATCTAGGTTGTTGAGAATGCATCTACATGTATCCTAATGCATTCTGAATGCAACTGCAGGGGTTGCACGGCTGTAAACAATCCAAGTCCATCCTAAAATTTATAGCGAGTTGTATCGGGCAAGGGTTTCTCTGTTTGGTAGCTTGACTCCTGCAAATGGAAATGTGGGATGATTTTGACCGATTGCGAGTTATTACAAATCAGAAATTGATAGACCGATCTCATCTTCGATTCAGAGTATTCAAACCTTGCTGAAAACTACCTCAATAGGCCTGAATAAGGGTGTCAAATTTGGACACAAACCAAAAGTCGAAATCTAACCAGCCTGATTCGGCCAGTACTAAAATCAGGACCAAACCTTATTGGACAGTAATTGGGTTGTGTTTTTATAACCAAATGAAAAAATTGAAACTGGATAGGACCAATTGAAAAGCCCAAATCAAACCAGAGCAATAGGACCAAAACTTTAAACTTACATTTTATTAAACATATATGTAGAAAACCGACACCAAGACCGAACCAGCCCAATAATGGTCTGATAAAGCCATTTAAGCCAACTTGTTACTATATATATATATATATAGTAAACCAAGACCAAACTGATAGCGGACTGATAAAATCTCATTAAGCAAACCTGATAAAAAAACTGAAACCGAACTAGACCAAATCTGATTTTTTTTTTATTAGACATTAATTAGGTTAGGATGTAAAGATTGAAAACCGAATCAACTCAAACCAAAACTAGACCAAACCTGCAGCCCAATTGATAAACCTAGAACTGAAGACCTTCATGTTATATTGAGAACTTCTCAACTCGGTGGTGGAACCCATCATGAAAATTTAGAGTCACTGGATCTCACCACCCCACTATTATTAAAACAAAGGGGGGTACAGGAAGGAAACAGTGGTGAGTTTTATAAACCCATCCATATGATCTGTATCCAAATTTTCAAAACCCATCCATATGATTGAATCTTTCAAAACCCAGCCATATGATTGAATATTACTTATTATTGACTTTAGAATACTAGACCATAACAACATAACCTATCTATCTATCCATCGTAAAAGTTAAGCAATCCAAAGTGCCAGACATGGTTCCATGGACACAGTCTTTATTCAAGGGCCTCCATCCTAACTTAAGATTGTTATTTTAACTCCCATGCCTCATCGAATCATTTGTTTTACAAAGACCAACCGAATTTATATGGGGTATTGGGGTAGACTTAGAATTAGGGTTGTAAATGAATCAAATACAGTGTATGTGATAACATTTGAATGGATATCTGAAATTTTCTTTCGAGTATCCACTGGATTTCATCTGATTCGAGGATTTGATTCTTCATTTCGTTTTTCTTTTCTTTCTTTCTTTTTTCTTTTTTTATTCTATTGTCATTTGGATCTCTCTTGTATATTTTCAATTCATATATTTCTGTTGTCTTTGTTTCATGATTTTTTCTACATTCTATAAAAGTTGTCGAATCTTAAAGAACCCTCAAGAAGCAAAACCGTTGTGTAAAGATCTTTTCCCTGTTATTATTAGTTAGATATCTATACGAATCAAAAATAAATTATATTCCGAAATGTCTCAATTCATATCCGAATACCCTACACAGATATAGATGCAAACCAAATCAATATTTTATTATTATTTCCATGGCTGTTCCTAAGAAAGCCTTTCCTCAAAATAAATCTTTTTTTTTTCTTTTAATGAGATTAAAAAACAGTCAAGTCAAAAGCTTCAGGCTCTACAAAAGCACACCCTAAAAAATAGGCTCCCATTCTCCTCAAGTTTTAATAAAGAAAAAGAAAAGGTAAGCTTATGTCGACCTTGCAGGATGCCCATTGATTCATACGATTTTGTTTTAATATTATTATATACGATATCGATTACATATCAGATTTCTATTTGATTCGTCTAGATTGAATTGAATTTACACATGGCTGTATAACTGGATTTAGGAAGCTGAAATGTTTTACAAAACTTGAAATGTTATGTTACACATTTATGGAAATATAGTCACACTGTTAAGGTATAAAAGTAGTAACTATAAAGTCTACAATGGTTATTCCTTGTTAGTTAACAAATTAAGGTGATGCTGCCACAATTTCTTCAACTTCCTCTGCCTCCCATAAGAAGTGTGCATATGATCCCATCACAAAGCTGCAATCAATAATCAAAACCTCAAAATTTCAAAATCAAATTTTGTTCTGTTTTGTTATTTTTGTTTGTGTTACTTACCAGTCGTTAGGGGAGGCTTTAACAGCCTGTTGGAAGTAAGAGTTGGCTCTGGTTTCATCTCTATACGATTCCCAGATTAAATTCCCGTACAGTGACAGCACTTCACCGTCTCCTTGACTACTCGCTAATATCGCTCTTCCGTAGTACTCTTCAGCTCCCACTGCGTCTTTCTCCACCTATCAAACACAGCAATCAAACATCAATACAAACTAAAAATTTATGAATTTTCAGGTATTCGATCGATCGATTTAGTACCTGGTGCAAGAACTGTCCGTAATTCCTTAAAAGAAGTGGATCTTCAGGATTTGCTTTCAACATCTTCTGATAATAAGCAGCGATCTTGCTTTGATCTGCACTACCTCCGGTGGCAAAACCACCGCCATCACCAGAGCCGCCATTCCCTCCGCCGATTTTATTACCTTTTCCGGCACCACCACCGAAGAACTCCAACTTTTCCTCCTCCTCCTCCTCCGGAATCATTGCCGGAAAAGACCGATATCCAGCTGCAGGCAACACAGAAAACCTGTCGGAATCTTTCTTCAGTGAGCATGCCATGTCAGCTTCCGACTTTGCTCGCCGGATACTCCTCGAAGCTTTTTCCTTCATCTGGAAATGCAGCGATGGCAACGACAGAGACGGAGACAACTTCTTGTTTTCGCCGGAGAACAGTGCAGCAGTGACGTAATCATGACCTGTACAAGAGAAAGAGCGCTTCGGTGAACCGGGAATCATTGAGGATTGAATCGGTGACGAAAGGGTCCTGAGAAGAACGGGTCTCATTGTAAATCCAGAGAGAGAGAGAGAGTCGGGGGAAAGTTTTCTAAGCAGTTCCGTTCGGTAAGGTCTATCCTTTATATAGGGTTAAGGGCGATGTTAATAAGACTGACGGCGTTAGTTGACGGCGTTAGAAGAATGACACGTGTGAGTGTTGCGAACGTGAGTGTATATGACTTAAGTTGGAGTCTAGCCCGTCTGACTTTGTTATGGATTCAATTCGTTTTTCCCTTTCCTTGTACTTCAGGGAGGAGGAAAACACTCCGTCAGATGGTCGATACGTGGTTTTTGGAAAAATTTGAGTCTTATATCCGGACCAACATCCAGCGGACAGGAGATGTCATCTTAGATGTGAGACTTGATTTTTTCGAAAACCACGTATCCATCATCCGATGAAGGCAGAGACGATTCGGATCCGTTTGTTATGACTTTAAAGTGGTCGGAAAGGAGAGAAAGGTGACGTAGTTCCCTCCACCTAGACTAAGGGTGTCAACGGGCCGGTCTGGGTCGGTTTCGGTCCGGACTGAATCAGTGTCGGGTTTTATAAGCCCAGCCCAAAACATGTCTATTAAGAGTTCGGGTTGGGGTGGGCTGCGCTGGACACAATAACTAACGGACTGGTCTGGTGTCGATTTGTTATCGGATTGGGTTTATTGAAGTGATTTCGGGTTGGTTCGGTCCGGATCGGGCTTATCGGGCCCCTTTTATATGTAAACTATATAGCCTATTTTATTATTTCTATCTATAAAATTAGCATTATTCCTTCCATATGTATGTAATTTAATAAACTATAACAATTAACATAATCTTTTCAACTATAGATTCATATAATCTTCTAGATCATGAAGTGAACTCTAATAGTGTAACACAATCTATTAAAATTTAAAACCATTAAAATTAAGAAATTGGGCCCGAACGGACCTTACCGGTGTTCGGATTGGGTTTTATCGATTTGGGCTAATTCGGGCTTCTTAACGGACCGGTCCGGTTTGGTTTCGGTTTGGACTGAAACGGTGTCGGGCTTTACAAGCTCAGACCAAAACCTGTCCATTAAGGCTCGGTCAGGGCTGGGTTCGGGTTATATCGGGCTGGCTCGGTCCGTGCTACCGGGCCGGGCCCAGTTTTGACACCCTTAACCTAGACTTTGAATTATGGTGGGCCCAGAAAAGGGGACTTCACATGCCCACTTCGTTTTTATACGGGGAGTCTGTTATTGGTAGTTCTCAGGATTTACCTAAAACACCCCCTCTACAACGTTTAGTGGAAATGTGTCAAAGGAGTCTTGATTCTGTGCAATGACCAAAACACCTTCTCTTTGTAGTTCGGTTTGTTTAGATGTAAAAAATTTTACTGTAAAATTTTTAATGTAATATTTTATATGTAAAATAAAATTTCAATATTTATTCCAGATAGGTAAAAGAAAGACAAAGGTCCTTCTTCATCCCCTTAAAGATCACTATATTTTACATCTTCGAAATAAATATTGAAATTTTCTTTTATGTATAAAATATTACATATAAAATTTTACATCAAAATAAACGGAGCGATGTGTTTAGAGCTGTAGGCATCCCATAATACATTGAGAATCTCCAACAATACACAAATAAGTATAAAGGAATCAAATATCTTCAATAGGATCCACAAAGGTCAAGAGAGAGAAAGTTTTTTTTTTTTTTTTTTTTTTTTGGCAATAAGGAAATTTTATTTAGTAGTATGTATGTAGGGAGCCCATGGATGACAGAGTACAGGGAGTCTGTATCCAAGGATCGAAAATAAATCTAATTATCATATATATCAATGCCAGGACCCTCCTAGAAAAAGAGTCAACAATATTGTTTTGCTCATTTGAAGAAAAAAAAATACAACTATCAAAATAAGAGTGTAAATGCACAATATCCTCAAGTATCAATTTGCACAGTAAAGGTTGAGTGGTAGTGTTGAGTAAAGTAGGACCATCTCTCTAGTATCCTTTTTCAACATCAAACGGTCAACACCTTCAAATAAGGGCTCGAGGAGTGTTGATCTGATTGCCAAAGCTTCGCCGATGATACAAAGAGTGAAAGAACATGGTTCCAGGACAATGAACCTGGGACTCACCTTGATGCCAATATAACAAATACTGAGGAGAACTGAGAACTTTTTGTTATTCTTGGAATACCACTAATTATTTTGGTGAGTTATTGTATTACCCAATGGTGAGTTGTTTCTATTGAAGATTGAAAACCTCTAGTTGTGAGTAGAGAATATTGTATTGTGTACCCATTATTATTATAATGGAGATTTACTTAGACTAGGTCCCGTGGTTTTTCCCCTTTCACCTTGAAAGGATTTTCCACGTAAAAATTGGTGTGTTCTCTTATGGTTTGATTATCTCTATTTATTTTCACTGCTATATATCTGTGCATATTTTTTGTGGTTGCATATTTCATTAATTTGCATACAGGAGGGAAAAGTACTCTTGTATTTTCCCTAACAAGTGGTATCAGAGCTAGGTTCTATAACAGTGTGTGAACAATGGAGGGAACCCCGACAAGGATGATTAGTTTAAATGGAAGCAACTAGATGATTTGGAAAGCTAAGATGGAAGACTTATTATATTGTAAGGAACTATACAGACCCGTACATGGTGAAACGGTAAAACCAAAAAAATTATCTGACTCCGAGTGGAAGACCTTAGACCGAAAAGCTGTTGGCTTTATTCGGCAATGGTTGGACGACACAGTTTTTCATCATGTCTTCACAGAGACGTCAGTAAAATCACTGTGGAATAAATTAGAAAGTTTGTACGAAAGGAAAACTACTGGCAATAAAACGTTTTCGATCAGAAAGCTTGTAAACCTGAAGTACAGAGATGTACACTCAGTTGCAGAACATTTAAATGAGGTACAAAGTATTGTGAATCAACTATCCTCCATGAAGATTGCATTAGATGACGAGTTACAAGCCCTATTACTACTCAGTTCACTACCAGATAGTTGGGAGACACTGGTGGTGTCTCTTAGCAATTCTGCGCCAAATGAAAAAATCACAATGAGTCAAGTAACAGGAAGTCTGTTGAATGAAGAAACAAGAAGAAAATCTTCAGGTTCATCTCAACAAGATGCACTTTTCATAGAAAACCGGAGGAGAAGCAAATATAGAAAATCTCAAGAACATGAGAAGTCAAAAGAGAGATCCAAATCAAGACAAGGGGTCACATGTTACCATTGTAAAAGGATAAGACATATGAAAAAAGAGTGTAGAAAACTCAAGAAAGATTCTAAGAAAGGAAATGGAGAAGAGAAGAATGAAGATACTACCGCCATCAACTCAGATGGAAACACTATTGTTATCTCAAGTTGTGAAGAATCTTGTTTTACATCTTCATGTCATGACTCAGACTGGGTTGTTGATACTGGTTCTTTATACCATGTTACTCCTCACAGAGAATTATTTATCTCTTACAAGACAGGTGACTTTGGTATTGTAAGAATGGGAAGTGTTTCAAAAATTATGGGGATAGGTGACGTGAGTGTAGAGACAAATGTTGGATGCAAATTGACTCTAAAGGATGTGAGACATGTTCTGGAACTCCGTCTGAATTTGATCTCTGTAGGAAAATTGGATGCAGAAGATTATCACAGTCACTTTGGTAATGATTAATGGAAGCTTACCAAAGATTCTCTAGTGGTGGCAAAAGGAAACAAGTGTTGCACTTTGTATAATACAAAGGTACAAGTGTGCAAGACTGAAGTGAATACAACAGAAGGTGAATCCGCTACAGATTTGTGGCATCGATGACGCGGTCACATGAGCGAGAAAAGGATGCAGATCCTCACAAAAAGCAACATTCTTTCAAACATGAAAGGTATGCCTCTGAATCGTTGTGTTCATTGCTTTGTTGGTAAACAACATCGTGTTATTTTCATAAAGAATTATCCTCATAGTAAAAGAAATATTTTGGAATGGGTACATTTCGATGTTTGTGGTCCTATGAAAGTGAAAACAATTGGTGGTGCTTGTTACTTTGTTACTTTCATAGATGTTGCTTCTAGAAAAATATCGGCATATACTTTGAAAACTAAATATCAGATTTTTTATATGTTTAAAATTTTTCATGCTATGGTGGAAAGAGAAACAGGAAAATCTCTCAAATGCATTCGTACTGATAATGGTGGTGAGTACATTGGCCTATTTGAGAAGTATTGCAGTAGTCAAGGTATTTAGCATGAGCAAATAGTTTCCAAGACCCCATAGCATAATGGTGTAGCAGAAAGGACAAATCGCACAATTATGGAAAGGATTAGGTGTATACTCTCAAGCAAAGTTGGCATGATGTTATTGGGGAGAAGCAATGCGTACTGCAGTCTACTTGATTAATTTATCTCCATCAGCTCCTCTGAATGGAGATGTTCCTGAGAAGGTATGGAGAAAGATGTTTCCTATGGTCATTTAAAGGTATTTGGTTGTAAGGCATTTGTGCACATTTCAAAGATGAACGGCCAAAGCTTGATGACAAGTCAAAGCAATGTATTTTCTTGGGATATGTAGATGAAAAGTACTCTTGTGTTTTCCCTAATAGTTCTTTAGGTTCCAATTTGTTTTTTTATAAATATTTTTATGCAAATGATATTTTATAAGAAATTTTTTTAAATGTAAAAATCTTTCTACTTTTTCAATACATTCTTCTACATATTATATTAAAACAAACAACAAAAAAGAAAAAAAAATCTTATTTTACACAAAAATGTTGGTTTACACCATTTTGCATGGAAAAGAATGGAACAAAGCCTTAGGGAGTTGGTTTTGCACTAATTTATCCTTTGTGATCTTTGGGCTTGAGAAATGGATAAATGTCTATCCCACATATTTTCAACCATTATGATATTAATTAATAAAAATATGTGTAAATTATTCATATCATCACTGACCTATGATTGTAATTCAGACACAGAAAAGTTAATAACAATTACAGACCATTATGATATTGATTAATAAAAACATAGGTAAATTATTCATATCATCCTTGACCTATGATTGTAATACAGAGACATCATAAAAGTGGATAACAATTACAGACCCATCCCTTTGACTAACACTGTTAAGTTTAGACAATTATACCGTTATTGCATTTACAAACAAAAGGGAAGAATCAACATTTTTGATCTTTTGAAAAAGAGAATGATATAATTACAAAATTACCCCTAGAACCCTTACATAAAAACCAATCGACTTTTCATCTTCTTCTTCGTGTTTTCATCAATCAACTATTGGTAGAACTCCGACATTTCTCAGGTAATATCTTTTCTCTTCTTTCTTCTTCTCTTCTTCTCCATCTCTCTCTTTCCTTTTCACTTCTTCTCTCCATCTTCTTACATAAAAACCTAATCGGCAAATGACTCATCTTCTTATTCGTATTTTTCATCAATCGGCTACTGACATTTCTTCAGCATTTCTCCGTCGACATTTCTCGTGTAATATCTTCTCTCTTCTTCTCTTCTTCTCCATCTCTCTCTTTTGTTTTCTCTTCTTCTCTCCATATTTTCAGTCATTGCTTCTTTTCCCATAGGAATTAATTTCATAGTTCTTGAAGGATTTTTATCTCTCATATCGAACAGTATAAAATATGCTAGTGTGTGAAATTCTATTAAAGACTGCTAGCGTGTACAATAGTTGAAAATTGTGGCACCAACTTGGTTCGTTAAGATATTATTGGATATAAGAAGTTTGCCATTTATATACAGGTTTATGAAGTTATATTGCAAAAAAAAAGAAAGAAAAAAGGCTCCAGACTTTTGGTTCTAGGGAAGGGGTAGCTAAAGAAATTCTATTAATTTTCCTTTTGTTTTAAAAGAATATAAAGAACCCAAACAGAGATACAATACCATAGAACTGTCACGGTATTCTTGCAATAATGATTGAAATCCATGGACAGTCAGCGAAAGGAAGGCAGTATTATAAATTTATAACGAGGAAAACAAAGGCGCCAACTTTAATTTTGCAAAACTACGTCCTTCATAACGGTGCCAAAACAAAGCTGGTATCACCATTTGAGAGAGAAAAGAGAATCTTGCCGGTTGTTTTGCTCAAGTGGGGTCAAGTACTGTTGGGGCCTTTATTTTTATTTTTTTTATATTTTTCTTCTTTTTAAGGTGAAAACTTAATAAAAAAAAACGAATTCACGTCTGTAGGTCGTATTACACGTCCCTATGAATAAATCAGCAGCATTACAACCCCCCCTTATGATTAAATCTCTTTTCACAAAATAATAAAAAAATCAAAAACAAAAATTAAAACTGTTAACAATTCAAACTTTAAGGGGGTGTTTGGTAAAAGTTAAATTCTGATTTCTAGAGTATAAATGGAGTAGAAGCCTGTTTGGTAATTCGATTCAAACTTCTAGAGAATCCATGAGTGAACCGGCTCCAAATGAACTCTAGAATCTAATTTTTTAGAGCATCAAATAGATGTTTTTCGACTTCAGAGCACAATTTTGGAGTAAAAATCACCCCACACCACTATTACCACCAACTACCACCACCAACACCACAACCCACTGCCGCCACCACCCACCACCACCAACACCACAACCCACTGCCGCCACCACCCACCACCACCCACTGCCATCACCACCACCACCACCACACCGCCACCACCCGCTGCCACCACTACCCACCAACCACCGCCACCACCACCTACCACCACCACAACTATCACCCACCACCACCGCCACCACCACCACCCCTCGTCGCTACCACCACCAACCACCCACCACCGCCGCCACCACCATCCTCAATCACCACCCATAGTCACCTACTATCGCCACCACCACCACCAGCCATAACCACCACCACCACCAACAATCACCCACCACCACCGCCACCACCACCACCCCCTGTCGCCACCACCACCAACCACCCACCACCACCACCACCATCCACTACCACCGACCACCACCACCAACTATCACCCACCACCACCGCCACCACCATCCACTACCACCCACCACCACCGCCACCACCCTCCACCACCACCACCCACCCACCACCACCCTTCACCACCACCTCCCACCCACCACCACCGTCACCAACCATCACCACTCACCACTAGTGCCGCCATCCACCATCCTCCATCATTACTCTGGAGTCCATGACTAAATTAGGTTAACAAACATGTTTCTACTCCCTTATACTTTTGAATACTTTTGAAATTGGAGTAGAAATTTAAACCAGAAGTAAGAATCCCAGAATTGAAGTTTTATCAAACAGTCCCTAAAGAACCAATTGAAAAGGTAAAAATTTTCGTATATATATATATATATATATATATATATATATATATATATATATATATATATATATATATATATATATATATAGGTTTTTATCGCATTAGAAAATAAATAAATTTCTCCAAATTAAGAAATCAGATTGCAATGTTTACTTTGGATTATAGCGACAATAGACATGGGATAGGTCTCATATTCAGATTCATCCCGCAAGGTGTCTTTTCTTTGTCGGGCATGATCCCCACCATACGATTTTACTTTGGCTCTTAGCATGGTAGCTACTTGCTTGCTGCCGCCACTCATGAATGCATGCATGGATGAAATTTAATGGATTTATAAACACTAAAAATGTTCCCACCCCCTTCTCTACCCGGGAGAATGCAACCTACTGCTATTAGGATTCTGTGTGTTTATGCAAAATAATAAAAAAAGAAAATTTTCTTGTAAACTCATACATTTCGTTCTTTGTTATTTTACATAAAATACAAAAAAAAATTATTGGAAAAGTAAAAAAAAATATTTCATAGAAAAGAAATTACTACAAAATATTATTTTCACGGAAAATTTACAACAAAACAAATAGGAGGTAAAAAAAATCAAATTTTAAGAAATTTATGTTAGAGCAAATACAAGAATTTTTCCTCCTGTATGCAAACCAATAGAATATACAACCACAAAAATATGCACAAAGATATAACAGCAGAAATAAATATAAGCAATGCTTCAGCCACACCGTGATAGTTTTGTAGTAGTCTTGGATAGTGTACTCATGGTCAGCCAGAGCCAGATCATACTTATGCTTTCATCTGTTTGTTATCAATACCCGAGGTGGGCTTTTGTTTCTAGCCAGAAAATTAAAGCATATGGCTGGCTGCTGTCTTGTTCTCTGGGGATTCGTTCCGAATCCGGTATGAAATCCCAAGGCTACATGTGAGTAACATTCAGGTCGGCAAACTCCTGTATTAGTTGCCGATTTGAGATTTTTTTCCTCTCGGATGCCTATGGCATGGCCAAGGATTTGGCAGTGTGATCCCAAGCTTGTTTTCTAATTTCCAGCTTGGCCTCGAGGCTTTTCTTCAGCGGTTGACACAGATGGAGGCAGAGAATGCTGCCATCGCCACATCTAGCTGGAGATCGTCCTTAATCTCAAGTGTGATTTTGTTGAACTGTGCAATGAATGCCCGGAGGGACTCACCCTTCTCTTGCTTGATTGAAATCTGCAATCATCTTAATTTGTCCTCGACAACACTGGAAGTGTGTCAAGAAACTGATGCTGAGTTCCTGAAAGGAGTTGATGGAATGTGGCGGCAGACTATTGAACCACGTTTGGTCAGCATCCCGTAATGTAGAGGGGAATGATCGACAGTAGATGGCATCATGGTAGTATTGGAGGAGCATCCATGTTCTGAAGTATTCGAGATGTTTTTTTAGGTCTATGGTGCCATCATATAGAGTAATCGGCGAGTACCCCACAGGCAGTGGGAAAAGCATGATAACATCCGAGAATATCGTCTCGATGTTAAAGGTTAGTTGAACATAGGCATCTGGGCCTTGTTCAATCTACTGGAGCCTTCGTGTAAGGTCCTCCAATTGTTGTTGCAACTCATCAATTGGAGGCTAAGCCACTGAGAGAATGACCACATTAGGCACTGCTCGTTGTTGCCGAGTTGCGTTGACAGTGGCTTGCAGATCTCCCACAGGTTCATTTTGTTCTTCTAGTCGGCCAAGCCTATCAAGGACCGAGACTCGTGGGGAGGCTCGGTGAGGGTTATCGCTGCTAGATTCTGCCACACTTTGAACTTGACTTGGAGCTACTGCGTTTTGAAGGTTTTTGGAGCATGATGCCCCGAAACTCGCCTACCAAGAGAATGGCAGCTCTGGCTTTGCCAAAGAGGGCCCCTGCAAGTCGTAGGGATCGACTGCACACAAAGCACTTCTACGCACCTAGGTTGTAGAGTTGTGAGTTGTTAGGGGCTGCATCCCCTAACTTCACTGGTGCGCTCTTGGCATGTCCAGGAGGCACCGAAGGAAGTTGCTGCTGGTTCGTCCACTGTTAGAAGAGTTGGGCTAATGCTTCAATTGGGAGAGTAATGGCATTCAGTTGGACAGTTGTCACAAACTGCTGCGACGAAGGTTGTGGCATAGCTGATGGTGCTCTATGGTTGAGCCCAACTAGGTTAACTTCATCACTGTGGTTGTCTCCACTCTAGGTGGGTTATTGGCATTCCTTCGTAGAGCATAACTATGCTCCTACCTTGGTGGTGCCATCAGTCATTGGCTATGCAGATCACAGAAGTGAGATTTTTGTTGTTAGAATTTGACTATCGATGCTACGGTGGGCACCAATCTGTTATCACCAGATTTAGTCTGGAGCTCCTGATGGCTACACTTGTCACAAGAAACGAACAGACAGTAGAGGGGTGGGTTAGATAATCCTGTGGCCACTCTGATGCCTAAGTCTAGCAAATGAACTCGGGAATAAAGAAAGCCGAGTTTGAGTAGAGAGGGGGGGCTCAAGTAAATTATGAAAGTAAGGAAATAAGAGAGAGAGAGAGAGAGAGAGAGAGAGAGAGCATGTGAATCTCAAAGAGTCGATCCGTTTAGCTTTGTTGTTGGAGATATTTGTAGAAAGGCATGGAATGGCTTGATTTTAGGAGAATATCTCTATAGTTATGTGGATCTCAGGACTTAATCCAAAATTTTTGGGGAGTTACCATCATCGGGTAGAAGTCTGAGCGTACATCTGTCAGTTCCATCCTTAAATGTAGGGAATTGTGTGGATGTAGGAGAGTCCCTTGGCTGTTTGATGAAGATCTAACGGCCGAGTTTGGCTGACACGTGTAACTAACCATCAATTAGTGGGTTAACTACTGTGTATCTGGACTTAATGATTGTAAGCATGTCCCTTAACCACCCGAAGGTATGGAGGTGTGTGTGATGTCTTGCTGAAATTCTGACATGTTTCCGTAGAGGAAAATGATCTATACGAAGACATGTGTCCCCTTCTGGTTGACTGGTCTTATCGTGATCCTAACAAGAATCATGCAGTCTGATAGAGAATCCCTTGACATTAGAATTAATAAGAAACTCTTCATATAATAGGTCTTTCTTATTGACACCAACGTAGTGTCGGTCGGCCGTTGGTATCCATAGGATTGCATAAACACCCCTCACCTCTCCCGTCTCAAAAACCAAAACTACCCCTGTAGATTGAGGTTTCCGTGATGACCCAATGAGTGTACGTTAAATAGAGTCAAATAGAAGGTTCAAGAGAAAAAAAAAATTGTTAGTTTGGAAGAAACAAGATGATCTGTAGATTCGACTTATAAAACATTGAAGAATTGAAATCTTATATCAAAATACAACGCATCAAACCCCATTTAATAAGCTTTTGTTTGTTATTATTAAGAGATTGCTAATGCAAAAGGTTAGCAAGATTAGCACGTTGGTTTAAGGTTTAGGTTACCTTTGATAAGTTTGAGACTTTTTAATTCCTTGAGATGTAAGTCGTCACAATAAAATGGGATATTAATTCTATGGTCCTCACCTCATTTATAGATTATCAACTTACTTCCATCAACCTATTAAACAAAGAAGAAAAAGGGGTGTTTCCTAGTCTAATAGTATTGAAATTTTTTATATTTCTATTACATGGTAAATTAAATATAACAAAAATTTTGTGGATAAGTAGACCTCAAAGTCCTCATTCTTTAATATGGAATTGGATGCAGATTTTCAGGTTAGACCATGTGTGTAGATGGATTTGAGCAACCCATGTAATAAAACTTATGGATTGGCATCTATGTGTCTAGTCTCATTTCAATCAATTATGTGAGTGGTTAAACCCTATTACATAGGGTACTTCCTCCCCAAGTCTCTCTAACCAGTGTAGATAGCCATAGTAATTGTTGTTGTTGGAATCTAAGTTAATCTTTCGAAGTGGGATCTAGATTGCAGATGACAAGAAATGAGCATAAGAGTGGTTGGACTTGGGGTCCAAGCGGTATATTTCGATGCTTAACTCAGATCCAGACAGTTAACAATAAAGGGGGATGAGCAGTAGAAAGAGAATAAGTGGAATGTAATGTAAAAGTGACGTAACATTTGATAGTTGGGGGGTGACATAGGTCCCACCCCTGCCTTTGCAACTACTTGTCAAAATGTCTTTTGCCGTTTTATACCCTTGGTGATTCGATTATAGCCGTGTGTGTCCCCTAAGGGTGTCAATATTGGGACCGACCCGGTAGCACGGACAGAGTCGGACCGAACTAACCCGAACCCAGCCCGGACCAAATGTTTATTGGATGTGTTTCAAACACGAGCATGGAATCTTTATCGGGTTCAGTTCGATCCGGTCTAGCCCGTTGGACGCCCCATTAAGCAACCCGATGAAAGCCCGATCCAATTAGACCGGACCAAAAACCCGGTAAGGACCAAACCTAATTTAACCCTAATACTTGAGTATATAAGCTTTTTAAGGTCGAAAGACTCGAAACTAAGTTTCTCTTCGACTCTTTCTGGAATCTTCAGTTCGGCTGCCTCTTGAGTCTTGCCCTCTTCCTTCTTTGCTGTGCGAGTGTGATTGTGTGAAGCTCAAGAGTCAAGCCCCTCACGGCCTCACTCCCTCTCCCAACTCTCTTCACTCTCAGGCTCTCAGGCTCTCAGCCTCTCCGCCTCTCAGTCTCAGGTAAGGTCTTAGACTCAATCACTCAATGGTTCTCCTTTCTCAGTTCTCTACTCACTCTCACTCTCACAGTCTCTGATGGTTCTCTGTTCTCTACTCACTCTCACTCTTACCGTCTCTGTCTTACTCCCTTTCTCGAGTCCCGACTCTTAATTCACCCTTCACTGGCTCACTCCCTCTGATTTTCCAAACCAAATCCCTTAACCTCACTCCCTCTCTCGATTCTGCTCTCACTCCTTCTCAGCTTCTTTGCTCACTGACTCACTCTCAGTCTCATAGCGGCGGCACACATCCATGGTTCCTCAGGACCCCAAGGCTACAACAGCGACGACGCACCACTGGTCACTCCTTCTCCAAGGCTCCACCACTGATCCACGCACGACAGTGATAGCTGATAGGCATATTCTTTATGTCTATGACAGTACGAATCTATGGGGAGTATCATATGGTATAAGTTTCATAATCATTTGATGTACATTTAACATCATCATCGCATCACAGGACTGTCTGATTTAGAAATCTTGGATCATCATCAAACGAAATAGGTATATTCACTTTTAGCCTCCCAAGTCTTGCATTCTCATCAACTTGGTCCTCAGCCCTCAGGTAACTTTCCAATTTACAAAATGGAATACAGTCAGGTTAAGTGGTTAACCATGTTTCATGCTATTTCTTAGGCTCACAAATAAGATAGAAAATAGTAGGAATAGTCATACCTTTGTGATTAGATCAAGTGCAGCAGGGCATAAAGTCTCTAGAAGAGTAAGATGTCCATTATATTTTAAATTTTTAATGGATGTTTGTTTTCTCTCTTGTTTAGAGTAGAGTTTGAGCAGAAAAATGGTCCATATACTTTCAGGGTTGCTTTTCTTGCTTTCTTCAATACAGTATGTCAATATGTCAATATAAGATTTCTTCATTCCTAGTTTCTGCAAATTATAATCACTTTTATACATATGTGTAACACTTAATTAATCTAATTACTTACCTGAATCCTGGGATAGCACCTCAACAAAGGCTAGAAATTTTGCTGCTTTGGTTCCTCTTGTGAATTGCATAAGGCTTATCATCAATGGCTTTTCTCTGGGCACTGACGAAGGTTTCATCAAATGTGTGTGGATGCATTGTTTTCCAAGTATTATCTAGATGAAAACATGTTAAAATGAGAATGAGAATGAGAATGTGTTAGATGCATTGTTTTCTTTGGACATCTTTTGTTGTTATCTTAATTATTAATGAAATATAGTTTGAGGAATATATTTCTTCTTATATGTTTTAATTTCTTTGAATAGGATTAATTATTAATGAAGTATAGCTTGAAATATATATTATTATTTTTAAAGGAACGGCAACTCCACTTAATGAACTTACTGTTGGAGATATAATGAAGGGTATAGGCACACCAAATGTAGATGATTTGTCTGATGATGGACCTCTAATTATGCCTCCTGATTCAGTTGAGGTAGTAAGTTCTGTACCTATAACATATGGCAAGAGAAAAAGAAGAAGTTCTATTCGGGAAGGTTTTAAAGTCATTCTTGGGGAAAAATATGATGATGGAAAGGAAAGAGCAGAGTGTCATAAATGCAAGATTGTTTATAACTGGTACTCTTAGGAAACATCTTAAGAACTGCCCTAAACAAGACAACAAAGATGTAACGCAAATGATGCTTGGTAATCAAGGGAAGATGGAGTTGAGAGATAGAAAAATTGACCTAAACCTAGTGCGTGACAAAATTACTCATCTTATTGTTAAGCGAGAATTGCCCTTTAAGTTTGTCGAGCACAAAGAGTTTAGGGATTTGCTCTCTTACATTTGTCCCGGGTATTGTCATATTAGCCGCAACTCATAAATGGCTCAAATAACAAGGTTATATCATTCTGAAAGAAAGAGAATCAAGGATTTCTTTAAATCCTACAATGGAAAGATATCACTCACTAGTGATATGTGGACATCCATCACCAATGATGGATATATATCTTTGACAGCACATTTTGTTGATAAGGGTTGGAGTTTACACAAGAAGTTGTTAACGTTTAGTCTCATGCAACCCCCACATTCAGGGATAGCTATATGTGATGTAGTTTCTAAAATGTTGCATGAATGGGGCATTGAGAGGAAACTTTTTTCAATAACTTTAGACAATGCTGCTTCCAATTTGTGTTTTATTGAAATTTTGAAATCAAAATTGAATTTGAAGAATGTTCTTATCTGTGATGGTGATTTCTTTCATAATCGATGTTGTGCACATATATTAAATCTGATAGTGCAAGATGGGTTGAAATGCATTGATGATTTGTCTCTTTGATTCGAAACAGTATAACATATGTGAAATCATCTCAAAGTAGAAAGATTAAATTCTTGGACTGTTGTAAAAAATTGGATATATCAACTGTTAAGGGTCTTCATCCTGATGTATGTACTAGGTAGAACTCAACCTACCATATACTTGAGTCTGCCTTCTTTTATAGGAAGGCATTTGAAACCTTTAGATAAAGGACAACAACTACAAGAGTTGTCCCAATTCATTCCAATGGTTAAGAATTAAAAAGATGATAAGTTTTTTATAGCCCTTTGATGAGATCACGATCTTGTTATCAGGTTCTAAGTATCCAACTTCAAACTTTTATTTTTTCAATGTGTGGAAGATTCACAAAAATTTATTGGAAGAGTTGTCAGTGGAGAACAACTTTATGAAGGATATGGTGGTGGAAATGAAGAAAAAATTTGATAAGTATTGGGATGAGTATAGCCTGATTTTGGACATTGCAATAGTATTTGACCCTCGCTACAAGTTTACTTTTGTGGATTGGGCATTTAGAAAGATTGTTTTGCTAGATCCACTTGCATATGATATGTCTCTTCATGTGAAAAATGCACTAGTTAGACTCTTTACTGCATGCAAGACCATGGATGCGGCTGGTATGGAGGGTTCCACACCTTCATTTAGTTATACTAAACCTGTTGAACTAGAGGTAATTAAATTATCGTTGTTTTTATGTTTATCATTTTCTCAATTGTAGATTACCATATTCCTATTTAATTATATTAATGTTTTAAATATTCTACAGGAGTTTTCAATATTTGATAGTGCCATGTTGATTGATAGATATGGAAAGTCTCAGTTAGACTATTATCTTGAAGAACCAAAGCTCCCATTCGATGATAAGTATCGTCAGTTTGATGTCTTAGCCTATTGGAGGCAAAATGGGTCAAAGTATCTAGATGTGGCGCGTATGGCTAAAGATGTCTTATCTATTCCAGTTTCAACAGTTGCCTTTGAGTCAGCTTTTAGTGCTGGGGGTCTTGTCATTGACAAGTATCAAAGCATTGATTTGTCTACGGGATTGGATGTTTGATATAGATTTTAAAGGTAATTTTTCAATCCAAGCTAACTTATAAGTTATATTTTATATGTTAATTACTCACAAACATTGCTTTATATTATATCTATAGCTGAGCCTATTGATGATGCTGAGGATGTAGCCATGGCTTTAGGAAATGTGTTGATAACTGATGATTTGCCAATGCCAGCCAACTCAGTGGCTTCAACAGTTCCTCTTTCGAGGTAAGCTCTAAGCCTCTAAGATAGAACCATTAAAGGAAAATTAATTGTATTTAGTTCTTTCTTTCAACATGAAATGCTTTACATTCATCTAAATTTTTTTACAGCATTGCCAGCACAAGCACAAATATGCAATGAATGCCTGAAGTAGATCCAGATCCACCCAAGGTTCCATGGTTTTTAATTTCTCAGTTTAGTCCTACATAACTATGTTCTGTTTTAATTCTCAGTTCTCTGTCCAACTTGAAGTTTTGCTGCTACCCTAATGGCCAATGGCTGAAATATGTTAATGCATCTATCACTGTTGTCGGCATAAGTAAGGTGCTACACAAGCAAGTAATGGTAGGAGGTTTAGCCTGAAATAGATCTTACAAGGAATATTAATTGTATAAACATTTTGTGGAATGGTTGGGACTGGTGTTGTTGCACTAGTTGGTTTAGACATTGGTTGTACTAGTTTGTGATGTTAACAACTTGGTAAAGTTGAATTTGGATTCTTAGATATATTGGTTTTCTAAATTGTTATATCAGCACTGGTGGTAAGTTGTATGCACTTTTCAATGTGGACATGTAGTAATTGTTTTAGTTATGTTCTTTTTTTTTGTGTAAGTTGTTTCTAATGTTAACAACTTGGGAAATTTGAATTTGGATACTTGGATATATTTGGCCTATTTTGATACTTCATCAGTTTGATGTCTTGGCCTATTTGGATACTTGGATATATTTGCTTATTGAACTGTTATATCAGCACTGGCGGTGAGTTGTATGTACTTTTCACTGTGGACATGTAATAATTGTTATTGTTATGTTTGTTTTTTTTTTGGATAAGTCTATTTTGATATTTACAACTTGGAAAAGTTGAATTTGAATACTTGGATGTAGAGGCATGTTAGGGAGTACTCTTAGGGCTGCAACAGGGCCGGGTTGGGCCGGGTTTTTCAAAACCCTAACCCTAACCCTGGCTATTTAAACTTAACCCTAACCCAGCTCAACCCTGTCAGGGTCAGAAAATATACAACCCTAACCCTGACCTTGGCAGGGTTGGGCCTAACCCTAACCTACCCTGATTGACCCTGACAGGGCCGGGTTGGGCTGGGTCAACCCTGATTAATCCTGATTTAGGGTTAGAATGACCCTGATTGGCCCATAAACATACAACAAATTGTCAAATAACATATAGATAACAATTATAACTTAAAGATATAACAAACACAAATATATATATATATATATATATATATATATATATATATATATAGGATCGGGCTGGGTTGGGCTCAAACCAGGGGGTCAACCCTAACCCAACCCAACCCTGCCAGGGTTGATCAAAATTTGAACCCTAACCCAACCCTATCAGGGTTTGGGCCGGGTTCAACCCTGCTAGGGTTCAGGGCGGGTTTGGGCGGGTTCGGGTTGTCAAGGTAAAACTTGCACCCCTAAGTACTCTCACTCAATTGATACTACTCAATTGTTATTGCAAACTTGGAGTGGAAGAAGAGGAAGATACCACCAATTCTTTCTTCTTCAGAACATACTCGGTTGTTCAAATTAATGCAACTTATGAAGGTGAGCTTTCCAATTTGTCCAGCTTTTGAGTCCTAAGGTAGTGAAATATATGTCTATTGTCTATGTTGTGTAATGTGAAGTATGATCTTACTTGGAGACATTCAAAGAGTTAAAATGTGATTCGAGTTACTATTTTGTATTATTCTGTATAATTATATATTTCATCTCTTGAAAGCATTTATGAATACATTCATGCCTTGATGGCTTTGGCTTGCTAAAGTGTCTTTAAACTTGCTTTGTTATTAGGATGTTGCAAATGAAATGGCCGCAGAGATGCAGGCAAGCCAGATCTGATCATGGGAAACTGAAGTGATGGAAGTCTTGTTGCCTCTTTGTTGGCACTCAAATTAGGGGTCACACAGGTTGTGTTGAATAAGTCTCTGCTTATTGCTTTGTTATTATTAGTTTGAAGACATAAGTATCACTTCTCATCTCAGTTTACAATTGATTTAATTGCTATGATTCATACAGATTTCATCACCCTGAGATTGAGGAGCTTCTTTAAAGGCTTATGGCCATACTCAGAATGAAGAACACATGTGAGTTTTGCTTCTTCATTTTGTTTGCTCTTAATTTATTTTGTTCTTTGGTTTAAGACTAAATGTCATTCATTTTGGAGTTTGCAGAGGTGTTAAAGGAGCAGAGCAAGCCAATCAATTTATCATGGCAAGACTATACATTGTACCATATTATTGCAAGACTCTACAGTGTACATGTCATTTATTTATAGTGTGAAGAACGTTTATGATCCCATTTTTCTAAGTTTTTGTTCAATCCTATACAGTATACCATATAATGTGAATTAGGAGGAAGTACAAACTTTTTGTAGACTAATCTATTGGGTTGGAGATGTTGTGTTGCATTTTCATTTTCCTACCATTTGTTTCAACTGAAAGCATTTCAAAGAAATTGTCTTTAAAAAACTAATTTTTTGGATTTTGTTCCCATAAAAATAGAAGAAGATGGGGTAAATAGCATGGGCCCGATAGGCCCGATAAGCCCGAACCAGACCGAGCCAGCTTGAAATCAATTTCAAAAACTTAGACCGATAACAAACCGACACCGGACCAGCCCGTTATTTAACGTGTCCATCGCAGCCCACCCCAACCCGAACCCTTAATGGACATGTTTTGGGCTGGGGTTATAAAGCCCCGGACCGAAACCAGCCCAGACCGGCCCGTTGACACCCCTAGTGTCCCCGCTTGTGCAGTAAAGGCGGATTTGTCCTCGAATGAGGAGGTTCATATGCTATGTGTAGGCCATGAATTGGGTGGTTGCATTTATACACATCAATAGTCAGTCATAGAAATCCAGATAGGTATGAAGAGAGAGAAAGTCTAGGGTATAGATTGTGGAATACTTTGTGAGTTTTTATGACTTCATTTTATTCACCTCTACCTTGAAGTTTCAATTTGATTTAAAGAGAAATATATTCACAATTGGGTGGTATAAATGGGAATTCATTTCACAAAAGTCATTTATGATCACGTCCCTTCAGTTTCTTTCATCTCCTTCATCTAGAATGAGGAAAAACTTCTCATTGATGTTTTCACTTGTACCATCATCGATCAACCTAGGCAACGAGATAACATCTAAGTTTTTTTACCTCCTATTTATGTGGCTGTAAAATTTTCCATGAAAATAAAGATTTTATAGTAAATTTTTTTATGTAAAAATTTTTTATTTTTGTTTTTTGTTTTTTGTTTTTTTTTTTTATTTTTTATTTTATTTTTTTTGCATTTTATGTTAAAATAACAAACAATGAAAAATCTGAGTTATAAGAAATATTTTTTTTTATTATTTTGCATAAAAACAAACAAAATTCTAATAGCAGTAGTTTGCATTCTCTTGGGCGGAGAAGACGATGGGAACATATTTAATGTTTATAATTTCAAGTGTTGGTTGATAATGGGAGTACCCACAATTTTATTCAAAGCCGCATCGCTCTTTATCGTGGCATGTCGATTGAATCAGTTGCAAGCACGAATGTCCTTATCAGTAATGGCACTGCTCTCAACAGCGAAGGTATTGTTCGCAACCTCTCTATTAAATTGGCTTCACACTTTATCATGGTCGATGCTTTTGTATTACCCCTGTTTGGAGCAGCGGTGGTTCTCGGTGTTCAGTGGCTGTCCCAGTTCAGCCTGGTGGTATTTGATTACATGCCATGACATTGCATTTCGGCATGGCGACAAACAGATTTGCTTGCAAGGAGATGTTTCTCCTGCTGCTTCTCAGCTTTGCTACCAAAGTGTTGTCAGACTTTATGTTGTCATTGTTGGCAACTTGACTGATGTGACAATGTTTGTGAGCATTCAGTCAAAGAAATGAGGAGAGAGAGTGTCAGTGTAGAAGAGAGAGTGTTAGTACAATGGCAAAGATGGAGCAACCTCATATGTGTTTTCTATAGTGTTCTACATGTGTTTCAGATGACTTGCAATGAGTTGAATAGAATTTTACACTGATTTTGATGAGATAGAGAGTGTTTGTAGACTCCACTGGTGATGTGGCATAGTTTTTGATGATGTGGTTGAGTTTCTAATGATGAGGCAATGTTGCGGCATCTTGAAGCATTACATGAAGAAAGAAGATGTAGAGAGAGAATGAGGAGAGAGAACAATGAGAGAGAAAAAGGAGATGGGTCCCATAGCAGATTCATGGAAATCCGACAGTGGAAAGATGTAGAACGTCGAGTTATCTTTCCAACACAACTTGAATTACTCAATTCTGACGTCGGATGAAAGAGATATCACAGTTTCCGTCGGATCGCTCGAAAAAGTCATTAATACATTTGTTTGGGGGTATTTTAAGTAAGAAAAATGGTGAAGATCCTACATAAATGGTTCAGATCAAGCCATGAAGCCCCTATTCTGATTGGATGGCCCAGATCAAGTCGGGCTCGAGTGTAGTGCAGCGGCAACGTCGACATTCCATTGCGAGCCTTCTGGTTGGACAGAAGCAACTTAATATAATTGGCAGCGGTTTATGGAGGTGACACTGTGATTCAGTGTGGCGCATTCATCATGCGGAGGCGATCAAGATCTATATCTTGCGGTCAATACTGAAGCCGACAGAATCTGACGTGATTTATCCAGATCCAAAGGCCGGCTTCAAATTCTACCTTTTTAAAGTCAATCCAACGGCTGATTGTAGAGATTCCAGATCCAGCCAATGATAACGAGACAACGCATAAGTGGCAGCGCTCCAGTGCAGCGTGGGTGTACGGTAAGCCTTCAAAATATTATATTTGGTTGAATCTCATTGGCCAAACTTCAAACCGACATAACTTCTTCATCCGAGCTCCAAATCGATCCGTTCAAGTTGTAGTTTCCATATTTTTGGATTCTCTACCTATTGGGAGCCATTGGGAGTCCCAAAAACGAAGAGAAAAATTGAAAATAGCATTTTGAAGGCAGACAGAAGAATTTCCAGGGTTTTGTACCCTGTAGGAGTGATCAATCACCAACTACCTCTTCTCTATGCATCAATGGAGTGCTAAATCCCTTTGAGAGGTCAGTAAAACTTTTATTTTCACATTCATGGTGATTAGGGGTTGTGTGGAAGAGATTGAAAGTCTGTGAGTGAGGTGTGCTATGTGAATCGATCTCTATCATCATTGAAGGCTGTTGGAGAGTACCTGAGAGCAGTGTGAAGCTTCATAGATTTTTGGCCATTTGAAAGCATTGTTTGTGAGATTTTTCAATTCCATATCTATTTATGCTTTCAATATATTGTATGCTAGCGTAGGTGAAAATTTTTTAATACCTAGCTAGTAGGGGAAAAATTGTAAGGCAATTTTATAAGCCTAAAAATTGTTATTTGCTTCCTGTGGGTGCGGGTTACGCATGGTATGTGCAGTGGGTGCTGAACACTAGCTGTTATAGCCTAAATCTTGGCGTTGTTGCGCCCTCTCAGTTTTATGCTGGGAAAATCTAGGGTTAATATCATTGTCTTGTTAGAGACTAAAAATTGAGTGTTGAGTAAATACGGAGCCCGTTGAGAATTACTCCATGGACTAGCCATCACACACTGTGTTGGTGAACCACGTAATATTCTTGTGTTTATTGTTTTATCTTTTTCGGTTTATTTCAGAATACGTAGAATGGCTTGCAGGATAAGTGTGTAAATCTGGTAGAAGAATATATCTTTTGTATGTGTAAAAGAATATATCTCCATCAGTTCTGGGTAGTAGTGAAATAATTAGGGAGAATTTTCAGACACTGATTCACCCCCCCTCTCAGTGTCATATCAAGTTCATCAATTGGTATCAGAGCACCAGGCTCAGTGACCGCTTAATCAGCAACTAAAAAGATCAGAATAAAGATATGGCACCAGGAGAAGGTTCTAATAAGCCCCCATTATTTGATGGGACAGAATTTGTATTTTGAAAAAGAAGAATGGAGATTTACATAGGGTCCCTTGGATATGATGTTTGGGCTTCTATGGAGAATGACTACAGTCCTCATGATACAAATGTTCCCACTGTAGTAGACCATAAAATTTTTGAAAATAATAGAAAGGCTTTAAATTCTCTTCAAGGGGGACTGACAAACAATGAACTAGTTAAAGTCATGGACTGCAAGACAGCAAAGGAGGTCTAGGATAGATTGATCAACATATATAAAGGACATAAGAAGATCAAGACTGTCAAGCTGCAAACATTCAGAGGTCAGTTTGAGAACCTGAAGATGAATGAGGATGAGACCATTGACCAATACATGAACAGAGTTAATGAAGTGGTTAATTCCATTAAAGGACTTGATGAAGACCTAAAAGGTCATATTGTCTGTCAAAAAATTTTAAGGTCTCTTACTCCTAAATTTGAATCAAAAGTATTAGCTCTTGAAGAAACTAAGGATTTAGAACAGGTCACTATTGATGAGATTCATGGAACTTTGACTGCTTTTGAGATGAGAGTTGATCCAGAAACCTATGTTGATAAACAAGTAGCCTTCAAGGCCATGAAGAAGATGAAGATTTCTAAAAAATCAGATGAGGAAGAAAGTGAAGATGAGGCCACAGCTTACTTTACTAGAAAATTGAAGAAGGGTACAGGAAGGTACAAGAACAAACTCCCATTTAAGTGTTTTAATTGTGGTAAGGTTGGACACTTTGCTACAAAATGTCCAAAGAGGAATAAATTTGATAGTGATGATGAAGATGACAGCAATGACAGTTACAATGCCAAGAGCTTCAAGAAGAACAAGCCTAAAAGAAAAAGCTTTATTTCTAAGAGGAATAGTAACACTTCAGATGATGACTCAGATGATGTTTCAAAAGGTGAGCCTAGTAAGGCTTTGTTCATGATTTTCATTGAAGATCAGAAGGAGAACAAAAATAAAGAATTTACCTCAAACAGCATTGAATAAGATGAGAATGGAGAATCAAGCTCGAGCTGTAACGAAGAAGGTGAAATAAATTTTGAGACAGAGTTTCTAGCAGCTATGAAGGAACTTAACAAGGAATGAAAGAACAACAAATTTGTCTCAAAAGAAATTAAAAGGCAAAAGCAGTTGATTCAAGACTTAAGAGCTCAAAATAGAGAGTCCAAGAAAGTCATTGATAGTCTCAAAACTCAGCTTGGACAAGTATTTGTAGATCATTCCAGGTTAATGACAGAGAATGTAGCTTTGAAAGCTCAACTAGAAGAACAATCTACTGTGATTAATCAATGTGAAGAATATGAAAAGGAGTTTACAATTCTGAAGGCAAAAGTGATTGAGTTTGAAGAAGAATAACTTGAGAGATAAAAAAAATTAACTCAACCTGATGAGCCAAGCGACACTCCAGTGCACCCTAGTAGCAGCAAGCTAGATGAAATTAAAAATTCTCAAAGACCTTCCAATGTAAAATTTGGTCTTGGTTTTGATAAGGGAGAGACTTCTAATAGTGCCAACTCAAAGAGGAAAGGTCCCATCTCTTTTGTGAAAGACAATGGAAAGGGAAAAACTCCTATGGTTTATGTTCAAGAAGAAAATCAAGTTCTTATTCCACAGATTAATAATGCAAGGCAAGGCAAGCGAGTGGAGCAGAGTAACTTCTATGGAAGAAATTATCCTACTGCACCACAGAGACAGATGAGGTACATGGCACCTTCAAGGGCAAGATCTTATTTTCAGGGATATTGTTATAAATGCAATGCTTATGGTCACAAGATAGCTATCTGCAAATTTAACATGAGAGAAGTCAGATTTGGAAATAGAAATCAATTTGCTTCCCTTGAAGAAAATTTTATTGAGTGCTATAATTGTCATAATTATGAGCATATTGCAAGTGAGTGCAGAACCATTTTTTCATTCACACCACCTCGACAAAGAGTGGTAGGTAGAAGACCTCAAAAAGTGACACAACAAAGGGAGAGTGGCCAAAGAAAAGCTAAGCAGAAAATGAACAAGAAGATTGTAAGACCCGTGTCAATCTAACTCGGTCTTACCACCTTGAACCAGATTTACCCATCATGGTCGAGTCAAATGGACCAAGGGCGTGAAGGAGATCGAGATCCCAAATATCAAATAGACCCAAAAATATTTAATTTAAGGGGAGGGTCGCATACCCAGCCAAGGAGGGTCAGACCCCCCAAAACAGAAAGTCAGACCCTCAGTTTTGAAGGGAGGGTCGGACAACTTAGAGAACCTAGGGTCGACGGGATCATCGACCCTCCCATCGACCCTCAGTTGCCTCCGAAACTGAAATTAGAAAATTTTCTAATTTTCGATTTGGATTCTTTCTTAATCTCAAATGGACATATTTTAGGATGTTCCTACTCTATTTAAAGGACGTCCCTAAGCCTCTTTCACTCCTTTCACAACCCTAATTGAATTGAGTGAAAGAGAAGAGAAGGAAAAGAAGAAGAAGAGAAGCAAGGAAGATAATTTAGCCAAAAGAGAAGAGTTGTAGAAAAGGAGTATTCTTCTCAGGTATGGATACTAATTCCATGAGTTTCTACAGACCTTAGGTTAGATATTGATGAGAGTGTGATCTCGGAGAAACCCAAACCATCAACCCATGGTTAGGTTTTCATGGAAAACCATAGGAGAATGCATGAAAGCTATTTAGGTGGATGATGCATGGTTCCAGACCATGGAATGAATGTTGAATGGAATGTAGGAGCAAACCATAGGATCCCAAGCACGAAGAATGGACTAAAAGAGGGAAATTGACCAAAGTACACCGAGGGTCGCACCGAGGGTCGATGACCATCCGACCCTAGGTGATCCTAACTATCGACCCTCAGTGTTCGGGAAGTTCAGAGTTTGGGGAGGGTCGCACCCAGGGTCGATCAGGATTCCGACCCTACCTCCGACCCTCAGTTAACAGAATAGTTTTTAAATTCACAATTAATTCTAATTAAATTCTATTGACTTTGTTAGGTCTGCTAGCAATACAATAATAATATAAAGGTGATTATAAAGCTTGGAAAAGTATCTATTAACAAGCTAAGGTGAGAAAACAGAACTCTAAACTAATTGGTTAATAACAAACTGTTTTCCTTTTCTTGAGTCCAATGCCATACTTGATTCTATGCGAATATGTTTGTAATGTACACACAACATGTCATCCAATATTTTTATTATTTGTTCATGCATTTTTACTTTATTGTTTATAACATGATGATGATGATGATGATAGGAATAGGCATGTGATTGTATGTGTGTGGTTGGTGTACTTGATGCGAGCAAGGATCAGGGGAGGTGTGATGAGAACGTCAATAAACGTTAACCTTTGGTGGGTCTCAGCACTTTAGCACTATCTCAAACTCAAGTCTTGTGCATTAGCATCGTCGTATCGCCATTACTTTAGTAGAACTATTATGTCGTAGAGTATCAGGGGAGGTGGTCTCAGTCCTTGTAGTCTCTGACTCTACCGGGGGGCCTTAGCTCTATCTCTATGGATATTCTGAGCGATGCTGGGGTGAGGCCTTGGATACACTTTTGGCATTAGGATTGGTTAGTTGCGAGCCCAGTTTGCAAGCCCTCGCTAACAGGGGCTTACGTGTTGGTATGGCACTATATAGCAATAAACGTTAACCTTTGTTATATAATGTTCATGATTAGGACGGATGGGGACGACGATAAACGTTAACCTTCGGACGGACTTCCACACCCTGTGTATTGAGGCGGGGTCAATAAACGTTAACCTTTGACCACCCAACCTTTCTATTGCGCATTGCAAACTATAAACTAGACCAAAGATATGAATTGATTGCATGCATATGTAATGTTGCATTTTTTTGTCTACTCACTGAGCCGTAATGTGTGCTCACCCCTCGACGTCGAATATTTTTAGTTGATGATGCAGGTTATATCGTTGAAGATTATATGAATGCTCCAACGTACGGGAGCATAGCGGCGATGGAAGCTGAAGCTAAAGTAGATACACATGACTCCTCTTGCGAGTGCAACTTATGTGTATTCGATTAGATATTTTCTAGATTTCTTTATTTGGATTTAATAAAGACATGTATTTGATAATTATTTATGTCTCAGTTGATTCAAAATAATATACTATTTAAATATTAATATCACAGTAGATTCTCAGTTCATTTTATTATAAAACTTCCGTTATTGTGTATTTACTCTGATTATGATTATGGATGTATGGGAGTTTAGATAACACGGATATAGCTTACTCGAGATTCTGGTTGAACCGTTGGTTTGCTAGCGGTTCATCACACCATTCTGAATAGTACGGAATTGGGGTGTGACAACTTGGTATCAGAGCATCTCAGGCCTTGTCCGCTGAACTAACATACATTCGAGACATTTGTGAACTGAGAGAGGATAAAAGTAAAAACCGTAATATTAACACACTATAAGCACCAGGGATGGTTGAGACCAAATTCAAAAAGAAAATAATGCATCTACTAAAGGGGAAACAAGATACATACTGTCACACCCCAATTCTGATCCAACCAGAATGGTATGAGTGAACCGTCATCGAACCAACGGTTCACACCAAGATCTCGAATAGGCCGTGTCCACCCATACAAACCATTACACATAACCACAATCAGAATATAAACATACAGCGAAAGACTTTAAATAAAATGAACTGAGTATCTATTGACAATTTAAATAAATATCCCATTATCCAAATTCAAACACATAAAATAAGTATCTTTTACATCCCTTTAATAACAAACGAAAATAACTGAAACGACTAAATAAAAATCCATCACAAGTACACACAGAAAGGGCACTCGCATGAAGCATCATGCTCGTCCTCCCCTGCTTGTACATCCAGAGCAGCCACACCACGGTACGTCGGAGCGTTTACATAGTCGCCCACAGTGTAACCTGCATCAACATCTAAAAACATGTATATATACAAGGGGTGAGCTCACAACACAGCTCAGTAAGACAATCAGACAGTTTCACAAGATTATGCATGAGTAACGATTTTTTTATGCTGTGGTCTGGTTTAAAGTTTGCAATGTGCTATAGAAAGGTTTGGTGGCCCCCGCACCTCTATACACGAGTGTGTGGCATCGCACAGTAGATCACACTACCACCAACCCACATGCACCCATCATGGGACAAAGATAGAGCTAAGGTATACCCGCACCTCCCCTGATACTCTACCCATACCAGTACCTAAGCCCCTACTGGCCAGGGCTCGCAAACTGGGCCGCAACTAACCAATCCTATATGTCATCAATGTAGGCTCTATCCCAACACAGTCGTCTACGGCATAGAGATAGAACTAGAGCGTGCAGGCCGGGCTGGAGACCACAATACCTCACCTCCCCCTGATACCCTATCCGCAACTAACACACTAGGATAGAACAATACGCAGGTAGACCCTATCCCAACATAACTCCCTACGGCATAGAGATAGAGCTAAAGCATCGTGGACAAGCCAGCGTCGACTCAGAATCCACAGTACCATATAACAATGGCCGGGACAACATCAATATCGGAGGCCACCGTACCACGACCTTCCCCTGATGCCCCACCCGTACCGAGCATGTTAAGACAGAATACTACAAAAGGTGCTAATGTGAAGAGTGATCCCAGGCCCATGCCCCACTCCACACACTAACGAAAACAATCACATGCCTAACAATCACATCCTATCAATGCATGAACAGTAATAATAACTGAAAGTAAAGGATGGCATGTGAATATGCACAAACATCACATCCCAGATATTCAATGATTAACAACGATTTACTGTCCATTAATTATTAGGTTTGGGTCAGATTCCCTTACCTGACGCTCGTTTGATCACTTACTCGACGTCGCAAGATCCAAATGATAAGTCACAAAGTCCTACAAGATTATTTGGGTTTCATTAGAATATATTGTTTAGGATTTCATGTTGGTCGAAAACCAACATGGTTACAAAATACCCTCACAGAGCTGACCGGTGGCATATACCGGTCGCAGCTCTGTGGGAAAGACTGGCGACCGGTATGGTCAGCCGGTCCCCACAGACAACCTCCCGAGAGGTAGCGGTCACAACATACCGGTCGCACTATGTGCAACCAGTATAGTCGACCGGTATGTCTCTGGAAGACCATACATGGGTTTTTCCGACTGCCGATGATCACCCTCCATGGATTTTCAGGGTTTCTCCTATCCATTCTAAGTCTAGGCTTTGAGTTAGAGTTATCCCCAACTCATTCAAGTCTCATTTCGATGAATATCATCTCGAAACTCGAATCTAGGGTTTGACGGCAACTTAGGGTTTATTGGCCAATTTAGGGTTTTAGATCAATACCTACTTTGCATGGTATTGATCCACCCACACAACTAACATAGGGTAAGAAGATGGATTCAAGCACTTACCGTTGACTGGCGTAAGGAGAGCTTCGTCGAACGGTAATGACAGCTCCTTCTTCTTCCTCCTAGCTCCTTCTCCTTTTCCACCTCTTTCTCTTCTCTAGGGTTTGCGAGAGACAATGGAAAGGATTTGAGGAGGTTTAAGGGTGTATTTATAGGTTAGATTTAGGGTTTAGTAACCCTACTAGGATTAGGAAACTTCTAGGATTCGAAATCAGGAAAGCGGGACCCGTAGAGACCAATCTCTAGATTCCCGCACATAGCTGCGCAGGCCATACCGGTCGACCGGTACCAAGACCGGTACCATCGACCGGTATACCTAAACTCAGGTATAATTGGTCAACTTCGGTCCGATTTTGTACCTGTTTGTTATCCGTTTGCCCCGTCTGGCCCGGTGATGATCGGAAGACCTGTCACGACACAAAACCAAGGTTTAGACCGGGTTTTCAAAGTGCGGGTCTTACAACTCCACCACCCTTAAAAGAAATTTCATCCCGAAATTTGCATGTAGGTTTCACAACTCCCCCACCCTTAAAAGAAATTTTGGCCTCGAAATTTGAACGTACCTTGATCGTCAAAAAGGTTAGGGTACTCCTTCCTCATCGCGCTCTCTTCTTCCCAAGTAATTTCCTCCACATTTTGGCTTCTCCAATGCACCTTCACATAGTGGATATCCTTGGTTCGAAGTTGCTGAACTTTTCGGCTTGAGAGCATTACAGGCACCACTTCGAAAGTTAAGTCTTCAGTCAAGTCTGGAGGATCAGCGATCAAGATATGCGATGGATCTCTGACATACTTCTTCAGTAATGATACATGGAACACATTATGAACGCTAGACATAGATGGTGGTAGAGCCAATTGATATGTTACATTACCACGTCGATTCAATATCTCATATGGTCCCACATACCTGAGGCATAGCTTCCCCTTCTTACCAAACCGTTTCAGACCTCGCACCGGTGATACCTTCAAGAACACTTTGTCACCCACTACGAACTCCAGATCTCGACGTCGATTATCCGCATAGTGCTTCTGTCAGACTTGAGCCGTCTTCACTCTCTCCTTGATTTGATCAATCACTCGGCAAGTTTCTTCAACAAACTCCGGTCCTACAATTCTTCTTTCCCCCACTTCGTTCCATAACAGAGGTGTACGACACTTCTTTCCATAGAGTGCTTCATATGGGGCCATCTGAATTGTAGCCTGATAACTGTTGTTGTAAGCGAACTCGATAAGTGATAGCTTCTCATCCCAAGCTCCTTTGAAATCTAATGCACAAGCTCGGAGCATATCTTCCAAAATTTGAATAGTTCGCTCTGACTGTCCGTCCGTCTGAGGGTGAAAAGCTGTACTGAACTTCAACTTTGTTCCCATAGCTTTCTGTAATCCTTCCCAGAACTTTGATGTAAAACGGGGATCTCTGTCAGATACTATACTCTCTGGAACGCCATAAAGTCTGACTATATTATCAACATATAACTTGGCCAGTGAGATTTTCAATGCGGCGAACATCATAGTGAACTTATGAATCAAGCCTTGCTCAACTAGATCTTCTGCAGTTTCGATAATATGTTCTTCATCAATTTCTATTGAACTCGAGGCTGCAGCACACAATGCAACATTTGTACTTGGTCCTGCCTCAGGTTTCGATGCCCACTTTCTGCTTAAGGCATCAGCCACCACATTTGCTTTACCCGGATGGTACTGGATGTCGCAATCATTAATCTTTTAACAATTCTAGCCATCTCATCTGTCTCATATTCAGATCCTTCTGAGTGAAAAGATAAGTTAAGCTCTTGTGATCTGACTTGATCTGAAACTTCTCACCGTACAAGTAGTGTCTCCAAGTTTTGATCGCGTGAATAACCGCTGCCAGCTCCAAGTCATGCGTAGGATAGTTCTTCTCATGCTCTTTTAACTGTCTTGATGCGTAAGCAATCACCTGTTCTCCTTGCATCAATACACACCCGATTCCCAACCCTGAAGCATCCGTATATAAAGTAAATGGTACGCTTGGTTCTGGGATGGTCAAGATAGGTGCAGAGACTAGTCTTGACTTCAAAGTCTGAAAGCACTTCTCGCACTCATTTGTCCATATGAATTTCTCTCCCTTCTTGGTCAATCTGGTGAGTGGAACAGCGATCCTAGAGTAATCTTCCACGAATCTTCTATAATAACCAGCCAACCCAAGGAAACTATGAATCTCTGCAATAGATTTTGGTGCTTCCCATCCTACTATAGCAGCTATCTTACTTGGATCAACCTTGATACCGTCTTCAGATACAACATGGCCCAAGAAAGCCACTTCCTTCAGCCAAAACTCACACTTCTTAAACTTTGCATAAAGCTTCACATCTCTCAGCCGTTGTAGGGTTGCCCTCAAATGCGCTGTATGAGTCTCCATGTCCTTAGAGTAGATCAATATGTCATCGATGAATACGATGACCGAAGTGTCCAGCATATCATGAAACACTCGGTTCATCAGTTCCATAAACGACGCTGGAGCATTGGTCAACCCGAAAGACATAACTAGAAACTCATAATGCCCATACCTAGTCCTGAAAGCAGTCTTCGGAATATCTCCGGCCTTGATCTTCAATTGGTGATACCCCAATCGGAGATCGATCTTTGAGAGAACCTTTGCACCCTGCAGCTGATCGAACAGATCATCGATCCTAGGCAAAGGATACCGATTCTTGATCGTCAACTTGTTCAGCTCACGGTAGTCAATACATAGCCGTACACTTCCATCTTTCTTCTTGACGAATAATACAGGTGCTCCCCAAGGCGATATACTAGGTCGTATGAACCCCTTATCCAACAATTCTTGTAACTGGGTCTTCAACTCCTTTAACTCGGTCGGGGCCATCCTGTATGGTGCTTTAGACACCGGCGCCGAACCTGGCATAAGGTCTATCACAAATTTTGTAGCCCTGTCTGGTGATAAACCTGGAAGCTCCTCTGGAAACACATCTGGGAACTCCCGAACCACATCTATATCTTCCATCTTGAGTGACTCTGCCGTGAGATCGACTATAGATACGAGATAACCCACTCCCCCTTTCTCCAAGCATCTCTTAGTTTTTAGGGCGGAGAGGATCAGCTTCCGCTTCCTAGATAGCTTGATCCCCGTGAAACTACATTCCCTTCCCTCTTTGTCAGTAATCACAAGCTTCCTTTCACCACATAAAAGGACGGCCGAATGATGGCCTAGCCAATCCATTCCCAGGATGACATCAAAATCTGCCATCTCGAGTATTACTAGGCTTGCTTCTAAGTCTCGGCCCTCAATACATACCGTACATGGTCCATAATATTCGGTTAAAGCCACTTCGACTCCTAGTGGAGAGCGAACTATCAAGCTTGGGTTCAAATGCTTGATTGGTAACTCCATTCGCTTCCCAAAAGAAATAGAAACAAAGGAGTGCGTGGCCCCAGAGTCAAATAATACTCTGGCGGGTATACCAGCTACATTTACAATTCCTGGAATTTTCTATCATCCCTTAGTCTACATGCGCATACACACAAATGATAAAGATAAGCCAAATAGTAAGGGATAGAGTCGTACCAGTTACCACATCAGGTGATGCGGCTGCCTCTTCAGTTGTGACCGCATAAACTCTTCCTTGCTGGGGCGGTTGCTTCTTAGGTAGAGTGCAGTTCCTTGCAACATGTCCCAGCTGCTGACAGTTATAACATTTGATATTTGGGTTGTGTCCAGCGAACTGTGGCACAGGTGGTGCCGGGTTATTTCTCGCAGGTGCTGTAGCGGTCTGAGCCCTGTATGGTCGGAATGGTCTAGTATTACCGCCACCCGAGCTCTCACTAGCAGATCTCTTCACTCCTCTGTTCTGAGCGAAGAAGCTGTCCCTCTGACTGGACTCTATCACCCTCGCAACCTGCACAGCCTCGTTGTAGGTCTTCTTGTCCAGACCCAAAAGGTGCTCTCTGATGCTTCCACGTAGTCCCATGGTGAACCTACGTGTCTTGCTCTCCTCCTCTTGCATACTGGCCGGTGCGAAGAAAAATAGCTCTTTGTACCTCTGCTGATAAGCATCTACGGTCGACTGAGATTGCTGCAGATTGAGAAACTCTCTCTCCATTTGATCCTTGAAACCCTTTGGAAAATACTTGTCGAAGAAAGCCGCTTTAAACACTTCCCAATCCACCAGCGTATACTTGATTTCCAGATATGCCCGTGTAGAATTTTCACCAAGCATTTGCATCTTCTCTCAGCATGTGAGTAGCAAAAAAAAACCTTTTCCCCAGAGCGGCCATTATAGTGAGTTATCCCAGCTCACTCAGTACATCACTTACTGCGTCTGCACTGGGGAGCGGGTCTCTCTCCCATACCTCATTATTAGGACCATGCATCAGGCGACTTTGGCCGATCAGGCCAGTAACCTTCCTTATGGTCGTCTCATTACCTCCCTGTTACGTCGTCTGGGCGTGAGCATGAGAGGCGAGGTGACCGTGGAGGATACTTTGACGTCTGATATAGACTGGGACGCCATTCAGAGGATGCAGATGGTTGATCTACCGGTCAGCGATGACGAGTTGGAGGCTCGCCCTCGCCCTCTTGGGAGGGTAGCAGCCGCGGCGGCAGCAGCAGCAGTAGCCAATGCGGCCTATGCAGCCGAGCTCGAGCGGGATGATGATGAGGATAGGGCTGAGGGTGTACCGGTGCCAGCTCCACAGCCTACACCAGCAGCACCGCCATCTACCTCTACCGCTGGACCATCTCAGCCTCCCTCCGACATCATGATGGGTATGATGATGGAGATCAAGGACACTCAGCGCGAGATGAGCCGCGACTTGGCCCAGTTGGCTCGCAGTCTCAGGGTCACACAGGATCAGGTGCACTGGCTCAGGGTTTCTTACGAGCGAGACTATGACATAGCAGACCCTATTCCTCCCAGGCCCCCTACCCCATGATTTTTCTTTTACTTATTCATGACTGTTTTACATATAACAGGGTAACTGTCCGGTTTGTGGACCGTACCCTGTAGCACTATATCATTTGCTACAATTTTCTTGATTTATGAAAATTTATGTTTCACCTAACTATTGTATGTGCACATGTTAAGTTTCATATTTAACATAGTATATATTATTCTCTTTCTTAGTCAGTCTCAGGTATCAAACAATGCTTAGGGTGTGTTTGTATTAAAATTTTTAATATTTCCTAACTCAGTTCATCGACCCAGTTAAGTGCAATATGGTTTGTTGGAACAGAGCCCGAGAGCTCTGATACCAAGTTGTCACACCCTAATTCTGATCCAACCAGAATGGTGTGAGTGAACCGTCATCGAACCAACGGTTCACACCAGGATCTCGAATAGGCCGTGTCCACCCATACAAACCATTACACATAACCACAATCAGAATTTAAATATACAGCGGAAGACTTTAAATAGAATGAACTGGGTATCTATTGATAATTTAAATAAATATCCCATTATCCAAATTCAAACACATAAAATAAGTATCTTTTACATCCCTTTAATAACAAACGAAAATAACTGAAACGACTAAATAAAAATCGATCACAAGTACACACAGAAAGGGCACTCGCATGAAGCATCATGCTCGTCCTCCCCTGCTTGTACATCCAGAGCAGCCACACCACCGTACGTCGGAGCGTTCACATAGTCGCCCACAGTGTAACCTGCATCAACATCTAAAAACATGTATATATACAAGGGGTGAGCTCACAACACAACTCAGTAAGACAATCAGACAGTTTCACAAGATTATGCATGAGTAACGATCTTTTTATGTTGTGGTCTGGTTTAAAGTTTGCAATGTGCTATAGAAAGGTTTGGTGGCCCCCGCACCTCTATACACGAGTGTGTGGCATCGCACAGTAGATCACACTACCACCAACCCACATGCACCCATCATGGGACAGAGATAGAGCTAAGGTATACCCGCACCTCCCCTGATACTCTACCCATACCAGTACCTAAGCCCCTACTGGCCAGGGCTCGCAAACTGGGCTCGCAACTAACCAATCCTATATGTCATCAATGTAGGCTTTATCCCAACACAGTCGTCTACGGCATAGAGATAGAGCTAGAGCGTGCAGGCCGGGCTGGAGACCACAATACCTCACCTCCCCTTGATACCCTATCCGCAACTAACACACTAGGATAGAACAATACGCAGGTAGACTCTATCCCAACATAACTCCCTACGGCATAGAGATAGAGCTAAAGCATCGTGGACAAGCCAGCGTCGACTCGGAATTCACAGTACCACATAACAATGGCCGGGACAACATCATTATCGGAGACCACCGTACCACGACCTTCCCCTGATGCCCCACCCGTACCGAGCATGTTAAGACAGAATACTACAAAAGGTGCTAATGTGAAGAGCGATCCCAGGCCCATGCCCCACTCCACACACTAACGAAAACAATCACATGCCTAACAATCACATCCTATCAATGCATGAACAATAATAATAACTGAAAGTAAAGGATGGCATGTGAATATGCACAAACATCACATCACAGATATTCAATGATTAACAACGATTTACTGTCCATTAATTATTAGGTTTGGGTCAGATTCCCTTACCTGACGCTCGTTCGATCACTTGCTCCACGTCGCAATATCCAAACGATAAGTCACAAAGTCCTACAACATTATTTGGGTTTCATTAGAATATATTGTTTAGGGTTTCATGTTGGTCGGAAACCAACATGGTTACAAAATACCCTCACAGAGCTGACCGGTGGCATATACCGGTCGCAGCTCTGTGGGAAAGACTGGCGACTGGTATGGTCAGCCGGTCCCCACAGACAACCTCCCGAGAGGTAGCGGTCGCAACATACCGGTCGCACTATGTGCAACCGGTATTTCTCCGAAAAACCATACATGGGTTTTTCGACTGCCGATGATCACCCTCCATGGATTTTTAGGGTTTCTCCTATCCATTCTAAGTCTAGGCTTTGAGTTAGAGTTATCCCCAACTCATTCAAGTCTCGTTTCGATGAATATCATCTCGAAACTCGAATCTAGGGTTTGACGGCAACTTAGGGTTTATTGGCCAATTTAGGGTTTTAGATCAATACCTACTTTGCATGGTATTGATCCACCCACACAACTAACATAGGGTAAGAAGATGGATTCAAGCACTTACCGTTGACTGGCGTAAGGAGAGCTTCGTCGAACGGTAATGACGGCTCCTTCTTCTTCCTCCTAGCTCCTTCTCATTTTCCACCTCTTTCTCTTCTCTAGGGTTTGCGAGAGACAATGGAAAGGATTTGAGGAGGTTTAAGGGTGTATTTATAGGCTAGATTTAGGGTTTAGTAACCCTACTAGGATCAGGAAACTTCTAGGATTCGAAGTCAGAAAAGTAGGACCCGCAGAGACCAATCTCCAGATTCCCGCACATAGCTGCACAGGCCATATCGGTCGACCGGTACCAAGACCGTTACCATCGACCGGTATACCTAAACTCAGGTATAATTGGTCAACTTCGGTCCGATTTTGTACCTGTTTGTTATCCGCTTGCCTCGTCTGGCCCGGTGATGATCGGAAGACTTGTCACGACACAAAACCAAGGTTTAGACCGGGTTTTCAGAGTGCGGGTCTTACACATACAATGAGAGAGTGAAACAAAACGTATATACATAACTAAAGCAGAGTACAGTCCACAACCCGGACAGTTACTCTGTAGTACAAAGAAAATAAATACAATCAAGAAGCTAGAGGTGAAGGAGGAGGCGGCGCCTCATGGTCTCTGTCGTAGTCCTCGGCATAAACTCTAGTTAACTAGGCTATCTGAGTCTGGGTCGTCTGTAGACTACTAGTAAGATCGGCTACCCTCCTATCAGTCGCACGCTGAACCTCTATGAGCTCTCCCATCCGCGTGTCTGATATGCGCTAGGCGGTTAGCAGCTCATCCACTCTCACACGCTGAGCGTCTAGTAACTCCTTCATCCTCAGATCAGATCTGCGCTGAGCCTCCCTGATCTCCTGCAACATCTCCATCAGGTCAGGAGGTGGGCGTAAAGGACCAGCCGCATGAGAAGGACCAGTCTCAGGTATAGGATCCGCCGCAGAAGAGGTACCAACTCCAGCCACATGCGTAGGTGAACGCGGTGGTATCGGGTCGACATCCATATACATACGATCGTCATCATCGACAGGATCCACATGAGCTCTAGCAGCGGCAGCAGCAGCAGCAGCCTCAACGTCAGCCATCTCAATGCGAGTATGAGGGCGTACCATCTCGTTCCTCTCCTCGTCACTAACTTGGGCATCCCGCATACCCATCTTGCAAATAGCCTCCCAATCTAGAAGCGACGAGAAGGTCTTCTCCTGAATCTTCTCATCCACTAAGTCAACCCCCAGACGGGTCAGAAGAACGGTAATCATACGTCCATAGGGTAGATTACCCCTATGACCGGACAATGTAGCACTAATCATGGTCCGCATGATGATGTAGGGAAGGCAGACGGGCTGTCTGGTGCAGATACTATATATCAGGAACTGGGTCAGCTGAGAAACCCTCTCATAGTGCCCACTCTGCGGAATCAGATTATGCTGGATAATCTTGCAGAAGACCCATGGAGCTGGACGCAGGTAATAAGCTCTCATCTGCCAGCGATCAGGTCATAGCAGCTGATTGTCGATCTCTGCCCTCATCTCCATGGAAACAAACTGGGGCTCTCCAGGTGCACAGTAAACCATGGGACCATCATAAGGAATGCCCAGCAGATCGGCCAGTTGCCGATAGTTAAATGAAATGTGCACCCCTTTAACATAGCTGGTGATGCGCAACTCTTGACCACGCTCAACGTCATTGTAATTCCCCACCACCTGGAGATTACAATAGAACTGGTGCACCAAATCCGGACATGTGCACGCGTCGTAAGTGATGACAGGGAGCCACCCCATATCACCAAATGCTCTCTCTACGTTGAACAAGGCTAGCTCAGCCAAGTTCACCATACGACCACCCTCTACTTTCTTACGAGCATAGTCGGCACACTGTGCCTCGGCTTCGTTGGAGCGGAAACGAAGCGGATCACGAACTCTGGGTATCTTGGTACGAGCCATGGTATCTGCAGATAAGAAAGAAAAAGGGAGACAAGGAGTTAATAGGATAAAAATCCGAAA
Source organism: Protea cynaroides (assembly GCA_028583415.1). NCBI lineage: Eukaryota > Viridiplantae > Streptophyta > Magnoliopsida > Proteales > Proteaceae > Protea > Protea cynaroides. Next base: position 52,508,460 of record CM053274.1, on the reverse strand, counting down.
TTTGACATTATAATGACGTAAATTGGTCGAAAGCCTCACTTTTCACCCGTACACGCGGGCAGGAGGACTTACGTAGGTTCCAACATATCCTACAACACTCACACAATGGGAAATTGGAACTAATGAAGTCCAATTTGAAGGAATTTCAAGAAATCAATTTTTTTTTGACAAATTAGGGCAAACGAGAAAAAATCCAAGTTTCTCGATAACCAACCGATGAAACTCAAAAATTTTTGAGGGTTTTCGTTCCTTGAGACACCAATAACAAAATCCCCCAATAAAAATCGAATTTTTACAGTTGGAAAAAGTTTAATTTGAAGAATACCAGTTAAATGGGCAAAAACCTAGAAATGGAAACCTAAAAACAGGTAAAAATGAGAAAACATACCTGTAGGGATGATGTGGACGTCGAAACCCAGACTCAAACTGACCAAAACTAGTGGAGTGGCACTGTAGCAACTCAGAAGGGAGAGACGAGTCGAAACGAGAGGGAAAGAATAAGAAATGACCCAAAATCGGATCTTAAAAATCTAATTTTTAGTCTGAGGGTCGGACAATTCGACCAGAACCATCGACCTTCGGATCGACCCTCCCATCGACCCTCGGCTCTCGGGAATCTGACAGAAAACTAAGGGTCGGAACTGAGGGTCGGTCACCCATCGACCCTCACATCGACCCTCATCTCTCGGGAAAAATAGGTCATTCCCAGGGTCGGATACTAAGGGTCAGACATACCATCGACCCTCACCATCGACCCTGCATAGAAAAGACAGCATTTTTTTCATAAAATGAATTGAAATTTGAAAGTTTACATCGATTAACGTGCCTACATGGAGTATCAATGATTTTCTCACTTATTTTGATGATTTTCAGGCACCACCCATCTCAGAAGGAAAATATGTCTAGAAGAAGAGTAACCAGACAGAGCCGAAATGCAGTTCCACCACCACCACCTGTGGAGGAAACTAGCCAGGAGAATGTATATGTCCCAGGAAATCCAGATCAGGCAAATCCTATAAATTTGCCACCTCCACCACCGGAACTAGCAACCGTAGTTATGAACCTAGCTCAGCAGCTGCAACAGATGCAACACGCACAGGCTCAAATGCAGGTTGCAATGAGAATCATGTTCCAGGCTGCTCATGCTACACCTATGCAGACGGGATAAGCCAGTGCAGCACCGGTGGGTAACCACCCAGCACCTCAGACACCTCAACAACCTGCTGCACAAATTCCAGTACCTGGTCCGGAAGAAGCTCAGGTTAATTATCAGTGTCCACAACCTATGTTTGGGGCATATCCCCAAAATCAGATGGATCACTCTCGACTGGTTGAGAGATTTTTGAAGATAAAGCCCAGGGAATTTAACGGCAAATCGTCTGATCCATTATGGCCAGCACACTGGATAGACGAGATGGAGAAAAATTTCCTCATGATGACTATTACAGAGGAAGAAAAAGTATTATGTGCCACCTTCATGCTAAAGGGTGACGCACATCATTGGTGGAAATCGGCTAGGGCTTACTTATTGACCAAGTACGCCCTACTGACTTGGGCTGTTTATAAAGAAGCTTTCTTTGAGAAATATTTTCCACGAAGCTTCAGAGATTCTATGGAGAAGGAGTTCCTGAGTCTATATCAGGGACAAATGTCAGTGGATGCATATCAACAGCGTTATGAAGAGCTGTTTTTCTTCGCACCACTTAGTATGCAGGAAGAAGACACCAAAACCCGTAGGTTCGTCACGGGACTGAGAGGAAGCATCAGAGAGCACGTTCTGGGCTTAGAAAAGAAGATTTATAATGAAGCTGTCCAAATCACTCGAGTTATTGAATCGAGCTAGAATGAGAGTTATTTCACACAGAGTCGGGGTATCAAAAGGCCAGCGGGAAATTCTTGCAATGGAGGCAATAACAGGACATATAAGCCTTTCCACCCTCAGAATTTTACTGAGGCAACCAAGACTTCTCCAGTAGCTCAACCTCAGCCAAAGCCAAATTCTGAAAGCCCGAAGTGTTATAATTGCAACCAACCGGGACATATGGAAAGGGATTGCCCTAAGCCCAAGAAGCAGTTACATCAGGGACGGATACATGCTGTTACATCCGAGGATGCTGTCGCATCACCCGATGTGGTCACAGGTATGACTGAAACATTTTAAAGTTGTAATTACATTGTATGAGCATGTAAACTAAGTAAAATAAATCACAGGTATCGTACCTATAAATGGCGTATCTGTCAGAGTACTCTTTGATTCAGGAGCTACTCATTCATTTATATCTGTGTCATTCTGAAAGAAGATAAACTTACCCATCAAAACATTAGACTACAAACTACTTGTACGGTCACCGATGGGGTTAGAAGTGGAATTAGATAAAGGTTATGGACCATGTCCAGTTCTCATTGGCGAGAAAACCTTAGATGCAACCTTGATACAACTTGAGATGGTAAACTTTGACGTCATCTTGGGAATGGAATGGTTAGCTCGGCATTCTGCAAACCTATTATGCGTCGAAAAGAAGCTAACATTTAAAGACAAAGAAGGAGCAGAATTTAGTTTTTCGGGAACCAAACTTCCCCGTAGACGCAAGCTCATACTCTCAGCACTAAAGGCTAAGAAGTGCCTTGAGAAGGGGGCAGTCGGGTATCTAGTATCAGTGGTCGACCTAACCAAGGAAGCACCACAAATGGAAGATATTGAAGTCATGCGGGACTATCCCGACGTATTTCTGGAGGAACTACCAGGATTACCACCCAACCGAGTCACAGAGTTTGTGATAGATCTTGTACCTGGAGCCGCACCAGTATCAAAAGCACCTTACAGAATGGCTCCTACTGAACTGAAGGAACTGGAAGTGTAACTACAGGAACTGCTGGACAAGGGTTATATTCGACCCAATATATCACCATGGGGAGCACCAATGTTATTCGTGAAGAAGAAGGACGGTAGCGTTCGATTATGCATCGAATATCGGGAGCTGAATAAACTGACAATCAAGAATCGATATCCACTACCTCGGATCGATGACTTGTTCGATCAGTTGCAAGGAGCAAAGGTATTTTCTAATATCGATCTTCGATTGGGCTAACATCAATTGAAGATTAAAGAGGATGATATTCCTAAGACAGCTTTCAGGACCAGATATGGACACTATGAGTTCTTGGTCATGTCTTTTGGATTAACAAACGCACCAACAACTTTCATGGAACTTATGAACTGGGTCTTCCACGATATGTTGGATACGTCGGTTATAGTATTTATTGATGATATATTGGTATACTCCAAGGACAAAGAAACCCATATCAAGAACCTAAACGCCGCCCTACAGCGTTTATGGAAAGAGAAGTTATATGCCAAATTTTCAAAGTGTGAGTTTTGGCTAAGTGAAGTCGCCTTCTTAGGCCATGTAGTATCCGTTGAAGGAATCAAAGTGGAGCCCAGCAAGATCGAGGCTATTGTGAAGTGGGAAGCACCAAAGAGCATTTCAGAAATTAGAAGTTTTCTGGGTCTAGCTGGTTATTATCAGAGATTCGTAGAAGACTATTCTCGGATTGCTGTACCTCTCACCAGTTTGACTAAGAAAGGTGAAAAGTTTGTGTGGACCGATAAATGTGAGAGAGTTTCCAAACGTTGAAAACCAGATTGATATCCGCTCTGATTTTGACTATTCCTGTTCCAGGACAGACATTTACCTTATACACGGATGCGTCGAGACTGGGATTAGGGTGTGTGCTTATGCAAGGGGAGCAAGTAATTGCTTATGCCTCGAGACAGTTGAAGATACATGAGAAAAATTACCCCACCCATGATTTGGAGTTAGCGGCAGTAGTACATGCTGTCAAGATATGGAGACATTACCTATACGGAGAGAAATTTTAGATTAAGTCGGACCATAAAAGTCTTACTTATTTATTTAATCAGAAGGAGTTGAATATGAGACAAAGAAGATGGCTGGAACTATTGAAAGACTATGATTGTGATATCCAGTATCATCCGAGAAAAGCGAACGTAGTAGCGGATGCATTAAGCAGAAAAACAATGATAAAATCGCAAGGAAAGGTTAGCACAATTACAGCAATGTGTACTATCAGAATGGTATTCAATCATGGGAACGAGCAGTATGTGATAGACACAACGGATGGATCAGCCAACCAAGGGTTTGTTCATCGGTTTTCGAACATGTTCGTTGCATTGAAGATTATACCGGATATAATGGATGAAGTGAAGACAGCTATCAAATCAGATCCTTATTTGAGAACAGTACAAGAAGATATCGAAAAAGGTAGGACTAACCCTGAGTTCACCTTGGACGAAGAGAAAGTACTGAAGTATAAAGGAAGAATATGTGTACCCGAGACAGAAAGTGTAGACATTCGACACCGACTGATGAAAGAAGCCCACACCACCATCTATTCGATACATCCTGGGAGTACAAAAATGTATCATGACCTAAAGAAACTATATTGGTGGAGAGGGATGAAAGCAGATGTAGCCAAGTTCGTGTCTCAATGCCTAAATTATCAGAAAGTAAAGGCTGAACGACAAAGACCCGCAGGACTGTTACAGCCATTACCGAAACCAGCATGAAAATGGGACTACATCACTATGGACTTCATCATGGGAGTACCACTGACTCCTCGAGTAGTTGACGCAGTTTGGGTGATTGTGGACCGTCTGACTAAAACAGCTCGCTTCATACCTATACGACCTCAGTATACACTGGAAAGGTTAGCAAAGCTGTATGTGGATAATATTGTTCGATTACATGGTGTTCCAAAAAGCATTGTGTTTGATAGAGATCCATGATTTACTTCCAAGTTTTGGGAGAGATTGCAAAAGGCTATGGGTACAACGATGAAGTTCAGTACTGCATTCCACCTACAGACAGACGGACAGTCAGAGCGTACAATCCAGATTCTAGAAGATATGCTACAAGCATGTGTATTGATTTCAAAGGATCATGGGATGAAAAGTTACCATTGATCGAGTTCGCTTATAACAATAGCTATCAGGCTACTATACAGATGTCACCTTATGAAGCACTGTATGGTAGGAAGTGTTGAACTCCTTTGTTTTGGAATGAAGTTGGAGAACATAGTATTGTTGGACCGGAATTTGTTGAAGATACTTGCCTAGTGGTCGACATTATCAAGGAAAGAGTAAGAACAGCTCAGAATCGTCAGAAGCAATATGCAGATACTCGACACAGAGATCTGGAGTTCGCCGTAGGTGATAAAGTATTCTTGAAAGTAGCGCCTATGAGAGGATTGAAAAGGTTCGAACAGAAAGGGAAAATAAGTCCAAGATATGTCGAGCCTTATGAAATTCTAGCTAAGCGTGGGAAAGTGGCTTATCAGTTAGCACTACCACCATCTATGTCGAGTGTGCATGACGTATTTCACATTTCCCTATTGAAGAAGTATGTCAAGGATCCAACGCACGTGTTGACAGTAGATTTACCAGATTTGACTGATGATTTGACATTTGAAGTAACACCAAAAAAAATCACCAGCCGAAAGGTTCAACGTCTACGCAATCGAGATATCTATTATGTTAAGGTCACATGAAAAAGTAGAGACATGGAAGAAATTACATGGGAAGAAGAAAATGCTATGCGAAAGCAATACCCTCACTTATTTGATTCAGAAGGTACGTACAATTTCGAGGATGAAATTTTTATAAGTAGGGGGGAGTTGTAAGACCCGTGTCAATCTAACCCGGTCTTACCACCTTCAACCAGATTTACCCATCATGGTCGAGTCAAATGGACCAAGGGCGTGAAGGAGATCGAGATCCCAGGTATCAAATCGACCCAAAAACATTTAATTTAAGGGAGGGTCGCATACCCAGCCAAAGAGGGTCAGACCCCCAAAAATAGAAAGTCAGACCCTCAGTTTTGAAGGGAGGGTCGGACAACTTAGAGAACCTAGGGTCGACGGGATCATCGACCCTCCCATCGACCCTCAGTTGCCTCCAAAACTGAAATTAGGAAATTTTCAAATTTTCGATTTGGATTCTTTCCTAATATCAAAGGGACTTATTTTAGGATATTCCTACTCTATTTAAAGGGCGTCCCAAAGCCTCTTTCACTCCTTTCACAACCCTAATTGAATTGAGAGAAAGAGAAGAGAAGCAAAAAGAGAATTTAGCCAAAAGAGAAGAGTTGCAGAGAAGGAGTATTCTTCTCAGGTATGGATACTAATTCCATGAGTTTCTACAGACCTTAGGTTAGATATTGATGAGAGTGTGATCTCGGAGAAACCCAAACCATCAACCCATGGTTAGGTTTTCATGGAAAACCATAGGAGAATGCATGGAAGCTATTTAGGTGGATGATGCATGGTTCCAGACCATGGAATGAATGTTGAATGGAATGTAGGAGCAAGCCATAGGATCCCAAGCACGAAGAATGGACTAAAAGAGGGAAATTGACCAAAGTACACCGAGGGTCGCACCGAGGGTCGATGACCATCCGACCCTAGGTGATCCTAACTATCGACCCTCAGTGTTCGAAAAGTTCAGAGTTTAGGGAGGGTCGCTCCCAGGGTCGATCAGGACTCCGATCCTACCTCCGACTCTCAGTTAACAGAATGATTTTTAAATTCAGAATTAATTCTAATTAAATTCTATCGACTTTGTTAGGTCTGCTAGTAATACAATAATAATATAAATGTGATTATAAAGCTTGGAAAAGTATCTATTAGCAAGCTAAGGTGAGGAAACAGAACTCTAAACTAATTGGTTAATAACAAACTGTTTTTCTTTTCTTGAGTCCAATGCCATGTTTGATTCTAAGCAAATATGTTTGTAATGTGCATACAACATGTCATCCAATATTTCTATTATTTGTTCATGCATATTTATTTTATTATTTATAACATGATGATGATGATGATGATAGGAATAGGCATGTGATTGTATATGTGTGGTTGGTGTACTTGATGCGAGCAAGTATCAGGGGAGGTGTGATGAGAACGTCAATAAACGTTAACCTTTGGCAGGTCTCAGCACTTTAGCTCTATCTCTAACTCAAGTCTTGTGCATTAACATCGTCGTTTCGCCATTACTTTAGCAGAACTATTATGTCGTAGAGTATCAGGGGAGGTGGTCTCGGTCCTTGTAGTCTCTGACTCTACCGGGGGGCCTTAGCTCTATCTCTATGGATATTCTGAGGGATGCTGGGGTGAGGCCTTGGATACACTGTTTGGCATTAGGATTGGTTAGTTGCGAGCCCAGTTTGTAAGCCCTCGCTAACAGGGGCTTACGTGTTGGTATGGCACTATATAGCAATAAACGTTAACTTTTGTTATATAATGTTCATGATTATGGTGGATGGAGACGACGATAAACGTTAACCTTCGGGCGGACTTCCACACCCTGTGTATAGAGGCGGGGTCAATAAACGTTAACCTTTGACCACCCAATCTTTCTATTGCGCATTGTAAACTATAAACCAGACCAAAGATATGAATTGATTGCATGCATATGTAATGTTGCATTGTTTTGTCTACTCACTGAGCCGTGATGTGTGCTCACCCCTCGACGTCGAATATTTTTAGCTGATGATGCAAGTTATATCGTTGAAGATTATATGAATGCTCCAGCGTACGGGAACGTAGCGGCGATGGAAGCTGAAGCTAAAGTAGATACACATGACTCCTCTTGCGAGTGCAACTCATGTGTATTCGATTAGATATTTTTTAGATTTCTTTATTTGAATTTAATAAAGACATGTATTTGATAATTATTTATGTCTCAGTTGATACACAATAATTTGCTATTTAAATATTAATATCATAGTAGATTCTCAGTTCATTTTATTATAAAACTTCCGTTATTGTGTATTTACTCTGATTATGATTATGGATGTATGGGAGTTTAGATAACACGGATATAGCCTACTCGAGGTTTGCTAGCGGTTCATCACACCATTCTGAATAGTGCGGAATTGGGGTGTGACAAAGATTGCACTAGTTTTAGAAAAATGTGGAAAAAAAAAATCAGTGCAGATTAAAATGAAAATGATGATAATACTATTGCAAATTTTGTAGAAGGACAAAGTGACGATGTTGTATGCTTCGGGACAACACTCAAGACACAAGATAAACCTTCACCATGGATTCTTGACAGTGGATGTTCTAGTCACATGATAGGTGATAAGAAAATGTTTCAGCAACTTCAGCAGTATGAGGGAGGTACAGTGAAGTTTGGAAACAATGATGGGACCAAGGTAACTAAAAAGGGTTCTATCAGCATCAATAATGGAAGGGTGAAACTCCATGATGTGTTTTATGTGTCAGGACTCAAGCACAACGTTTTCAGCATCAGTCATATTTGTGACAAAGGGCATGAAGTGATCTTCAACAATCAGGGATGTGAGATCAGAAGAGTTGACAGTGGCAAGATTGTGGCTTCAGGACAGAGAACCTCAATGAATTTATACACTCTGACAGAGAGTGTCGAAGATTCATGCATGACCATGTTCACCAAGCAGTAAGGTGCTTGGTGTGAGGGGGAGCAGTGCTTGTTTGTTATATCCTTTTGCTCCCGATGATAGACTCAGGGGGAGTCCTATAGTATTTATATGTTGAGTGATATATGCTTGTTATTCTTCCTCTCCTTATGTTGGACTCAGGGGGAGTCATGTGATGTTTTTATATGTTAATATAATGGTTTATTTTTTTTTTGGGCCCATAGGAATGGAAAGATGCGGTGGGCACTCCTATGTGGCATGTCCCTTTGTAATTGTTGTCAAAGGGGGAGAAAGATCTCATGTGCAGAGTGAGTTGCCAACTATTCCAAAGGAGAAGATTGTTAGACTTTATGTTGCCATTGTTGGAAACTTGACTGATGTGACAGTGTTTGTGAGCATTCAGTCAGAGAAATGAGGAGAGAGAGTGTCAGTGTAGGAGAGAGAGTGTCAGTACAATGGCAAAGATGGAGCAACCTCGTATGTGTGTTCTACAGTGTTATACATGTGTTTCAGATGACTTATAATGAGTTGAATGGAATTGTACATTGATTTTGATGAGAGAGAGTGTTTGTGGACCCCACTAATGATGTGGCATAGTTTTTGATGATGTGGTCGAGTTTCTAATGATGAGGCAATGTTATGGCATCTTGAAGCATTACATGAAGAGAGAAGATGTAGAGAGGAAAAGAAGAGAGAGAAAATGTTGGGGGGTCCCACAGTAGGTTCATAGAAATCCGATAGTGGAAAGATGTAGAACGTCGAGTTATCTTTCCAACGCAACTTAAATCACTCAATTACGATGTCGGATGAGAGAGATATCGTAGTTTCCGTCGGATCAAAGTCATTAATACATTTGTTTGGGGGTATTTTCGGTAAGAAAAATGGTGAAGATCCTACATAAATGGTTCAGATCAAGCCACAAAGTCCATATTCTGATTGGATGGCCCAGATCAAGTCGGGCTCGAGTGTAGTGCGGCGGCAACGTCAAGATTCCATCGCGAACCTTCTAGTTGGACATAAGCAACTTAATATAATGGGCCGCGGTTTATGGAGGTGACACTGTGATTCGCTGTGGCGCATTCATCGTGCTGTGGAGATCAAGATCTAGATCTTGCGGTCAATACTGAAGTCGACAGAATCTGACGTGATTTATCCAGATCCAAAGGCCGGCATCAAATCCCACCTTTTGAAGTCAATCCAAAGGCCGATTGTAGAAATTTCAGATCCAGCCAATGATAACGTGACAACGCATAAGCGGCAGCTCTCTAGTGAGGCGCGGGTGTACGGTAAGCTTCCGAAAGATTCTATTTGGTTGAATCTCATTGGTCGAACTTCAAATCGACATAACTTCTTCATCCGAGCTCCAAATCAATCCGTTCAAGTTGCAATTTCCATATTTTTAGATTCTCTACCTATTGGGAGCCATTGGGAGTCGTAAAAACAAAGAAAAAAATTGGAAATAATATTTTAAAGGCAGACAGAAGGATTTCTAGGGTTTCGTGCCCTGTGGGAATGATCAATCACAAACTACCTCTTCTTTGTGTATCAATGGAGTGCTAAATCCCTTTGAGAGAGTAGAGCTTTTATTTTCACATCCATGGTGATTAGGGATTGTGTGGAAGAGATTGGAAGCCTGTGAGTGAGGTGTGCTATGTGAATCGATCTCTATCATCATTGAAGGCTGTTGGAGAGTACCTGAGAGCAGTGTGAAGCTTCAGAGATTTTTTGCCATTCGAAAGTATTGTTTGTGAGATATTTCAATTCGTTATCTATTTATGCTTTCAATATATTGTATGCTAGTGTAGGTGAAAATTGTTGAATACCTAGCTAGTAGGGGGAAAAATTGTAAGGCAATTTTATAAACCTAAAAATTGTTATTTGCTTCCTGTGGGTGCGGATTAAGCGTGATGTGTGCAGTGGGTACTGAACACTGGCTGTTATAGCCTAAATCTTGGCGTTGTTGCGCCCCCTCAGTTTTATGCTGGGAAAACTTAGGGTTAATATTCTTGTCTTGTTAGAGACTAAAAGTTGAGTGTTGAGTAAATACGGAGCCCGTTGGGCATTACTCCGTGGACTAGCCATCACATACTGTGTTGGTGAACCACGTAATATCCTTGTGTTGATTGTTTTATATTTCTGGTATATTTTGGAGTGCATGGAATGGTTTGTAGGGTGAGTGTGCAAATCTGGTAGACCTGGCCACTGAGTGTTAGTGCAGTAGATTTGCATACTCTTGTGTGTGTGTAAAAGAATATATCTCCATCAGTTCTGGGCAGCAGTGACATAATTAGAGAGAATTTTCAGACACTGATTCACCCCCCCTCTCAGTGTCATATCAAGTTCATCAAGTGTCAAACGTTTGATTGACACAAACTCTATTGCTGCCTTCCTTCATTTGGGAATTCAATCAGCATCCACCGCCGCACTGACTGCCGACACTGCTGACTTGTAGAAATTGTTGACCAATTATGCCAAGGTTTTTCAAGAACCAACAGGCCTTCCACCCAATCGTGCTCAAGACCATATTATACACCTACACAGTGGAGCTCAACCGGTTAATGTCAAACCATATAGATACCCCCATTTTCAGAAGTCTGAAATTGAGATATTGGTAGCCCAAATTCTCGACACTGGTGATATCCGTCCAAGCAGTAGTCCCTTTTCATTACCAATCCTCTTGATTAAAAAGAAGGATGGCACTTGAATGTTTTGTGTCGACTATTGCGCTTCCAATGCCATTACAGTTTGAGATCGGTTCCCTATCCCGATCGTCGACGAACTAGTAGATGAACTTCATGGAGCCCGATTCTTCTTAAAATTGGATTTGCCATTAGGGTATCATCAAATCAGAGTCCACCCAGCGGATATTGGCAAAACAGTATTTTGAACCCATGATGGACATTTCGAATTCCTTGTTATGCGGTTTGGGTTAACCAACGCTCCGTTGACATTCCAATCGACCATGAACGATGTCTTTTGACCATTCCTATGCAGATTTCTCCTGGTATTCTTCGATGATTTACTGGTGTATATTTTTTCTTCGGAGACAAACCTTCAACACTTACAGCAAGTATTACAGACATTGTTAGAACATTAACCGTATGCCAAGCACTAGAAGTGTGCTTTCGGGCAGACATCCATAGACTACTTAGGCCATATAGTCTCTACTGATGGCGTGGCGATGGATCCCTCAAAAATTGCTGCTGTCTGCCAATAACCGAATCCCACTTCGGTATGTGATCTTCGTGGCTTTATCGGGCTCTCAGGTTACTACCGATGGTTTGTGGCCCGGTACCCTCAAATTGCCGCACCACTGACTGATCTTTTGCACAAGGGCACATTTCTTTAGACTGAAAAACCACAGGAGGCTTTCATAGCTCTACAACTCGCATTGACCACTACCCCAGTGTTGGAGACCTGATTTCACTCAACCCTTCACGGTTGAATCAGATGCATCCGGTACTAGTATAGATACTAGTATAGATGCAAATCTAACTCAAGGTAATCCTACCCTCTTCTACAGCCACAAATTATCCCCTAGCTAGGATGCAAGCTGCCTCTGCATATGTGAGGGAAATGTATGCTATAACGGAATCAGTCCGGCAATAGCGCCAATATCTACTCGGACGAAAATTCTTAATCAAGACTGATCAACGAAGTCTCAAAGACTTGACTGAACGAACTGTCCATCCCTGAATAGCAATAGTGGCTCACAAAGTTGTTGGGTTTCACTTTTGTGATCATAAACCGACCTGGTTAGGAAAATACTGTCGCTGACTCATTGTCTCATATCATGGTCTTGATGACGTCCCATTCGACTGTGAGTGGCCATGTATTTGATTTCCTCAATCAGCTCTGACAAGAGATTATCACTTACCCTGAACTGAGCACCTTCGTGACCCTTCAAGTCAGCCCCATTATGGATTTCAGAATGGCCTCTTATAATTCAATAATCGACTTGTTGTCGTTGTCTTCTCCACTGTGCGATGCATTGTTGCGGGAATACCATGCATCACCATTGGGAGGCCATGCTGGGGTCCTTCTAACATATGCCCAACTGGCTGCCAATGTGTATTGGCGTGGACTGAGGAAGAGCGTGAAATACTGAAATCTTTTGTGGAGCAATGTTCAATTTGTCAACAAATAAAGACATTGTCCACCTCCCCCCGTGGGACTCTTACAGCCATCCCCAATACCATCCCAAGTTCGGGAAGATGGGAAGATGTCGCTATGGACTTTATAACTGGGAAAGTCTAGTATTTTAGTTGTGATTGATCGGCTCATAAAATATGCCCAATTTTGTGCTTTGGCAGCCGGATATACCAGTCTAAAAATTACAGAGGTGTTTGTCACCAACATTGTTCAACTACATAGTGTCCTGCTCTATTATAAGTGATAGAGACCCCCTTCTCACAAGTCGATTCTGACAAGAGATTTTTCGGCTACAAGAAACAACGTTGGTGATGAGCAGCTTGTGTCATCCCCAAACAGAAGGCCAATCTGAAGCCTTGAACCGATGTGTTGAGATGTATCTGCGCAACTTCATGCTGGTCAATCCACAATAGTGGATTCATTTTCTGTCGTGGGCTGAATAATGGTATAACGTAACATTCCATACTGCAGCCAGGCATTACCCCATTCCAATAAGCTTTGCTTTATATGGCCAACCCCCCACCCCCCCTGGGTCATTAATCGGTATGTAGCGCTCATCTACTCTTGAAGCTGTGGATCAAGAGTTATTGTCCAGGGATGAAGTTTGACACCTGCTTTAGATCAATCTCACTAGAGTTCGAGGCACAATGAAAACCCAGAATGATCGACACATGACAAGGGATTTCAGAAAATGACTGGGTATATGTCAGCTCCAACCGTATCAGCAGCATTCTCTAGTTCATCAGATGCACCTGAAACTGGAACGCCAATTTTTTAAACCCTTTCAGATAGTTTCCCATGTCGACTCAATTGCTTATAAATTAGCCCTCAGTTTTAGATCTTTGTTAATTAAAACGCGTTTAATATAATCGTACCGTACTCAACCGTTTAAAACACGTTTTGTTGTTTTGATCTTATAAATACGGAAAAAAAACACTATTCAGGAACCCTTTGCCATTTAGTAATGTGTTTTCACTTAGTTTTACTTTTTTATGCTTTTTTTTTACCCCATTCGATTTTGCCCAAAAAATCTCACGATTCTCACCCGCCTCTGTTCATCTTCTTCCCCACTCACCTAACTATTCATCTCCCTGCTCTACTTTTTCAGAAGTTCTTCTTCAGAGTCTGCCACTTCTGCAATTCTGCTTCAGCAATACTCCATCGCGGCTCCCCTAACATCCCTCCCTCTCTTTATTTTTGAGGAGAACCACTCTACAACGTCCACGCACCACGTAATCAAGCAATGGTTGTGAGCCTGTGAATGAACTCAAGGTAAATCAACATCCTCAGTTCCTCTGTATACCGAAAGATACCTACTATTTTCATGGTATATTTATATATTATTTTTTAATTTTCAAGAGGTGCTATATCAAAACACTTCAACTATCAAATATTTTTTTTCTTTTGGTTAGTAGAGAGAAGTCTAACTTTAATCAAAAGTGATAGATTGTGATTCCAGACTGACCGATCGGAGACTATCTTTTTCCAAACATCTGATATTGTAGAAAGCCTAGTCCTTGACAACAATAATGAAAGTTTGGAATAGGGTTTCAGCCTTGCGTAAATAACAAGCCATCCGTGCTGATGTAATACTAAATCTAAATTCATGATATTCAAAAACCCAATCCCTTCCTGCTTTGCTTTGTTTTCCTTAGATCAGGATGGGACTTCAGCTTCTGTGATTTGTGTTTCCTATTTTGTGTTCATTCTTAATAAAATATCTACTTATCAAACAAAAAAGAATTAATAAAATACTTATTTATCAAAAAAAAATAAATAAATAAAATAAAACGTATACCCTTTTTTTTTCTTCAGTTCATCAACAATTTTCTAATTTTGATATACCTTTTTACTCTTCATTCGGAAGCCAGCCATGATAACCATTCTGCATCAAAAAGTCCAGCATATTTACGCGATTAAAAGATGAGCAATCAAGAAATTATATTTATATCATCTATGAAGATCATCAAATGCCAAACTCAGCCTCAGATTGAGATTATATCATCTACAAAATCCAAAAAAGCCAAACTCAAAACCGAGATGAATACGCACTAGACCGATCTTTCTAGCTACCTTGTCCATATAAAAAAAAAAAAAGAAAAAACAAAACAGTTATTAATCCTCAACAGCTAAAACACCTGAGACTTGAACCAAATTAGTGATTCAATATCCTTCCAGATTGAAACCAAGTCAGAGCTTCTGAGATCTGTTTGACAGCAAACACAGTTTGTCAGTTCCGGGGATTCAAAGCAAAAATAATTCGAGGGCTTTTTTCTTTTCCTGTGGAGATACAAGAGAGAACACTTGAAATTTAAATTTAACGAAATAGAAAATCAAAGAATCCATGAATAATATAAGATCAAAGAACATGAATCAAAGATCTGGGTAGCTATGCTTCCCTCTCGATCCCCTCTTTCTTTCTTTCTGTCTCAGTGATTTCTTCTTCAGTCTCTTGATCGGGAAAGTGGTGTTGAAAAGAAAGGGGAAAAGGAGGCAAAGACAGAAATCATAGGAATGGGAGGATTAGGTAAGAAGATGGATGATTTTACCAAAGAGAAGCAAAGGAACTGTCTCTGTTCTTACCAACCATCCCACTCCTGTAACTTCCAGGTCTCTCTCCCTTGCCCTCTTCTTTCTCTTTACCCTCTCGTCACACACTCGTTCCCATCTCGAAGCAACAATATATAGGAGTTGAGCGGCTATTAGGGTTCCAGTGGTTAGGGTTTTCTTTTCAAGGAGAGCCGCATAGAAAGGAATCTAAACAGGAGGAACACAAAAAAAAAATTAAATAAATAAATAAATAAAACCCGGTGGGGCAGGGCTGAAACATTATATAATTTGGATTTTGGACCGGTCAAACATTCAAAAAAAAGAAAAATAAGTTAGGGACAGTTAGGGTATCAATCCTAACCTTCATTCATTCAATAGGGAAGGAAAATTTTAAGATAATACTTTTTCAATCGACGGTTGAGAGGGGACTCAAATCCTCGGGCTGGAATGCACCGGCACGCATACCGATGCATTCCACCCGATGACCCGGAAGCGCGGGCGCGGACCGGTTTTGGTGCGTTGAGAGGACTTGACTCCTATGCCGGACCTTTGGTGCAGTAGACATGGTGGCACCCCTTAGGATCGTGCTGCCTGGTAAAAGCGAGATCTAATGGAGATGAACAGCTCAAACTTAAGGGCTATGGGGTAGAAACACCATAAAAATTCGAACACATTCAAATCTAAGGTTTCAGCAATTCAGATACACATTTCAATCCCATTGTGTAGCAGAAGGAAGGAAACCCCATTTCAGCAGATCGAAAATTGAAGAACCAGATCTGAAGTTGAAACCTCTTGAAGCTTTTCTTCTTTAATCTTCTCGATTTGAGAAAAACGTGGTCTAAAGTCTGAGAAGCAAGATTGAAGAACCAGATTTGAGAAGACTGAGAAGCAAGCTTGAAGAACCAAATTTGAGATCACTGATAAGCAAACAGATCTGATGCAAGCTTAAAGAACCGATTTGACTTTGTAAGATACTATCTCTCTCTTCTTCTTCTTCTTCTTTTTCTTCTTTTCGATAACTTTCTTCCATGTAAAATCTCAAGCTATCCACCAGTGACATAATAATAAACTTAAATTTGCAATTTGAATTTACATATAACTATGAAGCTCTTATAACAAGGCTAATAACAACTTTATGTAACGAGAGGTCTTCACACAAGTGTTTTGCCCCAAAAAAAAAAAAAAAAAAGAAAGATAAACTCAGAGATAAGGTGGTTTATTCTCCATTGACATTGTGATCGATCAAAAAAGGATTCAACTAGTTTATTTTCTTAAGGAATTGCAAGAGACTCATTACTTTCTATTTTTAGGAGTTTGGAGGCTAGATTGTGAGATTAAATCCATAACCAAATAATCATTGATAATGGTAACTGTTGCTGGTAGAATCTGCTAACACGGTCTTTCAGGGTGAGATAACCTGGGAAGAATCTTGTACAGGCAAATAAAGGTGGTCGGGCTCTGGGCCATGTGATCTTTCAGGCTGAGATAACTTGGGAAGAATCTTGTACAGGCAAATAAAGGTGGTCGGGCTCTGGGACATGTGATTGCTCCGATGCTAAAGTTAGAATCCACACAGCAAGCAACAGATAAAGTCGGCTCAAAAAGAATGAGCTAAGGAGGTGAAAGTAAGGGACACTAGAAAGCTTTAATGAAAAATAACTATAATGGATGTCTAACCTTGAAGTTGTGTCACTGAGATCTATTTATAGTTGTGGTTTAAGCTAATTTGTCTTTGATTTAAGCATGTCATGGGCGGAAGCGTGTTGGGCATGCTTGTATGCTCGGCGTTGCTTGGTAACAAGTAAGGATTACCTCCATAGATTCTTAGAGTGAGACATAAGCTGACATATCGAGTTCCTATCGGACAATATGATCGGTGCCATAGGATTCGGTGCAAGAGTAGGGAATGGCGTATGATGCTTGTTCATTACGCTATCTATGCAATGAATTTTGAGTGCTTGATACACTATCTGCAGATAGGTTGAGCGCAACACTATGGACCTTAGGTCTGCAGAGGCTAACGTGTTATACTCTCCTAAGTTGTTGTACTGAGCGTGCACTGACATGTTGAGCTCCCATTGGTCAATACCATGTCGACGTGGTGTGTTTCTATTGATTAATATTATTTGTACCCTATAGTACTATAAGACTCATACCTTGAAATCTCGTACTAATTTGAATTTCAATACGTAACAAATTTTCCCACCATGGATGAAGATATATTGGCAACGGAGTAACCACTTTCCATAAGGGCAAACAGGTTAATAAGCCTCCATCAAATCTTAGACAAAGTAACTAGAAAATTACCCTGTCTGGCAACCTAATTCGGTTGCAGAACCTGATACCATTTGCAGCCAGATGGTGTACGAACTGTCAAAATAACTTAATCAGCATCCCACTACAGTTGGGAATATCGTGGGATCCATTCCACATTAACTTCTTCCACTTAGAGTGGGAGTGGGTGACTCAAGGTGCACGTCCAACCCGACATGTGTCCTGTGGGACTCTCTCCCACATATTAGATGTAGATCTAACGAGAGACGAAGACTCCCAATTCCGTAGAACTCTAGGGAACCCAAGGCAAACCCTACACAGACCCTTCCACCCAGTAGAAGTCCTAAAATGTTCTAACACGTTATAGGAAGAAGGGAGAGTGTTACCCGAGAGGGAGCAGAGGAGAAGACGACAGGACTCACGAAAATCTCTCCATCTGCTCACACCGACGACGGCTACCAACCAGGTATGTGTAACGTGTTACCATAACCTGAACATTAGGACCAACCCAATCCAAGGATGAAGATATCCGTGAACGACCGAGGGGGTAACAACTCCAACGGCCATTAATAGCTGAGTACGGTTGCATGCAGCCACCATGGAATGGTTGGATAGGAACCTGCACTGTGTAAAGCACACGAAGCGTACCAGTCGTCCAACCTTGAAAGATACACAAGACACGGGTATGAACCCAAAGAATAGCCAAACCACTAGTAAACTGAATGGTACAACGTTTAAAGGAAGACGGCCTAGGAAATCGACGACATTATATGTCAAAGGGCAACCAGCTGCCAAACCCGAGCAGCCAACGGAGAATACAACACTGAAAAAGACCCCAGGGAACCAACCCATTGAGTATCCGGTCAAATGACTGTTGCGACCGGATCTGCAGCCAGTTGATCTTAGTGAGTCTTTGAAAGAAATCGGTCGCATGTCTGGTGCGACCGGCTCTGCAACCGGTATATACTAACAGATAGGGAATGGGACCTAGCTTCAACCATGGGCCATCTACCCTCAGATAATGATAGTAAGAGTAGACCTGCGATAAGCCATTCAAGACTAAACAGAAAAGATAATAACTAGAACCATGTTACAAGTGATAGCGTGAGCGTTCAAGGAAAGCTAACACTCAAAGGGTGTATAGTGGTCACCCACCAGTTAAGGGATAGATTTGACTTTATTTTACAGAGTGTTTCTATCGAATCCTGCATATCATCTTGTTTGATAATATGTCACCAATATCTGTGATAACTGCGCATGTATTTGTATTCATTATATTCTTTTATTGTTGTGATTTTTGGCTATATAATATCTAGTTATGTCATATAGTAACACATAACCGAGTAAAGGGGATCGTGGGTACTACATTGATCATTGCTTTCATCTCCAATACTTTAGCAAGGGGACTATATCAGGCAGAGGTATCGGATGTTCATGCAGGGGGAATCTGACATCTCCATTAAATTCCCTCCGTACATGCATTTATGAGTGACTATGGCAATCAAGTATATACTAAGCTAAGGGCCAAAGTAAAATCATATGGTGGGGACCACATGCATCCAACACAGAAGAGACACCTTCAGGGGATGAATGTGAACATGAGGCCCATCCCATGTCTATTGCCACAATATTCCAATGTAAATATTGTAGTCAAAATTCTTAATCTGGAGAAATTTATCTTTATTTTTTCAATTGGATCAAGACTCGTAAAGGTATACAGTTTGGGTATCAGTTCTTCATTTAATAGAGAAGAGATAATTTTAAAATTAAACTTCATCTGTGATTGAAAGTACGATTGTGCTAATATATACAATTGTATACGAAAATTTTTACTCTTTAAAGTTTGAATTCTTAACTTTTTTTAATTTTTTATTTTATTATTTATGAGAAAAGATTTATTCATTGGGGCATGTAATGCTTGAGACCTACAAACGTGAATTCCTTTTCTTTAGTTTTCAAATGGTCCTATCAAAGGCCCCAACAGTACTAAACCCCCACCTAAGCAAAACAACCGCCAAGACTTTTTCTCTCCGGTATATACGTTGATACAAGTATTGGTTTTAGCATCATTTTAAGAAATATAGAGGATTAAGGGGTCCGATGTAAGACCCAGACTTCACTAATTTGGTTTAATCATATTGTGCCAAGTCTTCTCATCATTTTTGGACCAAGTGGACCAATCGTTTGAAGATGGATCACAAACCAGATATGAGAATCGAGTTAAAAATACTGAAAACATACCTATGGTCGAATACCTGGTAAGTATGATCGATCATGTGGAAAGAAACAATGATCACTGATTAATGACCCTACGGTCGATGATTTCAACCCTAAGGTCGACGGGTTCTGCGACCGTAGCCATCGACCGTGAGACCCCAGATTAGACTCCGAGTTTTGGAAACTTTCCTAAATTAAAGGATTTCTTTCCTAATTGAAAGAAGACTCTATATGGAGAGTTTTCCTCTATATAAATGACGTCCATCAACCATTTTTCACTCTTTTTAAAACATTAGTAAACCCTAGAGAAAGAGAAGGGAAGAGAAGGAAGAGAATGAGAAGAAAAAAAGACTAAGGAGATGATCTTGCTAAGAAGAGATTGGCTCTCTATCACTGGCAAAGGTATGAACTTAATCCCTAGAGATGTAAACTCTATGGAATAAGACTTCTATGGAAAATAGCAATATCAACCTATTATGATCCATGTGATTTTCTTGAGAAAATCTCAAAGAGAACCATGAGGAGAGAGTTTGATGATTAGGATTGATAAGAAACTACTAATGATGGTCATAGGATGACCTTAGAATAAATCCAATTGAAGATCAGAGGATTTGATCCAGGAAGAACTTGAATTGCATGTAGTCTGTGACCAGAAATCTCAAGATCGCAGCTACGGTCGACCATAGCATGACTAGCCATGACCAGAGGATCGACCGTAGGCAGTAAGGTCAACACAGTATGAGACCATGGGACAAATCAGATACCTATTAGTGCTCTATTTCGATTTTCGACTACTGTAACATGTTACATATGAACCCTAACTTAAATTCATAAAACTTTTAGGTTGTTAGATTAATTGAAAGAAAATTTCAAGGCTTGGAAGGAGATCGAGATTTGCTAACAGGTGAGGGAACAAGACCTAAACTAATTAGATAATAACAAACTGTTTATTTTTATTGAGTCCAATGCCATGATTGATTCTATGCTTGTATGCTTGTAATGTGCATCTCACATGTCATCTAATATTTCTGCTATTATTGTTCATGCATATTTAATTTCGTTTATTTATAACATGATGATAATGATGATGTTAGGAATAGACATGTGAATGTATGTGTGTGGTTAGTGCGTTGGATGCTAGTGGATCATCAGGGGGAGGACTTTACATGGTGGTCTTTGACCTCGTCACCAGACTCTAGCTCTATCTCTACTCAAGTCTTACCCACTGACATCGTCGTATCACCATTACCTTAGCAGAACTATTACGACGTAGGGCATCAGGGGAGGTGGTCTCGGACCGTGTAGTCTCGGACTCTGTCGGGGGGCCTTAGCTTTATCTCTATAGACGTATTGAGGGATGCTAGGGTGAGGCCTTAGATACACTATTTGGCATTAGGATTGGTTAGTTGCGAGCCCAGTTTGTAAGCCCTCGCCAATAGGGGCTTACGTGTTGGTATGGGTAGAGCATCAGGGGAAGTGTTGGGGTGTTTGATCCAGACACTTTAGCTCTATCTCTATTCCATAGTGGGTGCATGTGGGATGACAATGGTGTTTGATCCATTGGATAGATTCACACACTCGTGTATAGAGATGCGGGGGCCACCAAACCTTTCTATAGCACATTATAAACTTAAAAATCAGACCAAAGATATGATTAAATGTATACATATGTTTGTTGCATTGTTTTGTTTGTTCATTGAGCCGTAATGTGTGCTCACCCTTTCGATGTCGAATATTTTTAGTTGATGATGCAGGTCCTACTATTGTAGAATATATGAATGTGTCGACGTAAGGACACGTTGCTGCGGATGTATAAGCTGAAGAAGATGCGCATGATTCATCATACGAGTGCAACCAATGTGTTTTTGCTTAGGTTTAGTTATAATTTGAACATCAGATATGTAATTGATTATTTATTTTTATGTCTTGTGGTTTGGAGATAATTGGATTAAATACTTATTTATCACTATTAGACTTTCAGTTCATTATCTGTAAGACTTTTGCTTATTTGATTATTACCTCTGATTATTACTGTGGAATGTGTGTGTGGTTTGATATGGTGGGGACGACCTATGCGAGATCCTGGTTGAAGGTTGAACCGTTGGTTTATTGGCGGTTCATCACACTAATTTGGTTAGACCAGAATTAGGGTGTGACAACTTGGTATCAGAGCATCTCAGGTTCTACCCATTGACCTAACTACTTCTACATGAGTCATGAACTGAGTTAGGATAAAAAATTAAAAGTTGTAATAAGAACATATCATAAGCACCTATATTGTATGAGACATAAACTAAGAAAGAGAATAATGCACATATGTAAATGGGAAACCAATTATATATATATATATATATTTCCAAATGGGAGTAAGACAAGATACATCCAAATCAGAGTACAATCCACAATCTAGATAGTTACTCTGTATTATAAAAAGGGAAAAAAATAAATGATATCATGGAGCTGGAGGTGCTGGAGGAGGAGGTGCCTCACGATCTCTATCATAGTCCTCAGCATATACTCTCGCGAGCCAAGCCACCTGAGTCTGAGTCGCTCGGAGACTAGCTATCAAATCTGCTACCCGCTGGTCTGTAGAGCGCTGGGCATCTAGAAGCTCTCCTACTCTCCAATCAGTTATGCGTGCTTACTAGCACCTCGACGCCGAGACATTATTTAACTACAAAACAAAATAAAACAATAAGAATTAGTCAAAAAATTTCACAATTTCGGTAGCATAACGACAGTATTTTAAGCAAGGGCCTCGAACTCACCCAAAATTTGGAAAGGAGGACTTAAGTAACAAATTAGCAACATATGGAAACCAAACAATCATCAAACAAGCAAGAAATTGAACAATTACAAGAAAAATCGATTTTTGACCAAAACCTAGGTAAAAAATCCTAAAATTTTGATTTTGAGTAAACCATACGGTGGAACCTCAAATAAGTTGAAGGCTTTTCTTCATAGAGGTCCCAAAACTATTTCTAAGCCGAAGGAAAAGAGTTCCTACGGTTAGAATCTTCTAAACCAAGAAAAATCTAGTATTTGGGCAAGAAACCATGAAGAAACGATGTAAAATGGAGAGAAGAAGGAAGAACTTACTTGGAGATGATGTTCAAGGTCTTGATCCGAAGAGAATTGCTCTAAAGTCACCGGTTGGACTGTAGCAACTCACCAAGTCAGAGAGGAATCACCACCGGAGAGAATGGAAAGAAGAAAAGTGAGAAATGACTTAAAATCACGATTTTTAAAGCTTATTAGGGCATACCGGTCGACGGTTTTGCCCTATACCGGTCGACCAGTACCCCCTGGGTATATCGACCGGTAACTCTCTGTCAGGGGAAAATTCCTGACCGATCGACCATACCGGTCGCACCATACCCTACAAGGCTGTGATCGGTACATCGATCGGTACCTCTCGGGAAGTCCGAGAGGTTTGTCCGCCTGACCATACTGGTCGCACTATATTCTACAGTGCCGTGACTGGTATGCCGCGATCGGACAAAAAAAATCTTGGAAAAGTTAAATTGTGATTTAATTGCTTCCATTTCAGTTTTCGCCTCGCAACTATTATTTTGGACGAATGCTATGGACCGTGCCCAGTTTACATTAATGGGCGAAACCTGGAAGAAAATCTGGTTCAACTCGAGATGGCAGACTTTGATGTCATCTTGGGAATGGATTGGCTAGGCCATCATTCAGCTAGCTTATCATATGGCAAAAGAAAACTTGTTTTTAAGGATGATAAGGGAAAGGAGTTTAGCTTCACTGGAACCAAATTACTTAGGAAGCGGAAGATGATCCTCTCTGCCATAAAAACTAAGAGATGCTTAGAGAAGGGAGAAGTGGGGTACTTAGTGTCTGTGATTGACATCGCTGTAGAGGTGCCAAAGATGGAAGATCTAGATGTGATACGAGAGTTTTTAGATGTATTTCCAGAGGATCTACCAGGTTTACCTCCAGACAGGGCTACAGAGTTCGTGATAGACCTCATGCCAGGGTCCACGCCGGTGTCTAAGGCACCGTACAGGATGGCCCCTACAAAATTAAAAGAGTTGAAGACCCAGTTATAAGAACTACTAGATAAGGGTTTCATATGACCAAGCATATCGTCGTGGGGAGCACCTGTATTGTTCGTAAAGAAGAAGGATGGTAGCGTACGATTATGTATCGACTACCGGGAGTTGAACAAGTTAACCATTAAGAATCGATACCCTTTGCCTAGAATCGATGATCTGTTCGATCAGTTGCAGGGTGCAAAGGTTTTCTCAAAGATTGATCTTAGATCAGGGTATCACCAATTGAAGATCAAGGCAGCAGATATTCCGAAAACTATTTTTAGGACAAGGTATGGACATTATGAGTTCCTTGTAATGTCGTTCAGATTGACCAACGCCCCAGCGACTTTCATGGAACTGATGAATCGAGTGTTTCATGACATGTTGGACACTTCGGTCATCATATTCATTGACGACATCTTGGTCTACTCAAAGGACAAGGAGACTCATGCATCACATTTGAGAGCAGCCATACAACGGCTGAGAAGGAGAAGCTTTATGCCAAGTTCAAGAAGTGTGAATTTTGGCTGAAGGAAGTGGCCTTCTTCGGTCTGTATCAAGGTAGACCCAAGCAAGATCGCAGCTATAATAGGATGGGAAGCACCAAAATAAGTTGCAGAAATTCGTAGCTTCCTTGGATTGGCTGGTTACTACAGAAGATTCATGGCAGACTACTCAAGGATTGTCGTTCCACTTACTAAACTAACCAAGGAAGGAGAAAAGTTCATATGGATAGATGAGTGTGAGAAGTGCTTTTAGACTTTGAAGTCAAGACTAGTTTCTGCACCTATCTTGACCATCCTAGCACCAGACTTGCCGTTCATCCTATATACGGATGCCACAGGGTTGGGTTTTGGATATGTGTTGATGCAAGGAGAACAGGTGATTACCTACGCATCAAGACAGTTGAAAGAGCATGAGAAGAACTATTCTACACATGATCTGGAGTTAGCAGCGGTCATTCACGCAATCAAGACTTGGAGGCACTACCTTTATGGTGAAAAGTTTTAGATCAAGTCGGATCACAAGAGTTTGACTTACCTTTTTACTCAGAAGGACCTGAATATGAGACAGAGGAGATAGCTGGAGCTATTAAAAGATTATGATTGTGACATCCAGTACCATCTGGGTATGGCAAACGTCGAAGCTAACGTCTTAAGCAGAAAGTGGGCATTGAAACCTGAGGCAAGACCCAGTACCAATGCTGCATTGTGTGCTACAGTCGTGGGCTCAATAGAGAATGATGAAGAGCATATATTAGAGACTGCAGAAGATCCAGTGGAACAGGGCTTAATTCATAAGTTCACATTGATGTTCGCAGCTTTGAAGATCTCATCGAATCTAATAGATGAGGTAAAAAGTAGCAATCCTACAGGATCCACACCTCAAGACTGTGCAAGAAGATCTAGATAAGGGTAAAAGCAACCCCGACTTCACCTTGGATTCAAACAAGGTACTCAGGTATCGTGGACGATTATGTATACCTGAGAGTGAGAACTTAAACATCAGAGATAGAATTATGACAAAAGCTCATTATACCCCATATTCGGTACATCCTGGAAGCACCAAGATGTACCATGATTTAAAAAGATTATATTGGTGGAGGGGTATGAAAGCGGATATAGCTCGATTCGTATTCCAATGTCTAAATTGCCAACAAGTTAAAGTAGAAAGACAGAGACCCACAGGATTGTTACAACCACTATCGGAGCCAGCATGGAAGTGGGATTGTATCACAATGGATTTCGTCACTGGCCTACCCTTGACACCAAGGTCAATGGATGCAGTATGGGTTATAGTCGATCGACTTACCAAGACAGCTCGCTTCATCGCTGTCAGACCTCAGTATACCATGGACAAGCTAGCCAAGCTATATGTAGATAATATAGTGAGACTTCACGGCATCCCAGAGAGTATAGTATCTGACAGAGATCCCCGTTTTACATCAAAATTCTGGGAAGGATTACAGAAAGCCATGGGAACCAAGTTGAAGTTTAGTACAACTTTTCATCCTCAGACAGACGGGCAGTCAGAAAGAACTATTCAAATCTTGGAGGATATGCTCCGAGCGTGTGCCCTAGATTTCAAAGGAGCTTGAGACGAGAACCTATCGCTCATCGAGTTAGCTTATAACAATAGTTACCAGGCCACGATCCAGATTGCTCCATATGAGGCACTCTATGGGAAGAAATGTCGTACACCTTTATTATGGAATGAGGTGGAAAAGAAAAGGATTGTAGGACTGGAGTTCATAGAAGAAACTTGTCGAGCGATTGATCAAATTAAAGAAAGAGTGAAGACAGCTCAAGTTCGACAAAAGCACTATGCGGACAATCGACGTCGACATCTGGAGTTTACAGTGGGTGACAAGGTATTTTTGAAGATATCATCTGTGCGAGGTCTGAAAAGGTTCGATAAGAAGGGAAAGCTATGCCCCAGGTATGTGGGACCATACGAGATTTTGACCAGACGTGGTAATGTGGCATATCAACTGGCTATACCACCATCCATGTCAAGCGTTCATGATGTGTTCCATGTTTCTTTACTGAAGAAATATGTCAGGGATCCATTGCACATCTTGACAGCAGACCCACCAGACTTGACGAAGGATTTGACCTTTGAGGTGATACTTGTGATGCTCATAAGTCGAAAGGTACAACACCTTCGAAGCAAAGATATCCATTATGAGAAAGTGCATTGGAAAAGCTAAAATGTAAAAGAAATCACTTGGGACGAGGAGAACGCAATGTGAAAGGAGTATCCTAACCTTTTCGATGAACATGGTACGTGCAAATTTCGAGGTCAAAATTTCTTTTAAGGGTGGGGGAGTTGTAAGACCCGCACTCCATGAACCCGATCTAAACCTTTAATTCATGTCGTAACAGGTCTTCCAATCATCATCGGACCAGACGGGACGAGTGGATGACAACCAGGTACGAAAACGGACCTAAAAGTATGATATTTTTTCATACCAGTCTATGGTACCGATCGATGGTACCGGTCGACCGGTATGTCTGCGTAGGCAGACTGGTTAGATCCGAAAATGGATCTCTGTTGGTCCCGCTTTCCAAATCTTGAGCCTAGGGACTTTCTTAACGTAGGGAAACTTCCTAAACTCTATCCTAGTCTATTTAAGGACCCTTAAACCTCCTTAAAACTCCTTGATTAATCCTCACAAACCTTAGAGAAAAGAAAGAGATCGAAGAAGGAGAAGGAGCTAAGAAAGATGGGAGAGGAGCCGCCGTTGGATGAACCGTTGGACGAAGAACACTATAGTTGCAAACCAACGATAAGTGCTTGAACTTCTCTCTAACTTAAGCATTCTAGATGATTAATCATGAATTGATCAATACCATGCAAGGTAAGGTATTGATCTAAAACCCTTAAATTTACCATCAAACCCTAATACAGTCGATGAACCCTAGATTCGCATTCTAGGCTAAGGATCATCGAAACTAGGACTTGAATGGAACATAAAACAACTCTAACTCGTTGCTCAGGTTTAGAATGTATAGTAGAAACCCTAGACCAATAGGGGGTGATCGACGAAAGACAAACACCAAGTTGGTGGTCTTCCGGAGGCATACAGGTCGACCATACCGGTCGCACCATATGCGACCGGTACTGCGACTAGTACCTCTCGGGAGCTGGTCTGTGGGGAACCGGTCGACCATACCGGTCGCACCTTTCCCCACAGTGCTGCGGCTGGTACCTGTGACCGGTATGCATTGTGAGGGTATTTTTAATACCAGTTGGTTTCCGACCAACGTGAACCCTAAGAAAATTATTCTAATTTAACCCTAACATCATGTAGGACCCTATGTTAGCAAGTTTGGATTCGGTGACGTGGAGCAAGATAGCAATTAAGCATCAGGTAAGGGAATCGGACCTGAACCCTAATAACTTAATAACAGTAAAACGTTGTTAGTAATTATGATTCTATGGAATGGTGTTTGTGCATACTCGCATGTCATCTTTACTTTTAGTTATTATATTATTCATGCATACTCATTATGCTAGGATGTGATTGTTAGGCATGTGATTGTTTTTGTTGGTGTGTAGAATGAAAAGGGCCTGGGGTCTGGGATCATTCCTCACACTAGCACCTTTCGTATCGCTTCTGTCTTAGCATGCTTGGTGTGGGTAGGGTATCAGGGGGAGGAGGTGGCACTGTGGTCTCTGGCCTGGCCACTAGACTCGAGCCCTATCTCTATGTCGTAGGGAGCTATGCTGGGATAGGGCCTACTGTGATGACATATAGGATTGGTTAGTTGCAACCCAGTTTGCAAGCCTTCGCCAATAGGGGCTTAGGTATTGGTATGGGTAGGGCATCAGGGGAAGTGATGGCAGTATTTTATCCAAACACTTTAGCTCTATCTCTATTCCATGGTGGGTGCATGTGGGACGACAGTGGTGTTTAATCCATTGGGCGGATTCACACACTCGTGTATAGAGGTGCAATGGCCGCCAATCCTTTCTATAGTACACTACAAACTTAAAACCAGACCATAATGTGAATGTTACTCATGGATGTTGTTTGTTGCATTGTCTAATTTTCTTACTGAGCTAAGTTGTGAGCTCACCCTTGTATACATACTATTTTTAGATGTTGATGCAGATTACACTGTGGAAGACTACTTGGATGCTCCAGTATATTGAAGAGTTGCTGCCTTGGAAGTGCAAGTAGGGGAGGACGAGCATGACGCTTCATGCGAGTGCCTTATTGCGTATACCTCTAGGATGATTTTAATTTATTTTATTTATTTCAGTTGGATTTTACAAACAGTGTAAGGATATTTATTTATGTTTTGGTATTTGAATAATTGGATATCTTATTTAATTTATCAATAGAGTACTTAGTTCATTTAATTTAAGACTTTCACTGTATTTATTTATATTCTGATTGTGGTTATGTGCAATGGTTTGTGTTAGTGGACACGATCTTATTGAGATCCTGGTGTGAACCGTTGGTTTAGTAACGGTTCATTCACACTTCTGGTTCAGCCAGAATTGGGGTGTGACACAGGCTGCCTAGTACAAATACAGTACAGCAGGTACTGGATCAACTGTGAGACCATCTCGTAATGTCCAACCTGGGGAATAAGATTATGCTGGATAATCTTACAGTAGACCCGTGGCTCTAGATGCAGGATGACTGCTTTCATCTCCCAATGGTCATCTCAAAGAATCTGGTTATCTATCTCTGCACGCATATGTGTAGACAAAAACTGTGGCTCCCTAGGTGCACAATAAACCAACTGACCATCATTCGAGATGCCTAGGAGATCAGTCGACTCCGGACGGTTGAAAGAGATCGGAACCCCTTTCACCCAGCTGGTGATCCGTAGCTCTCTGCCCCTCTCCACATCCTCTAAGTCACCCTCTACCTGAAGGTGACGGTAGAACTGCTTGACCAAGTCTGGGCGAGTGCAAGCCTTGTACAGAATCACTAGAAGCTAGCCCATATCATCAAACACCCTTTCCACATCAAACAGGGCTAAATAGCTAAGTTAATACATCTACCCCCTTCCACCTTCTTTCGATTAAACCAAGGGTATTATGTTTCTGCTTCCACAGACCTGAAGTGAAGTGGGTCATGTACTCGAGGAACTTTAGTGTGAACCATGATAATTGCAAGAGAAGAAAAAAAAACAAGTTAGATAAATTTGAAAATTTGACAGCATAACGACGTAAAGTGGGCAAAAGCCCCACTTTTCACCCAAACATTTGGGCAAGAGGCTTACATAGGTCCCAAACCATCCTGCAAGGCTCATATAATGGAAAATTTCAACTAGGTAGGTCGAATTTGAAGAAATTTTGACAATTGGGAAAAACCCCAAAATTTATGTCAAAAATTGGGAATTTAGAAAATTTTACCAAACCAACCGATGAAACTCAAATTTTCTTGAGGGCTTTGATGCATTGGGTGGCCAATAGCAAAAGCCCCCAATAAAAATCAAATTTTTACGGTCAAAAAAATATTAATTAGAAAAAAAACCCTATAAATGGCAAAAACCCTAGGTATGAAAGCTTGAAAATGTAGAAAAGTAGAGAACATACCTCAAGGAATGGAATGGAGATTGTGGATCGATGGAAAAATCAACAAGTTCGTATGGTAGACATTGTAGCAACTCAGTGGTGGCGAGTTGAGTTGTAACCGTAGGAAAGGAAAAGAGAATGAGAGGGAAAAATCTCGAAAACAGGTTTAAAAACCTGATTTTGAACCATACGATCGCACAATTCGACCAAAACCATCGACCCTATGATCGACCATAGGGTCTTGGTAAGTCGCCAGGATTTTGAAGGTCGCACCTATGGTCGCACAACATGCGACCGTAGGTCATCGACCGTATAACCTACTACTGTTAACCTTTTGATTATGTCTGAACTTTTGCCTATTAATTTTGTTCTTCTCTCGCTTTCCATTGTGAGACTAACCCAATACTACCATTCTATTTTGTCTCACATGTGTAGCTTTGCCAATAACATACCACCCAAGACTTTAAATGGTTGGGCGCAGAGTAAGCAGAAGGAGACAAAATGGAAACCCATCTCCACCACCTATGGAGACTAAAGACAATGAAAGTCAGCAAAGACAGGAAGGAAATATTGGAGCTCAAAATGCTACACCTCAGAATGTTCACACCCAAGATAACCCAACCAACTTACCTGCACCACCTACGAATTTGGCTACTATGGTGACGAATTTGGCACAGCTAATGCAGCATATACAGCAAATAGCCAACATGCAAGCTACTATGGGAATTGCTTTCCCAGTTGACAACATCTGTACCTACAAGAAAAGATAGTACTACACCTGGTGGTAGCAACACTGTACCCCAAGCACCACAAACACCAGTAGTATAAGGCCAACTGCAAAATCCTGAAGCACCGCAAGGCGGGTATAACCAAGGTAACCATCAGTATCAGCCGCCTATGTATGGAGCTTATGCACAGTATCAACTTGATCATTCTAGATTAATCGAGCGTTTCCTGAAGATGAAGCTAAAGGAATTCAATGGCAGCCATCAGATCCTTTGTGGCCAGCTCACTGGATCGACGAGATGGAAAGAAATTTCATGATGATGACTGTAAATGAAGAGGAAAAAGTATTATGTACCACTTTTTTGCTCAAAGGTGATGCACACCATTGGTGGAAATCTACTCGGAGTTATCTATTGACGAAGCACGCCCAATTAACCTGGGCTATCTATAAAGAAGCGTTCTTCGAGAAGTATTTTCCTAAGAGTTTCAAAGACCAAATGGAAAAGGAGTTCTTGAGTTTGTATCAAGGACAAATGTCAGTAGAGGCTTATCAGTAGCGTTATGAAGAACTGTTCTTCTTTGCTCCCTCTAGCATGCAGGAGAAAAATATCAAAACCCGAAGGTTCATCATGGGACTTAGGGGAAGTATCCGTGAGCATGTATTGGGATTGAAAAAGAAAATTTATAATGAAGTTGTACAGATTGCTCGAGTACTGGAATCGAACCAGAGGGAAAATTATTTTGCTCAAAACAGAGGTATAAAGAGACCCAATGGAAACTCATACAACGGAGGGAACCCAAAGACATTTAAACCCTTCCGTACTCAAGACTTCAATGCTACAGCCAAGACTACTCCGACAGCCCAACCTCAACAGAAGCAAAGTAATGCTGGAGTCAAATGCTTCAATTGCGATCAAGTAGGACATTATTCAAGAGAGTGTCCTAAGCCAAGGAAGCAGCTACAATAAAGAAAGGTTTATGCAGTTAAATCTGAGGATGCTGCCGCATCGCCTGATGTGGTCACAGGTATGACCTGAATATTTTGTTTTATACTATCTTGTGTGAGCATATAGATTAATATAAGAAGAAAATCATAGGTATCGTACCTATAAATGGCATACCCGCCAGAGTACTCTTTGACTCTAGGGCTACTCATTCTTTTATATTTGTGCCGTTTGGAAAGAAGTTAAATCTACCCCTCAGACCTTTAGACTGCAAACTGCTTGTACGATCACCTATGGGATTAAAAGTAGAACTAGACAAAGATTATGGACCATGTCCAGTTCTTATCGACGAGAAGATTTTGGATGCAACCTTAATTCAACTCAAGATGGTAGACTTTGATGTTATCTTGGGAATGGATTGGTTAGCTCGGCACTCTGCAAACCTATTATGTGCAGAAAAGAAACTGACATTTAAAAACAAGGAAGGAGCAAAGTTTAGTTTTATGGGAACCAAACTTTCCCGTAAACGAAAACTCATTCTTTCTACATTAAAGGCTAGGAAATGCCTCGAGAAATGAGGAATTGGGTATCTAGTATCCGTAGTTGACCTCATCAAGGAAGCACCACGAGGAGGATATTGAATTTGTGCGTGAATTTTTGGATGTATTTCTTAAGGAACTACCAGGACTGCCACCTGACAGAGTGACAGAGCTTGTTATAGATCTTATACCCGGAGCTGCACAGTATTGAAAGCACCCTATCGAATGGCTCCTACTGAACTGAAGGAACTAAAGGTACAATTACAGGAGTTACTGGACAAGGATTATATTAGACCCAGCATATCACCATGGGAGCGTCAGTATTGTTCGTAAAAAAGAAGGACGGTAGCGTTCGACTGTGTATAGATTATCGAGAATTGAATAAGCTTACAATCAAGAATAGGTACCTGTTGCCTCAGATCGATGACTTGTTCGATCAGTTGCAAGGTGTCAAAGTGTTCTCCAAAATTGGTCTTCGGTTAGGATACCATCAGTTGAAGATTAAGGAAGGTGATATTCCGAAGACAGCATTCAAAACCAGATATGGACATTATGAATTTTTAGTTATGTCTTTTGGATTGACTAATGCACCCGCAACTTTTATGAAACTCATGAATCGGGTATTCCATGATATGTTGGATACGTCAGTTACTGTATTTATTGACGACTTAATAGTCTACTCCAAGGACAAAGAAACTCATATCATAAATCTAAAAGCCGCTTTGCAGCGACTAAGAAAAGAGAAGCTTTACGCTAAATTTACTAAGTGTGAAATCTGGCTGAATGAAGTCGCTTTCTTAGGCCATGTTGTATCCGCTGAAGGAATTAAAGTAGATCCTAGCAAGATTGAAGCCATTGTGAAATGGGAAGCACCTAAGAATGTTGCATAAATTAGAAGTTTCTTAGGTTTAGCTGGTTACTATAAACGATTCGTGGAAGATTACTCTAGAATCACCGGACCTCTCACCAGTCTGACTAAGAAAGGAGAAAAATTTGTTTGGACAGACAAATGTGAAGAGTGTTTCCAAACATTGAAGGCTAGATTGATATCAGCTCCCATCTTGACTATTCTGATTCCAGGACAACCATTTACCTTGTACACCGATGCGTTTGGGTTAGGTTTGGGGTGTGTGCTTATGCAAGGAGGACAAGTAATTACGTATGCCTCAAGACAACTAAAGACACATGAAAAGAACTATCCCACTCATGACTTGGAATTAGCAGCGGTGGTACATGCTGTCAAGATATGGAGACATTATTTGTATGGAGAGAAATTTCAGATTAAATTAGATCATAAGAGTCTCACACACCTTTTTAATCAGAAGGAGTTGAACATGAGACAGAGAAGATGGCTGGAGTTATTGAAGGATTATAATTGCGATATCCAGTATCATCTAGGGAAAGCTAATGTAGTTACTGACGCACTAAGCAGGAAAGCTATGACAAAATCCCAAAAGAAGCTAGTGCAAATGCTGTATTGTGTGTCACAGGAAGAGTATTTAATTACTATAACGAGTAGTTCGTGATTGATATTCTAAATGAATCAACTGACCAAAGGTTTATTCATCTATTCTCAAACATGTTTGCTACATTGAAGATTGTACTTGATCTATTAGACGAAGTGAAAGCATTTATTAAATCAGACCCTTATCTGAGAACGGTGCAAGAGGACCTTGTAAAAGGTAGGACTAACCCTGACTTCACTTTGGATCCTGAGAAAATAATAAGATACAAAGGGAGAGTATGTGCTCCTGAAAATGAAGACTTGGATATTAGACACAGACTAATGAAGGAAGCCCACACCATTACTTATTCGGTACATCTTGGAAGTTTAAAGATGTATCATGATCTGAAGAAACTATATTGGTGGAGAGGAATGAAAGCAGATGTATCTAAATTTGTGTCTCAATGCTTAAATTGTCAGCAGGTAAAGGCTGAAGGCAAAGACCTGCAGGATTATTGCAGCCACTGCCAGAACCGGCATGAAAGTGGGACTGCATTACTATGGACTTCATCACCGGGTTACCATTGACTCGCCGAGTAGTTGACGCGGTCTGGGTGATTGTGGATCGTTTGACTAAGACAACTCGTTTTATAGCTATTCAACCTCAGTATACCCTAGAGAGATTAGCTAAGCTATATGTGGATAATATTGTCAGATTGTATGGTGTACCTGAAAGCATTGTGTCCGATAGAGACCCATGTTTTACCTCAAAGTTTTGGGAAGGTTTATAGAAGGCTATGGGTACAACGTTGAAGTTTAGTACTGCATTCCATCCTCAGATAGATGGACAGTCAGAGCGTACCCTTTAGATTTTAGAAGGCATGCTTCGAGCTTGTGTCATTGATTTCAAAGGATCATGGGATGAGAAGTTATCATTGATCTAGTTCGCTTATAATAATAGCTATCAAGCTACAATACAGATGTTGCCCTATGAAGCACTGTATGGTAGGAAATGTCGAACTCCTTTATTTTGGAATGAAGTTGGAGAACAGAGTATTATTAGACTAGAGTTTGTTGAAGAGACTTTTCGAATGGTCAATATTATCAAGGAAAGGGTCCGAGTGGCTCAGAACCGTCAAAAGCAATAGCGGACAATCAACGCAGAGATCTTGAATTCACCATAGGTGATAAGGTATTTCTGAAAATATCTCCTATGCGTGGTTTAAAAAGGTTCGGACAGAAGGGAAAATTTTGTCCCAAATATATTGGACCTTATGAAGTTCTAGCTAGACGTGGAAAGGTAGCATATCAGTTAGCACTACCACCATCAATGACTAGTGTACATGATGTATTCCATGTCTCACAATTGAAGAAGTACGTTAGAGATCCAACACACGTGTTAACAACGGATCCATCGGATTTGATTGAAGATTTGACGTTTGAAGCAGTACCTTTTGAGATTAATTGTCGGAAGGTGCAACGATTTCGCAACCGCGACATTTATTACGTTAAGGTTACTTGGAGAAGCTAAGATGTAGAAGAAATCACATGGAAAGAAGAGAATGCTATGCGGAAGCAATATCCTCACTTATTCGACTCGGAAGGTATGTGCAAATTTTGAGGATGAAATTTATATAAGAGGGGGAGAATTGTAAGACCCGCACTCCACTAACTTGGTTTAACCATGTTGTGCCAGGTCTTCCCATCATTTTGGACCAAGTGGACCGATCATTTGAAGATGGATCACAAACCAGGTATGAGAATTGAGTTAAAAACACTGAAAATATACTTATGGTCGAATACCTGGGTAGGTATGGTCGACCATATGGAAAGAAACAATGGTCACTGATCAATGACCCTACGGTCTATGATTTTGACCCTATGGTCGACGGGTTCTGCTACCGTAGCCATCGACCATGAGACCCTAGATCAGACTCCGAGTTTTAGAAACTTTCCTAAATTAAGAGATTTCTTTCCTCATTGAAAGAGGTCTCTATATGGAGAGTTTTGCTCTATATAAAGGACGTCCCTCAACCTTTTTTCACTCTTTTAGAACTTGAGTAAACCCTAGAGAAAGAGAAGGGAAGAGAAGGAAGAGAAGGAGAAGAAGAAAAGGCTAAAGAGAGGATCTTGCTGGGAAGAGATTATCAACCGTCCATAGGACAAGTTACCTCTCGAATCAGGCAATGTGGCTCTGTGCATAGTCCGGATGATAATGTATGGGAGGCAAACAGGCTGCCTAGTGTAGATACAGTACAATAGGTACTGAGTCAACTGAGAGACCATCACGTAGTGTCCCTCCTGAGGGATTAGATTATGCTGGATGATCTTACAGTATACCCGAGGCTCAGGACGCAGGTTGACTGCTTTCATCTCCCAGCGGTCATCACGGAGAATCTGATTACATATTTTTGCATGCACTCCCACAGATATGAACTGGGGCTCCTTTGGTGCGTAGTATACCAATAACCCATCGTTGGAAATGCCTAGGAGATCAGCCAACTCCTGATAGTTGAAAGAGATAGGAACTCCTTTCACCCAACTGGTGATCCGAAGCTCTCTACCCCTATCTACGTTCTATAAATTACACTCTACCTATAGATGACAGTAGAACTTCTTTACCAAATTCGGGCTGGTGCAACCCTCGTACAGGATCATGAGAAGCCAGCCCATATCCCCAATTGCCCTCTCCAAATCAAACAGGGCTAAATGGGCCAGGTTAACACACCGACCCCCTTCAACCTTTTTTCGATTAAACCAAGGATATTGTACCTCTACTTCAATGGACCGGAAGCAACGCAGATCATGGACTCGGGGAACCTTGGTGTGAACCATAATGACTGCAAAAGAGAAGAGAATAAGAAGACAGATTAGAAAAATTAGAAATTTGGGCACCATAACGATGTAAAATGAGAAAAGCCTCACTCTCATCCAAACATTTGGGCAGGAGGACTTACATGAGGCACAAACCATCTTACAACGATTAATTAACAGAAAATGACCACCAATCAAAAGGAATTGAAGAAAATTTAAAATTTTGGGTTTTTCAAAATTCTAGGTCAAAATTGGGATTTTCAACATTTTTTCCAAACCAACAGATGAAACTCAAATTTTCTTAAGGACTTTCATCCATTGGGAAGCCAATAGCAAGGAACACCAATAAAAAATCAAATTTGTACGATCAAGAAGATATTAATTTAAAGAAAACTCTATATATGGCAAAAACCTAGGTATGGAAGCTGAAAAAGAAGAAAAAAAATAGAGATCATACCTTGAGGAATAGGATGAAAATTGTCGACCGATGTAGAAACCACTAACTTTGTACGGTTGACAGTGTAGGAACCTAGTGGTGGTGAGCTGAGTTGAGACCGTAGGAGAATAAGAGAGAATGAGAGGGAAAAATCTCAAAACAGGTTTAAAAACATGATTTTTGAGTAGTACAGTCACACAATTCGACCAAACAGTCGACTGTACCATCGACCTTATGATCGACCACAGGGTCTCAGGAAGTTGCCAGGGTTCGTATGGTCGAACCTGTAGGGTCGCGCTACATGCGATGGTACAACATCGTCCATACAATTGACTATTGTCTGTTTTTTTTACTCTGTTAAACCTATTGCCTCAAAATTTTATTTCCTCTCTCTCCTTTTATAGTGGGACTAACCAAATATTATCATCTTACCTTGTCTCAAATGTGTAGCCTTCCCAATACCATATCAGCCAAGAGTCTAAATGGTTGGGCGTAGACCAAGTAGAAGGAGACAGAATGCAAACCCACCTCCACCACTTATGGAGGTCAATAACAATGAAGGTCAAGAAGAGTAAGAAGGAGATGCTAGGAATCAAAATGTTACACCTTAGAATGTCACACCCAGGCCAACCCAACCAACTTACTAGCACCACCAATAGATTTGGCCACTGTAGTGATGAATTTAGCACAGCAGGTACAGCAAATACAGCAAATGCAAGCGAATATGCAAGTTGCTATGGGAATTGTTTCCCCAGCTGTAAACACAACATCTATACCTGCAGGGCAAGCTAATATTGTACCTGGGGATAGCAATATTGTGCCCCAAGCATCTGCTATGAACAATACAGTACCCCAAGTACCTCAAACACCAGTTGTACAAGCCCAAGTGCAGAATCCTAAAGCACCGCAAGGCGAGTATAACCAAGGTAACTATCAGTACCAGCTGCCCATTTATGGAGCATATGCACAATATCAGCTTGATCACTCTAGATTGATCAAGCATTTTCTGAAGACGAAGCCAAAAGAATTCATGGGCAAGCCGTCAGATCCATTGTGGCTAGTACACTGGATCGATGAGATGGAAAGAAACTTTATGATGATGACTATTAATGAAGAGGATAAGGTGTTATGTGCCACTTTGATGCTGAAAGGCAATGCACATCATTGGTGAAAATCTACTCAGAATTATTTGTTGACAAAGCACACCCAATTGACCTAGGCTATCTTCAAAGGAGCATTCTTCGAGAAGTATTTTCCCAAGAGCTTTAGGGATCAGATGGAAAAAAAATTTCTGAGTCTATATGAAGGACAAATGTCTGTAGACGCATACCAACAACGTTATGAAGAACTATTCTTCTTTGCTCCTACCTGTATTCATGAGGAAGATGCTAAGACCGTTAGATTTGTCATGGGACTTAGGGAAAGTATCTGTAAGCACATATTGGGATTGGAAAAGAAAGTATACAATGAAGTTGTGCAGATAGCACGAGTTTTGGAGTCTAGTCAAAGAGAGAGTTACTTTGCTCAAAATAGAGGGATAAAGAAGACTAATGGAAACTCATTCAATGGAGGGAACTCAAAGACATTAAAACCCTTTCGTACTCAAGGGTTCAATGTTGTAGCCAAGACTACTCCAACAGCCCAACCTCAACTAAAGCAAGGAAATGCTGGAGTTAAGTGCTACAACTGTGATCAAACGGGACACTATTCAAGGGACTGCCCTAAACTGAAGAAACAAATGTAGCAAGGCAAGGTTTATGCAGTTACTTCTGAGGATGCTGCCGCTTCACCTGATGTGGTCACAAGTACGATTTGACCTTATGTTTTGAATTATCTTGTGTGAGCATGTAGATTAAATTAAGTAAAATCACAAGTCTTGTACCTATAGCTAATATACTAGTCATAGTACTTTTTGACTCTGGAGCCACACACTCATTTATATTAGTGTCCTTCAAAAAGAAGCTAGATATACCCCTCAAACCTTTAGACTACAAGCTACAAGTACGGTCACCTATGGGATTAAAAGCAGAATTAGACAAAGGTTATGGACCATGTCCAGTTCTCATAAATGGATGAAGTTTGGATGCCAACCTGGTGCAACACGAGATTACAGACTTCAATGTCATCCTAGGGATGGACTGGTTATCCCAGCGTTCCACGAGTTTGCTTTGTGCCGAAAAGAAGATTTCATTCAAGGATAAGGAAGGAACAGAGTTTAGTTTTTCGATAACCAAACTTTTCCATAAATGAAATCTCATTCTTTCTGCATTAAAGGCTAGTAGATTCCTCGAGAAAGGAAGCATTGGGTACCCACTGTCCGTGGTCGACCTCACCAAGGAAGCACCACTAATAGAAGATATTGAAGTTGTGTGTAAATTTCTGGATGTATTTCCTGAGAAATTACCAGGATTACTACCTGATCGAGTGACAGAGTTCATTATAGACTTTATACCAGAAGTCGCACTAGTATCTAAGGCACTCTATCGAATGGCTCCTACTGAATTGAAGGAACTGAAAGTACAATTATAGGAGTTGCTGGACAAGGATTATATTCGACCCAGTATATCACC
Organism: Protea cynaroides; assembly: GCA_028583415.1. Taxonomy (NCBI): domain Eukaryota; kingdom Viridiplantae; phylum Streptophyta; class Magnoliopsida; order Proteales; family Proteaceae; genus Protea; species Protea cynaroides. Next base: position 52,469,226 of record CM053274.1, on the reverse strand, counting down.
ATGGGGAGTGCTGATATTGTTCATGAAGAAGAAGGATGGTAGCATTCTACTTTGTATAGATTATCGAGAATTGAACCAGCTCACGATCAAGAATCGATATCCGTTGCCTCAGATCGATGACTTATTCGATCAGTTGCAAGGTGCCAAAGTGTTCTCCAAGATTGATCTCCGATCATAATACCATCAGTTGAAGATCAAGGAATGTGATATTCCGAAGACAGCATTCAGAACAAGATATGGACATTATGAATTCCTAGTTATGTCTTTTATATTGAATAACGCACCCATAATTTTTATGGAACTCGTAAATCGGGTATTTCACGATATGCTGGATACATCGGTCATTATATTTATAGAAGAAGGATGGTAGCATTGTTCATGAAGAAGAAGGATGGTAGCATTCAACTTTGTATAGATTATCGAGAATTGAACCAGCTCACGATCAAGAATCGATATCCATTGCCTCAGATCGATGACTTATTCGATCAGTTGCAAAGTGCCAAAGTGTTCTCCAAGATTGATTTTCGATCAGAATACCATCAGTTGAAGATCAAGGAAGGTGATATTCCGAAGACAGCATTCAGAATAAGATATGGACATTATGAATTCCTAGTTATGTCTTTCAGATTGAATAACGCACCCATAATTTTTATGGAACTCGTGAATCGGGTATTTCACGATATGCTGGATACATCGGTCATTATATTTATAAACGACATCCTAGTCTACTCCAAGGACAAAGAAACTCATATCACAAATCTTAGAGCCGCTCTGCAACAACTAAGAATAGAAAAGCTTTACACTAAATTTACTAAGTGTGAGTTCTGGCTAAGTGAATAGGCCATGTTATATCAGTTGAAGGAATTAAAGTGGATCCCAGTAAGATTGAGGCTATTGTGAAATGGGAAGCACCTAAGAATGTTACAGAAATTAAAAGTTTCTTGGGTTTAGCAGGGTATTATCGATGATTTGTGAAAGATTAATCTAGAATCGTCGTACCTCTCACCAGTCTGACTAAGAAAGGAGAACAGTTTGTTTGGACTGACAAATGTGAAGAGTGTTTCCAAACATTGAAGACAAGACTGATATCAACTTCCATCTTAACTATCCCAATCCCCAGACAACCATTTATCTTGTACACCGATGCATCTGGGTTAGGTTTGGGATGTGTTCTCATGCAAAGAGAACAAGTAATTGCATATGCTTCCAGATAATTAAAGACACACAAGAAGAACTACCCCACTCATGACTTGGAATTAACAGTGGTAGTACATGTTGTCAAGATATGGAGACATTATTTGTATAGAGAGAAATTCTAGATTAAATCAGATCATAAGAGTCTTACTCATCTTTTTAATCAGAAGGAGTTGAACATGAGACAGAGGATATGGCTAGAGTTGCTGAAGGATTTTGATTGCGATATCTAGTATCATCCAGGGAAGGCTAATGTAGTTGCTAATGCACTAAGCAGAAAAACAATGACAAAATCTCAAGAAGAAGCTAACACAAATGTTGCAATGTGTGTCACAGGAAAAGTATTCAATTGCGATAATGAGCAGTTCGTGATTGATAAACCAGGTGGATCCACCGACCTAGGGTTTATTCATCGATTTTCAAACATATTTGATACATTGAAGATTGTATCTGATCTGATAGACGAAGTAAAAGCAGCTATTAAATCAGACCCCTCTCTGAGAACAGTGCAAGAAGACCTTGAAAAATGTAGGACTACTCCTGACTTCACTTTGGACTTTGAAAAGGTGCTAAGATACAAAGGGAGAGTGTGTGTTCCTAAAAGTGAAGACTTAGATATTAGACATAGATTAATGAAGGAAGCCCACACTACTGCTTATTCGGTACATCTTGGAAGTACAAAGATGTATCATGATCTGAAGAGAAACTATATTGGTAGAGAAGAATGAAAGCAGATGTAGCTAAAAATGTATCTCAATGCCTGAATTGTCAGGGGGTAAAGGCTGAAAGGCAACGACCTGCAGGCTTGTTGCAACCACTATCGAAACAAGCATGGAAATGGGACTGCATTACAATGGACTTCATCACAGGGTTACCATTGACTCCCAGAGTAGTTAACGCAGTCTGGATGATTATAGATCGTCTGACTAAGGCAGTTCGTTGCATAGCTATACGACCTCAGTATACCCTGGAGAGGCTAGCTAAGCTGTATGTGGATAATATTGTTAGGTTGCATGGTGTACCTGAAAGTATTGTATCCAATAGAGACCCACGCTTTACCTCAAAGTTTTGGAAAGGATTACAGAAGACTATGGGTATAACACTGAAATTTAGTACAGCATTTCACCTTCAGACCGATGGACAGTCGGAGCGCACCATTTAGATTTTAGAAGACATGCTCCGAGCTTGTGTAATTGATTTTAAAGGATCATGGGATGAGAAGTTACCATTAATCGAGTTTGTTTATAACAACAACTATTAAGCTACAATATAGATGTCGCCCTATGAAGCACTGTATGGTAGGACGTATCGAACTCCCTTATTTTGGAATGAAGTTGGAGAATGGAGAGTTATTGGACCAAAATTTATCGAAAAGACTTGTCGAGTAGTAGACATCATCAAGGAAAGGGTCCGAATAGCTCAGAACCGTCAGAAGCAATATGTAGATAATTGACGCCGAGATCTTGAATTCACCACAGGTGATAAGGTATTTTTGAAAATATCTCCTACGTGGGGTTTAAAAAGGTTTGGACAAAAGGGAAAGTTGTGTCTCAGATATATTGGACCATATGAGATTCTAGCTAGACGTAGGAATGTAGCATATCAGTTAGTATTACTACCATCAATGTCTAGTGTACATGATGTATTCCATGTCTCACAATTGAAGAAGTACGTCAGAGATCCAACACACGTGTTAACGACAGATCCACCAGATTTGACTGAAGACATGACGTTCGAAGTGGTACCTTTTGAAATCACTAATCGAAAGGTACAATGTCTTCGCAACTACGACATCTATTATGTTAAGGTTGCTTGGAAAAGCCAAGATGTAAAAGAAGTCACATGGGAAGAAGAGAATGCTATGCAGAAGCAATATTCTTACCTATTTGACTCAGAAGGTATGTACAAATTTCGAGGATGAAATTTATGTAAGGGGGGAATTATAAGACCTGCACTCCACTAACTCGGTCTAATCGTGTCGTGCCAGGTCTTCCCATCATTGTTGGATCAAGTGGACTGACCGTGTGAAGAAGGAGCACGAGACCAGATAAGTAAATCTACCCAAATATACTTAAAATCAAGTGTATGGTCGACTACCTGGATAGGTATGGTCGACCATACGATGAGAAACAAAGACCACTAGTAAGTAACCGTACGGTCAATGTTTTCAAGAGTATGGTCGACGGATTCTGCGACCGTACGTCCAACCATACGACCCCAAATCTGACTCCGAGCTTGGAAACTTTCTAAATTAAAGGAGGATCTCTTTCCTTTTGTTGGAGAACTCTATATAGAGAGTTTCTCTCTATATAAAGGATGTTCCTCAATCCTTTTTCATTCTTTTGGAATATTATCAAACCCTAGAGGAAAAGAAGGAAGAGAAGGAGAAGGAGTGAAGACTAAGGAGAAGGCTAAGAGAAGGAGTTCTACAGAATTTCTGCAATAAGTAAGGTATGAACCTTGTCTTTATAGCCTTAGAACACTAAAAATAGAATTTCTAAAGTAAATTGTAATATCGAACCCAAAGTAAGGATTCAACTATGGGATTTTCTGAGCAAATCTCAAAAAGGGGATCCTGGAGAATGGATTAGAGGAATTGATGTGGTAAAACTAGGGATTTTTGCCTTAAAATGATCATTAGGGAGGACCCCATTGATGAGCCAAGAGGAGAAGAAAGTAAGAGACCACATTACACTCGTAGGGTCGTAGCTACAGTCGACCATATGGTGACCAAAGTATCAACCATAGATATTCGAAAAGAATTCAGGAAACTTATGGTCGCATGTGCGGTCGTATATAGTGCGACAGTAGGGTATCGATCGTATGTGGTATGGTCGACACAGTATGAGACCATAAGACCAATCAGACACCTATCAGTGATTTGTTTTGTTTTACTACTATAACATGGTACGTATGAACCCTAACTTAAATTCATGTAACTTCTAGGTTACTAAATTGATTCAAAGAGAGTTATAAGGCTTAGAAGGAGATCGAGCTTTGCTAACAGGTGAGGGAACAAGACCTAAACTAATTGAATAATAATAAACTATTTATTTTATTGAGTCCAATATCATGATTGATTCTATGCTTGTATGCTTGTAATGTGCATCTCACATGTCATTCAATATTTTTATTATTACTGCTCATGCATATTTATTTTTGTCTATTTATAACATAATGATGATGATGCTAGGAATAGGCATGTGATTATGTATGTCTAGTTAGTGTGTTGAATGCAAGTGGAGCATCAGGGGGAGAACGTGACATTGTGGTTCATCCTAATCACCAGACTCTAGCTCTATCTCTACTCAAGTCTTGCCCACTGACATCGTCGTATCGCCATTACCTTAGCAGAACTATTACATCGTAGGGCATCAGGGGAGGTGGTCTCGGACCGTGTGGTCTTTGACTCTATGGGGAGGCCTTAGCTCTATCTCTATGGACGTATTGAGGGATGTTGGGGTGAGGCCCTGGATACACTGGATGACATTTAGGATTGATTAGTTGTGAGCCCAGTTTACAAGCCCTCGCCAATAGAGGCTTACGTATTGGTATGGGTAGGGCATCAAGGGAAGTGTTGGTGATGTGTGATCCGGACACTTTAGCTTTATCTCTATTCCATGGTGGGGTGGATGTGGACGACAATGGTGTTTGATCTTACACACCCGTGTATAGAGGTGTAGTGGCTACCAAAGCTTTCTATAGCATATTACAAACTTAAAAACTACACCAAAGATATGGAATTGAATGCATGCATATGTTTGCGTATTATTTTGTTTACTCACTGAGCCGTGATGTGTGTTCACCCTTTCGATGTCAAATATTTTTAGTTGATGATACAGGTCCTACTGTAGAATGCGTCATCATACTGACACATGGCGGCTATGGACATAGAAGCTATAAAAGATACGCATGATCTTTCATGCGAGTGCAATCAATGTGTCTTGGACTAGTTTAGTTATATTTTGATTACCAGACATGTAATTGATTATTTTATTTTTATGTCTTGAGTTACTTGGAGATAACTGGATTAAATATTTATTTATCACTATTAGATACTCAGTTCATTAATTATAAAGACTTTCGCTTATTTTTTTATTATCTCTGATTATTACCGTAGAATGTGTGTATGGTTTGATATGGCGGGTACTACTTATATGAGATCCTGGTTGAACCGTTGGTTTATTGACGGCTCATCTCACTATTCTGGTTAGTCCAGAATTGGGGTGTAACAATCGTGCATAAGGTGCTCGACGTAATTCTACAAAGAATGTTCATCTCAAGACCCTACTAGAAAAAATTGTATTTACAGGGCATTACCACACGTTCTCAGGGGTACTTTGGTCAAATAAAAAAGAAGATCCGATGTGGAAGGCCAAGATTAATCCAAGATCTGTAGATTCTAATCCAGTGGCTGAGATCGAGGTAGGCTAATGTGTATCAAATTCTGTGCGTCAAGATCCACGCGTGAGCCTCCTTAATGGCCAGGCTTTAAGTTGCGCCACAATGCTTGGAGTTTGCGCCTTAATTCGGTGAAACACTCAAACATTACGCGACAATGTGGATTCAAATCTGGCGGCCCTAATATGCGCTGAGATCTGACTGACATGATGAAGCCGATCATAAGGCCCAGCCTAATTCCGGCTTCGATCTGACGGATCGAGCTGCTCGGAATGAAGATTCCACTGTCCACTAATGAGAACTTAACAATGTCGAGCCGTACATCAGAAAGCGGTGTTTAAGGTGTTTCGTTGTGCACAGTTTTAAATCTCGAAGATTCCATTTAGAATAATTTAGGTGGCTGGACTTTGGATGGCCATATCTCGGCCATCCGATGTCTGATTTGGGCGATTCAAAGACCCATGAACTCCTCTCTTCGTGTACTATTCACTTGGACCAAGAAAAATTATTTTTGGTGAGAGTGGCTCTGGGTTTATGAAGAAAGAAGGTTCTTGAGCTCATTTGGTGTGTAAAATCCATCTCCACTTACCTCTCTCTGAGTTTAATGGCCATATGAAGCATGAGGGAGGTAGTATGAGCATTTTGTGAGAGTTTGGTGAGATTGAGATTATACGAAAAGCATCAAGAGAGTATCGAATTCTCATTTTATTGAAGAAGCTCACCCACTACCATTGGAGAGCTTGGGAAGCCCATTTGGTGAGCATCATACATGTTGTAATTATGCTAGGAAGGTAATCACGCACACATACCCTATTTATTCATACTAATGTCATATGGGAAAGGTTTGTAATATCTATTTGACAAATACATTGTAACCTGTCAAGTTAGGGGCTTAACAGGAATAAGGGTTGTTGCCTAGGACTCAGTTGCAACTGAAAAAGTGGTCAGTGTTATAGCATCTAGATTGTAGGTGCAACCATAGCATTAAAGTAGTGTATTGGGTATAATACGAAACCCTGGTTAAGGTATTGCCCCTTGGAGTAGCCATCACAGTGTGTGATAGATGAACCACGTTACATCGTGTGTTATGTGGATGTGGATGTGTTTGATTGTGTTGTGCATTTGAACTACATGGGTTACAGGTCTGGGTGTATACACTTGGTAGGCCAAGCCTCTGGTATGGATACTTATAGATGTGTGGCATAGTGTGTTACACGAAATGTGTTAATAGAGCAAATGTATGAATGACCACCCCAATCAGCTCAAGGCAGCAAAGTATTAACAAACAGCTCTTGGCAGTAGTGTGTGTTTTGGTTGGAGAGACTTCACAGAGTTGGAAAGAATTTTAGTGGGAACACAGTCAATACATGGGAGTAGAACGAGGATCTCTACTGAGGTGTAATCCTATTAATAACATGTTCATGCATCATGCATCAACTTGGTTAAGTGATTTGTGCTTTAGCGAGGAAAATATAATCCAAACGATGGGGTACAGAATACTCAGGCGGTAGGGTACATATATAAATCATTTAAGCGGTGGGGTACGGAGCACTCAAGCAGTGGGGTACTAGTGTATGTGCTCAGGTGGGGGGGGGTACGGGGCACAACTCAGGTGGTGGGGTACGGGGCAAGATCCTCGCTAGGGTACAGATCGACCATGATTTGCATACACACTTGTATGATACTCATAATTGCTTGTTTATTTGCTTCTGTACTGCATTCATAAATTATTGTCTAGGATTGCATTGGATACCTGTAGGGATTGCATCTACGGGACCTGAGTCAGCTCCTTGATTTTATTGATTTTGATGTCTGTCGATAGATAATGGTTTTACTCTAGTTATGTAATATGGGATGTATGTAGTACTATAGATATTGTGGAACAACTATAATAGATAACAGACTTATGTTATTAAAGTATTATTAGTTGGTATCTGGTTCTTATTTATGATTTTGCTACAGTTCTGATATTTTACTGCAAGTATTATTATTATCTACTATTGATTATGATGGATATTGTGTGTTCTACCTGTAGATCATTTTGGTTGTCGGTCATTGGAAGATTCGGATTGTCTCTTGGATGACTCAGATATCACGTCCAATTTTCCAAAATGGGCTGTAACACATGTGGACCCATTGGTGCATGGACATGGGTTACTGGGTCAGCATATTCGGTTCCAGGTTAACCCGAATGTCAGGGCTTCGATTCAGGTTCTGATCGGACCCAAATGGTTCTAGGTCATTCGGTTCAGGCTCGGCCTGGCTGGTTCTGGGTTGGTCCTGAACTTGGGTCGGGCTGGTTGGTTCTTGGGTGACTAGGGCCAGGTTGACCAGTTAGTAATCGGTAGGGTTTTCGATTCATTGTCGGGTGATTTCAGCAATGAATCGTCGCTGTCAAAATTCTTTTTTTTTTCTCTCTTCCCACGAGTGAGATCCACTTGCAACTACCGCCTGCGGGTAGCAGCACCTCCGGCGGCCGATGTCGGTGATTTTTGTATCACCGTCACCATCTCTTGTCCTCTTTCCAATGGTATATAGTATGATTTATTTTGTCAGTCAAAAAATTTTCATTGGTGGGAATCTTCGACAAATTCAATCCAAAAATCAAAATTTTTCTTTTTAAAATCATTCAAATCTTATAGTAGGTCTTCACAATATTCTACCATCGATTCTAGGCTTGTATGATTAGCTCTAATACCAATTGTTGGACATTTATGTAAATAGAATTTCAACTAATCTTATCTCAATCCATACAAGTATCATAGAATATAATGGAGAAGTCATAATCTATGAATCATAAAGACATACCTGTTTGTGAAGATTGATTTCCTCTACACTCTAAGCTTTAATTGTAATTCCTTAGTTACAGTCTTCTACAGCCTTTAGAGAATATCCCCAATCTCATGCTAATGGGTGCAGAGAGATTTCTTTACTAACTGTAACTATGGGGACTCTAACCCAGTATTTATAGAATATTATCGTAACCCTAATACCCTTCTCACAATAGAATTAGGATTACCAAACATATCTCATACCATGTGACGAATCAAACAAAACTAGTTCTACCGTGTAATTAGACTCACACTGAATAACTGATTTCGATAATTAATTAAACCCACAAAAATCTAATAGGAGGTTCATACACCATGGGTTCGATGACTTCCTCATATTCGCCTCCACTTTCAAAATTCAGTCTGATTGTTGGTTCTAGTTTTTCATGACTCATTATGAATATAAATATCTTCACAACTAGGTAGTATAAATGGGAATTCAATCACAAAGGACAAGTCATTTATGATCACATCCTTCCAGTTTCTTTCCCCTCCTTCATTTAGGATGAGAGAAAACTGTCTCTTCATCAATTAGCTTAGGCAAAGAGAAAGAGATAACGTAGATTTTTTTTTTTTTTTTTTGGTACCTCCTCTTCGTTTTTCATTGTAAAATTTTCCATAGAAATAATAATTTACAACAATTTTTTTTCAAGTAAATTTTTTTTTATTTTTTCAGTATATTTCTCTATATTTTACATCAAAATAACTAACAATAAAAAATCTAATTTTACAAAAAAAAATTATTTTTCTATTATTTGACATAAAAACAATCATGATCCTAATAACAGTAGTTTGCATTGTTTTGGGTGAAGAGAAGGTGTGAAGATATCTAGTGTTCATAAATCTATTAAATTCCATCCATCCATGCATGCATTCATGACTGATGGCAAGCAAGTAGATACCAAGCCAAGAGCCAAAGTAAAATCATATGATGGGGACCACGTTGGGGGATGAATCTGAACTTGAGACCCATCCCATGGCTATTGCCGCTATAATCGAAATAAAACATTGCAATCTGAATTCTTAATTTGGAGAAAATTTTATGTATTTTTAATGCCACAGATTTCGTACAAGATTGGTGTATATGTACACATCGAGGGTGGTATCAGGCCTTTATTTAATAAGGAAAAAAATAATTTTGAGATTATATTTCTTCTTGTCTTACGGTTGAAAATGCAATGATATATTTAAATGACTGTATACAAAAATTTTACCTTTTCAATTGATTTCATCAGAGCAAAACAATTTTTACCAAAAAATAAAATAAAAAATCAGGGCAAAACAACCGGCAAAACTCTCTTTCTCTCTCATATGGTGATACCAGGTTTGGTTTTGGCACCATTATATGTATGGGACCTTCTTTTTTTTTTAATACATATAGGGGATTCAAATCGTCTCATCCCTGAGATTCGGGAGGCGTGGCGGCGACCCCACTGGATGGTCGCCACGTGGGGGTCAGATGAATCCGACCCCTCCGTTCGAGCCGACACTCTCTTGTCGGCTCGACTTGTCGGCTCGACTTGTCGGCTCGAACGGAGGGGTCGGATTCATCCGACCCCCACATGGCGACCATCTAATGGGGTCGCCGCCACGCCTCCTGAATTTCAAGGATGAGACGATTTGACGTTGTTTTGTAAATTAAAGTGGGCGCCCTAGTTTTCCTCGTCATACTGCCTTACATCTTCTGATTGTCCATGGATTTCAATGATTATTACAAGAATGCCCTCACAATTCTAAATTACCAAATCAGCATCTTGTTTGATGGATGACTTCATTTCTTTCAGTGACCAATAAACCCTTATTACTCTCTAGTTTCTATTCAGATCACCATGAGTCTAGGGTAGTGTATCCCTGTGTTGGTTCTTTAGATCGTTTCAAGACAAAAGGAAAATTACTAGATTATACAAGATTAGAAGATATTTTACCAAAATATGAGGGTAAAATAATTAACCAAAATGTTTTATCCATTTTAAAAAAGAAAAACATTGCTTTTTAACAATTTGATAATATAATCTTGTTTGTTACATTGTTCGGTGCAAATGATATTTTACATTAAAAAATATTTCATGTAAATTTATTTTTATTAAATTTATTTATTTTTATTTTTATTGCATTTTTTGCTAAAGTGGAAATCTTATTTTAGGAGAAATTTTTTCATTTTTTTCATCTTTTACGGAGCTTTTGATCTTAATTTCCTATATTTCACTGTATTTTCTTTTGCCATGTGTATATTAGTAAGAAATAGTCTTCTTCTTCTTTTTGTATAATTATGTAATTTTCCGAAAAACAAAAGGTGGTAGGTGTGGGGTTGTGAATCCAAACATTGCAACACTAGCTTAGATTTGATCTAGTGCATTCATCCAGATTTTTAGATCAGATTTTTATGTCAAACAAAATGAATCTAAATTTTCTTTTTTCTTTTTTTTTTAACAAAAAAATGGCCATTATGAAAGATCTACCCAGATGGGTTGTAATGACTGTGGTTGACCATCCAAATTTGGTGTACAAATTGACACTTTCTGTCTAATTATGAATTTCTAACCAAACATAAATTGCCCTATCCCAAAATGGAGGCAAATTAAAATAAAAGTCAATGAAGGTGCAAAGTCTTAGCATAGTTTAGTGATTGAAATTCAAAGGAAAAAGTCCAATCCTAAGATAGATCCCATGGTTGAGGGTTTTTTTTTTTTTTTTTTTCCTTTTTTTGTAGCTGAGTGTTTCTTAACCGACAAATAAAGAGTGTATTTCTTCATCCAACATTTTTTGTGATTGGACGGACTCTTAGAAAGAGTAATAATGAGATCTGAGTGGTAAGTGAATTTTTTCCACTCTTTAATGAGAAAGAAAAAAAAAACAATAAAACACTAGAAAGTTAGAAAAAAAAAATGTAATCTCAACAACATCAATACTAGAACAAGAACGATGACTTGCACTATTGAAACACAATGAAAATGAAACAAATTAAATGATGAAAGGGAATTAGAGGGGTACATTTTCTTGACGCATGTTGATGGAAAAACACCTCTTGATTGAGCTTGAAATCCTCTATGGAAATGTCCCCTGTAATTAGAGTCTTCCACCGTCTTCACGAACTCTCTGTGTGTTCCTTCTTGTGGGAAGTGGAAATATGATTACATATGGCTGTAGGATCCTAATAATATATAGGAAAATTTACTCAGACACTCCCTTGACAATTGGTTTATTACACAAAACTACTTCTTTTGACAAAAGTTATACAAACTACCCGTGAAACAATATTTTATAACAGTTAGTTCACACTCCCTCCACCTGCCCCTTTCTTGTTTTCACTTTCAATATCAAATTGCAATTGTCCACTAGCAAGGCTTCCACATTTTAATTTCTTTATCTCTTCTCTGTCGTATTTAGCCATTCATCGTTAGCTAGAAAATATTATTCTATTCACCAAATAGTTCTCTTCTCTCACTCTGTTTTGGCAAAAAGAATCAAAAAAGAGAGGGAAAATAGGAAGTATGGAAAGAAAGGAAGGAAGGAAACTCCACCATAAATGAACCTTGCTTCCCTAAGAGAGTAAAAAGAAGAAGAAGAAAGAATTACAGAAAGAAAGCCCATCGCTCTCGCTCGCTTGCTTTGGCTCCCTCTACATCTATCAGAGTTAAAGCACTGTCTCACAAAAGAAAGAAAGAAATCATACCAAATCCCTTTGCCATGAACATTGTCTTGCTTGTAGACCATTGAATGAGGAAGGAGAAGTGTAAAAGGTAGTTTGAGAGAGAGTAAAACAGTAACTTATTATTATTTAAAGGGTAATTTTATCATGATAATATTTTTAAAATTGCCACATCATCACTTAACAAACAGGTTTGTTAAGTCAGGATCTATGAAATACATATTTAACAACTGAAGGGGGTGCATGATATTATTGGCAAAGTTGGGGGGTGGATGACATAAAAAGAAAGTACAGAGGGGGGGTGAAATTTTCCCTAATAATTAACATCTCTCATTGGTTTTTGCCTGATTCAATCCATGATCAACTCATGCAAAACAATAATAGTTAACGCACATCAACGTACGGCATACAACTATGTACGGCATACAACTATTTGTTATCACAAACACAAGATCAACCATCAACCAATCCACTTTTGGGCAAAACAAGAAAAATCTGACAAAATCTGTGCACATTGTTAAATCCTAGAACTTTTTTTTGGCTAGGAATCAGAACTTTTATATTAATGAAAGAAAAAAAGAACTTACATAATCCTTGAACTTACTTAATTCACTCCACCTTTGGCATTGCCATCCGCAGAAAATAAGTCCAGTCAAAATAAAAACCATGTAAATCTAAATTGTGGGCGCATAGAAGCATCCCACACGATATCCCTTGCCACAATGGATGGACACTCTGTCCAAGTTTTCGTTACTTGTCTAAGGGCTGCCTCTTTAGCTAACTCATCTGCTACCATATTAACTTTTTTGAAGCAGTGTGTAATCCGCACACTCCTTTTACTCAAATCGGTTGCTAGGGATGACCACTGCTGCATTCCATACCAAGGCATCTGTCTCGTTAGCAAACATTGAACCACTGCTTGAGAATCACACTCCATGCATCCACACAAGAAAACAACCCATTTTACACGCTTCAGATAGACCACGTAAGGCTCCAATTACTTCTGCTTTAAAATTTGTTGCCACACCAATTAACTCAACAAATGCATAAATAACCTTACCAGTGCTATCTTGAATCACACCTCCCATTCCAACCATCCCTGGATTACCCAATAAAGATCCATCCACATTCACCTTTCTCCATCTTTCCTTTGAGGCTATCCATTTTAGGTCATGTCAGTACTACTGTAGACCATTTCAACTTCTTATGCAAAGCAAAATATAATGCACCACTTTCAAATCATCTATAGTGTTAACAACACAAGGGCATTGAACAGATAGTTATCTAATCCCCACCTGTCACCTTCTCCGTAATCCCATGAACCGAGGATCGAACACCCTCAAAGCAACTCAGGTTCCTTCCACTCACAACGATGATGCAACCACGATCAATATCTGATTCCATAACTCTTTTTTATGTTCAATTCTCACTTTCATTTTCCACCATGAAAAAAAGTAATTCAATGGAGTCAAAACCACCCCACCTACTTGAAAACTCTCAGAATCGCTATCCAAACAGCTACAGAGAGTTCACAATCAATAAACAGATGATAGAAGCTCTCTCTCTTTTTTTCTTTTTCTTTTTCTTTTTCTTTTTCTTTTTCTTTTTTAAGCACAAATGAAACCTGATCTCTAGACCAAAGATCACAAAGCATAAAATGCGCAAAACTCGACTTCCCTGAGGCTCTGTTTGTTTCCATGCAAAATGATGTTAAAAGAACCTTTTTATAATAATAGGATTTTTCACTGTTTGATTTAATATAAAATGTTGAGAAATGTATTGAAAAATAGGAATATTTTACATTTAAAAAAATCAAATCATGTAAAATATCATTTGCATAAAAAAGAATTTATAACAGAACAATTGGAACCTGAAAGACAAAACCCTCCCCCAAATACATCAACTTGCTCTCCTTCTAAAGTAACCTAAAGAGAGTTTATCCTAAAAAAAAATTAAGTTTCTAGTCTCATAGGACACTTCAAAATTAAATAAGCAAGAAAATCATTGATGCTATAGAATCAATCCCACCATGGAAGGATTCAAATCGTCTCCTCCGAGGGGGTCGGCAGGAGATGAGGCTGCGACCAGCCGATGCCCGACACCTGGGTGTTTTCTGAATCCGAGTCGTTAAGCTAGAATCCGAGGTGAGAGATGGAGAGAGGGCTCGGATTGTTATTGGACGGTTCAGATTCAGCTGACGCCCCCGTGTCAGGCATCGACTGATTGCAGGTACGTCTCCCCGCAAAAGATGATTTAGATCCACCATGGAATGCCAAACTATCTAAAGCAAAAAATTCTTATTAATACATAGAAAATTGAAATTAATTATTTTATACAACTAATTATTCACAACCCATTCAATAGGATAATGACCATTACATCTCAACCTCCATTAATTGTTGCAGAGAGTAACTTTCCCCCGATGCATGAGTATGATTCAAACAACCTGCATGGCTTAAACTGTCCAATATAACCTAATTTTATCAATCATTTGAGGACTCAATATGAAAATGAGCAAAAACAAAAGTAACTTTGTATATGTTTCTGTTTATACATATTATGGACCCTTTATTTATAACAATATGATTTCCTCCCATTAACGAATCCCAAGTACATGGGAATTCTAATTCCCTCATTCAATCGAACACTAAGAGATAAGCAATAACATAATAGAATCCAAGACAGACATACATAAAGCCAAAAACAAGATAAGGATAAGTAGATGACCAATAGGATATGTGGGTTCACATTAAATAAAAATAAAATTCATATACTTTGCCTTTAAAATCCCATAAATAATTCTTGTTTCTTATGGGAAAAACAAATACTATATTATTTTACATGAAAATAAAATAATAATTTGCAATAATCAAACTCTAATCAACCAACCGCAAATTGATTAGCATGATCCACGCCAAAGGAAATAAATGAATGATCATCCCATCATGCTTGTATTCTCCAATCATATATAACATTTCCCAGAGAAAAGCTAGAGATTTTGTCCATAAAACTAAATTTAAGTTACCTTTCTGCATCATCCCCTAAGCTTGAATTTTTGTCATTTTTTTCCAAGTTATTTTCTTGCCCTTTTGTAAGAAACGTGCTGTTTTTATATTTATGAATAATAGTAATTGAGCACGTGAGGGAAAGGAAGAAAATAAAATGATTGGTTTTATATTAGCTTAAAGAATTGTAATACTTGAATTAGGATGTAAAAAAAACGTTGACGGAAAGCAAATACTAACTGATCATTAACAGTTTTAGGTGTGGATGTGAAATTTAAAAAAATAAAATAAAACAAAATTAAGAGATTTATTTGTCCCGAAAAACCTTAAGCCTTCTTTCCCACAATCTCTATACATGCGCACGTTGTGGGATGGCTGATTAGACGGTCTCATATATTCTTTTGGGATGCCCCTTTACGAGGGTAGTTTTGTATGGTTGCAATTTGTCCTACAAGGCATCTCAACTTGTGAAACCCCCGATACATGATTGGCTGGGAGTGCATGTTCTTGGAAAAAGATCCCTTGAGTGGCCACTAATACAGGATTATAGCCACTCGAAGTGCATTGGGAGGCCAGTGAAAATATCCTGACGCACTTTATGTGGCTAAGATCCTCCCAGTCACTTTGTCCACACTAGAGAGGATCCCAATCCCATCTTCTTATGTTCTTTTATTCCATTGGTAATTATGGTTATGGCAAAATGTGTTAGAAAATTATGAGTTTAGGGTTTCAATGAAACTGATTCCAATCTCATACAGTTGCCCTAGAACACAATAGAGAAGCCATAAACTATGAATCATAAATACATACCTGTTTGTGTAGAGATTAATTCCATACGCTCATTGACACTCCAAGCTTTGATCGAAATCCCTCGGCTACAGTCTTCCACAGCCTCCAGAGGATATCCTGACGTCTCTTGCTAATGGATGCAGAGAACTGATTAACTGTGCTTGTGGAGACTCTAACCTTGTATTTATAGAATACAGATGTAACCCTAAAACCCTTCCCACAATAGAATTAGGGTTACCAAACCTATCTCATACCATGTGACGAACCAAACCAAACCGGTTATATCGTGTCAATCAGAGTCCCACTGAATTAACTAGTTTAGGTAATTAATTAAGCTCACATAAATCTAACAATCTCCCACTTGGGCTATATTAATTACAAAACTATCGTCAACCAGTGTGGCCACGAAATCCAACACACTAAATCGTCACTAACTTTGAAACATCCATCAAGCTTTCCAATGCGAGCAACAGCGAATAATACACCTTAACATATGGTGTATAAACTTCTATCAGCCACAACAGAGGTCTACTCAATACATGAATCGCCTGAGATAATGCATGAAAGGAAACTCCCATGCAAATCCAAACTTGATTAAAGAGCCTTAATCAAAGTGCCCCAAAACCTTTATGGGCAACTTAATATGGTATTTAAATATTCCAGAATTATAATACCATACTTTGGTTAGACACCGCCTTTATTCTTTGATATTATCCTCTCATGGCAAATCGCCTCTAGCTTGGATTAATACCACACTTTGACTTACCGTCATTATTTGTATGGCTGAATATCGCCTCTTATCTTGGCTGAATACTACCTTATATATCTGGCTGAATACTGCCTTGTTCATCCATTGGCTAAATACTACCTTGAAACTTTGGTTAAATACTGCCTTGAAACTTTGGCTAAATACTACCTTGAAACTTTGGCTATATACTGCCTCATATCTGTGACATGTTAAACACATAACTATACATGCAAAATAGCAATAACACAAATGCTAATGTAAACAAAATCATAGTTACAAAAAATTGTATCATCAAACCATGAGCAATACAATCAAGCACAGTAAGCAATGTGAAAACATAAGTATAAACATAAAGAGTCTCCCATTGATTAAGCATATCTAGAGACTCCCACTGATTCCCAGATCTTTGGCCACTTAAGCCTCTGATAAAATTATTTGTTTTTAACCATTCTTATATTGGACATACCGTCCCTTAAAGACTTCCACTGACAAAACCTTCGTCCGAGAATCTACAACGATATAAAATCTTTTGACATCTTCCTTATTTGAAGAGATTCGATTTATATTATGCTGTGAAATATTATATTTCTTATTATTATTTGAGAAGAACACATCTCAATAGGTTTAGAAGTGAAGTCTACAACCTCCAAATTAGAGAATAAATTTTCACACCAGATACCTTGCTTGTTATCATTATATAGAGTTACAAAACTCTATCACCATGACAATGAACCTTGATGTTGCTTTCTTGTCATCAATACAATCATTATAAATTACATCAAAATAGCTTAGAGTGTCACTACTTCTATAAATGAACATATAATCTTTGGTCCTCTGCATATACCGCATGACCTTCCTTTTCCCCATTGTCCAGTAAGCTATACCAGCATCTAATTGAAAACATCCTATGACACTCAATGAAAATGCTATATGAAATGATTACAACCTTAAACATATATCAAGCTCTCTACTGCATTGTAGATGCTAATACTCAGTATCATTATTTGTCTACAATTCTGTTAATTTATCTCCTTTACTGATCTTAGCATCCGCAACTTACTAGTTATACATGCATACTGAACCATTCGAAAACACGAACAATATTTATACGTTGAGATAAATCCAGAATTTTATTTTTCCTATCACGAGCAAACTCAATTCCAGGTACAAAGGTACTTGCTCATACAATTTTACATGTCGAAGTTATCAGACAGAAAAAATTGATTTCAACTAGTAAACCATGTCACTACAGGCCAATGAAAATTACCAACACACATGACAAGGAAATGAATCCACTCCCACTGACCTATAGATATATATAATGGTCAATGACAATCTCAACAAAGTTGAAAGAAGATACAACCCTGTCAAATTACAAATACCATTATCCGGATACCTGTTTAATCCACAAATTGACTTTATAAGTCTACAAAATATATCTTCTTTATCCTTACCACAAAATCTTGTGATTAAAGTATATAAACATTTTCTTCTAGATTTTCTTTGATCAAAATGATCTTTACATCTACCTGATGCAACTCCAAAATAAAATGAGCAACTAAGACCTCAATATTTGAAGTCCTCTTTCTCTTCCCATTGTGTGATTCCACTTTGCTATAAGTCTTACTTTGTAACAATCAATTCTCCTACTGAAATCACACATTTTTTTTGTATGTCCATTTATAGCCTATGAGTACGTCGCTCATTGACAAAAGCATAAATTTCAAGTCTCGTTATTGTTCATAGACAACAACACATCCCTTATGATCATTAAATATTCAAGAGCAATTTCATTACTAATAACTTGCTCAAAATCATTAGGATCTTTATTTTTGTCCATCACCAGCAACATCTATTTTGAAGTACAATATGTGATTGGATGAAATCATAGATCTACATGGTCCAGTATATCTCTTCTTTGCCTCATCTGGCTCTGCTATTATGGCTAAAGCATCGATCTTAATGAATATTTTTATAATCATTTCATTATACTCTGGTAATATTTCTGTTATCTCAACTGGTTACTTCACATCCATTTCCATGTGGTCTCATCAAAACTTTAAGTTTCTTGAGTCTATTTTAACATCTCATAATATGACAACTCAATGTCCTAAAATAATCACTCTCATATGAGTGTTATGAAACCATGTCAGTTCTACAGTTTCAAACAGGAAGATAACTGAAACTAAAACTGAAACTGACTAAGGACTTTATTAACAATATAGGCTACAATATTAATTCTTTCCTTACAGGATCAAATACACTCTTAGGTTTTTGCAAACACTTGCTTAAATTTACCAGGGAATAGACCAGTATCACATGGTCTCCCAAAACTCTCTAATTCAGGTCCAATAGTTTCAATTCTTTTAATAAAAGTTTTTCCACCTTTAATTTTTCATTATTTGGAAAAACAACCATAGACAAAACTGTGATAAGATGTCCTAGATGAAATCTCGATGTCCATCAATTTCAATAAATCCTTGTTGTGAATAACCTTCACTTACTTTAATCTTGTCATCTTCTCTTTTAATTAATTCTCACATATATACATGTAATAAACCTTGGAAGGAGAATTTCAAAATATTATTCTTTCTAATCTTTCTTTGGGCAACAGTCATAAACCCTTATGACCAGGGTGGAAGATTACAATATACAGTTTAACTACTTCTATTGGTTTAGACTACGATTAATGCTTAAGTATCCAATATACTGCACCTTCTTGTTCAGAAGTTTCATAATCCTTATTCCTTTTTCATTTAAGCTGTCCAGCTATATAAATTTTTCTTTACATGTCCCTTCTGGATCACTTTACAATAATATTATTCTACTTAGATCTATTTTATCTTGTAGTTTCTTAATGTCTAATTCTTTGTCATAAAGTTTCTGACTATTCCATGAAAAAATATTTTCTTTCTATGGGTTTTCCTACTCCTTTTACAACTTGCCTTTGTCTAGGTATATATTATGCACTATGACATTGGCATTCATATTTTTCTCTTTTCTTTGAACTTTTATCCTTAGTTCTTTCACTTTAGGGTTCACTATATTTTTGAGCACTATAGGTCACCAGGATCTGATTATACAGTTCTTGTGAGGAAGTGAAAAGTTTAAAATGTCACTTACATAGGTTTTAATGAACCTATAAATATTCACTTATCCTTGAGCTTATCATTAACATTTAACAGCTCTACCTTGTACTTCCTCACATTTCAAATACCATCTCTTATCATCAAAAACTGATACTGATGGACTTGAGTAATAAAACATCTCTCTGCCCCTTCTTGAAAAATCAAATCTTTCTTTGGATTTCTCAGAAAATATCCTTTTTCAATGTTCCTCAACTGAACATTGCTTTACTTGATCTTAAGGACTGAACACCCAAAGGATCATAATATAATTTTTTTTTTGTTGAGTACATCTAGGTTAAACAGTCCTAGACTAGTTTTCAATTTTCATGTCAATTCATAAAACTGGCTGCCAAAGACAAGCATTTTAAGGTATTTAATCATTACATGTCCACAACTATATTACAATATAAATAACTGTAAGTCTACGATTAATACCAAATAAAATTAGCTAGCAAGAATATATATACATAACATGTGCAAGCTAATTAATATCTTTGAAAAGTCAATCGAACTACACACACATCCTTTGGGACAATATGTGTACTAGTCCTTTCAATATCTGTGCAATAACTGCGAAAATGAATTTCAAAAATCTCACCACCTTTGGGTGGATGAAGACCCCTAAAGCCACAATCCTTTAACCATGTGCATGAGTTCCTTGTAATATTTGACAACGCCACCTTTGGGTGGACAGTGTCGTTCTTTATAATCTTAGACAACGGCACCTTTGGGTGGACAGTGTCATTCTTTGCTGCATCCATAAAAATGAGAGTTTATGTAAGACCCATATTAAACTAATCCGGTCTTACCACCTTGAATCAGGTCTATCCATCATGGTCGAGCCAAATGGATCAAGTACGTGAGGGAGATCGCGATCCCAGGTATTAAACTGACCCAAAAACACTAAAAATAGGGGGAGGGTCGCACACTCAGCTAGGCAGGGTCGAACCCCCCAAGATAGAAAGTCAGACCCTGAGTTTTTAACCGGGGGTCGGACATTTTAGAACCAGGGGTCGACGGGATCTCCGACCCCCTTATCGACTCCCAGTCTGCCGACAAAAATTGTGATTTGAAAACTTTCCAAATTTCAATGGGATTCTTTCCTAATCTCAATGGGACTTATTTTTGGAGTTTCTACTCTATAAATAGGACGTCCCTAAGTCTCTTTCACTCCTTTTAGAACCCTAATTGGATTGAGAGAAAGAGAAGAGAAGGAGAAGAGAAAGAAAAGAGAAGGAAAGTGGAGAAGAAGATCAAAGAGAAGGCTTCAGAGAGACAAGCCTAATTCTCAGGTATGGGTACTATCTCCATGTAATTCTACAGACCTTAGAATAGACAGTGAAGAGAGAATGATCTAGGAGAAACCCAAATCATTCA
Source organism: Protea cynaroides (assembly GCA_028583415.1). Classification (NCBI taxonomy): domain Eukaryota; kingdom Viridiplantae; phylum Streptophyta; class Magnoliopsida; order Proteales; family Proteaceae; genus Protea; species Protea cynaroides. Next base: position 52,448,104 of record CM053274.1, on the reverse strand, counting down.
TCCATGGTTAGGTTGTCATGGAAAACCATGGGGAAATCATAAAAATCAAACCCCAGTGGTGGAGGAACCGGATCGGAAAAAAGAGGGATTCTAGTTGTAAGATAGCTAATGAAACCGTAGCTGGAATTGAGATCTCATTCAAAGAGAAAGATATCAAATATCTGGAGTTTCTTTTTGTATCCTATACGGATGATCCAATCCGCAAGGACCATGATTGGGAATTGTTTGATCGTCTTTCTCCGAGGAAGAAGCAAAATTCTCACCAATGTTTGCGTTACTCAAGCTGACATTCTCGCTTCCGCTTCGTCCACACCTGCTCGCACGGGTGCTTCCCTCTAAGGCGGAACGCTCCCCTACCGATGCATTTTTACATCCCATAGCTTCGGTAGATCGCTTAGCCCTGTTCATCTTCGGCGCAAGAGCGCTCGATCGATTTCGGAAAACTTGCCGGTCGCGGATTAGTTCGTTCTATGCATATAAGTGAATAAACTATGGTTCTAAGCCATAGAACCGGTATGTAATGAGTTGTAGAAGCAAGCCATAGGACCCCAAACACGAAGGAATGGACTGAAGGATGAAAATTTAACGAAACCCACAGGGGGTCGCGCAGGGGGTCGATGGCCAATCGACCCTACCAGACCCTAACAATCAACCCCCAGTGTCGGGAAGTCCAGACTGTGGGTGATCGCACCCAGGGTCGATGGAACCTCTGACCCTGGCATCGACCCCTAGTTAACAACATGTTTTTTAAAGTCTAAATTAATTCTAATTAAATTCTATCGACTTGATTAGGTCTTCTAGTGTTATAATATCGATATATAGTTTATTCTTAAAGCTTGAAAGAGGACCTACGATCAAGCAAAGGTGAGGGAACAAGACCTAAACTAATTGGTTAATAATAAACTATTTTATTCTTGAGTCCAATGCCGTGATTGATTTTATGTGTGTATGATTGTTATGTGCATTCAACATGTCATTCAATATTTCTATTATTACTGTTCATGCATATTTAATTATTGTTTATAACATGATGATGAGGATGATGATAGGAATAGGCATGTGGATGTATGTGTGTGGTTGGTGTGCTTGGTGCAAGTGAGTATCAGGGGGAGGAGTCATAGGTGGGGCCTCAGCACTCTAGCTCTATCTCTAACTCAAGTCTTGTCCACTGACATCGTCGTATCGTCATTACCTTAGCAGAACTATTACGTCGTAGGGTATGAGGGGAAGTGGTATCGGACCATGTAGTCTCTGACTCTGTCGGGGGGCTTTAGCCCTATCTCTATGGATGTATTGAGGGATACTGTGGTGAGGCCTTGGTTACACTGATTGGCATTAGGATTGGTTAGTTATGAGCCCAGTTTGTGAGCCCTCGCCAGCAGGGGCTTACATGTTGATATGGGCAACGGGTACAGCAATAAACATGACATTTGCGTGTACATTGTTCATGGTGGGTGCATGTGGGTCGACAATAAACGTTACCTTTAAGCGGCTTCACACACTCGTGTATAGAGGTGCGGCGTCAACAAACGTGATATTTGGCCACCTATCCTTTCTATAGCACATTACAAACTTATTTACCAAACCAAATATATGAATTGAATGCATGCATATGTTTGTTACATTGTTTTGTTTGCTCACTGAGCCATGATGTGTGCTCACCCTCTCGACGTCGAATATTTTTAGTTGATGATGCAGGTACTACAGTTGAAGATTATATGAATGCTCCGGTGTATGTACGTGTTGCTGCAATAGAAGCTGAAGACTTGGAGGATACGCATGACCCCTCATGCGAGTGCAACTCATGCGTATTCTATTAGAATTTTATTTGAATTTATAAAAGGATGTAATTGATATTTTACTTATTTATGTCTCAGTTGATACAATAATAACTTGATATTTTAATTATGATTATTACATTTAGAGTTCTCAGTTCATTTACTATAAGACTTCCGCTATTGTGTATTTATTCTGATTATGGTTGTGGATGTGCATGGTTTTATTTTTAATGGATACCGCCTATTAGAGATCCTGGTTGAACCGTTGGTTTATTAGCAGTTCATCATACCGTTCTGAATGGTGCAGAATTGGGGTGTGACAGTTTATGTCAGTGTCACTTTTGTGTGAACACTATACTTCCTTACAGTAGTTTGTAAATACATAAATGCTAGATTTGAGCATATTATGATAGAACTAAGGTTGCCACTTTGGTGGTCACACCATAATCCTTACACAATAGCTATAAATCATAATTTGAATAAACTTGGACAAAGTCACCTATGGGTGAACATTATCAAAACTGAAGCATTTACAAATACATATTCTAGAATTTGAACACATCATAATAAAACAAGGTTGCCACTTTGGTGGTCACACCAAGTTCCACCATGATATGAACAAATCCTAAACTGCAACTTATGTGGGATATTTATTTAACCATGAATGCTATAAAATATAATTTTACAAGTCTAAACATTCATATAACCATGCACATTAGCTCAATCAATCAATTTTGTACAATAACTTTAAGAAAAATCAACAAAAACATTGCAAATCGAGTTCCCATAGGATATTTTTCCACAATAACATATTTTTCAATGCATCAAAATGTACCAAAATATATACCAGATTGAAGAGCATTAAAAATGGAGTCCAACGAAACAAATCGGAGGTCAATCCGACCTTCCTAGCTCCCAGAATCACTGTTTAATGTTCTTTTGGTTAAAGCAGAAACCAAACAGGCACTTATGAGCCTTACAGGGTCAGTCTGGGTCAATTTGGTTCGGTTCGGTTTGATCCGGCTTAACCAGGTCGGCCTGATTTCGGTTTGGTTCAAACTAAACCGAGTATAATTTTTTTTTATTCCTTCAAACCGAACCAGTTTGGTCTGGTAGGGCTGAACCAGAGAGTTGGTTCGCCGAGCCAACCCCCGGTTCAAAAATGGTTCAACCCGGTCCAACTTACTCGGGTAACCGGGGTCTAAAGTCGGTTTTTTGGGTCATATATCGGGTCAATCTAATGGATCACCGGGTCGGTCAACTTGTGTCATTGACCGGGTTAACGGGTTGTAACTAGGGCGGGTTGAGTTTCAATCGGGTCTCGTGTGGGTTACCCACATGGATCGACGGGTCAAACCGAGTCAACTCGGTCTGATGCCTAACTAACCCGTTAGGGTTACCGAGTTGACCCGACAATGATCGGGTCAGCCGCCAACCTTTTTTTTTTTAAATCTCCCACCCGCGAGTGAGATCCACTCGCAGACACCGCCGGCGAGTGCCGGCGTGTCAGAGTTCCTGCACCGGCGATTTTTATATCGCCGGCTCCGTCTCGTCGAGGGCTTTCCAATGGTATGTTGCTTGACCTATTTTGTCAGTCGAAAAAATTTTCGTCGATGAAAAACTCTAACAGATCTGATCGAGATTCGATCCAAAACTTGAGAAAAATTTTTCTTTTAATTTGACCATTCATTATCAGTCTTTATAATCGATCTCCATCGATTCTAGATCTGTATGGTTGGCTCTGATACCAACTGTTAGAAAATTATGAGTTTAGGGTCTTAATGAAACTTATTCCAATCACATACAGTTGCCCTAGAACACAATAGAGAAGCCAAAAACTATGAATCATAAAGACATACCTGTTTGTGTAGAGATTAATTCCATATGCTCATTGATGCTCAAAGCTTTGATCGAAATCCCTCGGCTACAGTCTTCCACAGCCTCCAGAGGATATCCTGACGTCTCTTGCTAATGGGTGCTGAGAACTGATTAACTGTGGCTGTGAGGACTCTAATCCTGTATTTATAGAATACAGATGTAATCCTAAAATCCTTCCCACAATAGAATTAGGGTTACCAAACCTATCTCATACCATGTGACGAACCAAATCAAACCAGTTATACCGTTTTAAGCACCACATTTTTGCCATCCCAGCTAAACAAAGTCATGCTGGTGTGTGGACAACAAAAGGACGAAAGGTGATTGAAAGTTTGGATTTTTTACTATGAATTTGAGGAAGTTTTCAATGGGTCTGTGAATTAGAGAAAGTTTCAATGGGTCCCACAGTAAGGTCACAGGTTGTAATCTGCATGGATGCATAGGTCATGGAATTATCTTCGAAATGATACCAGAATTGCCCAATTCTGATATCAAACGAAGAAGATATGATCATTTTAGTCGGATGATACTTATAAGGGAGGCTTCTGAAATTATCATAAATAATCCCAGGGGCTTTCATGCAAATTATCGGAAGTTGGATTGTTTGAATTTCAAATCATCATATCTTGATCATTCGACATCTGAATCATATGATTTAAGTACCATTATTCCTTATTTTTAGTCCTCCTCAAAGTAGACGCAAAGGATTTCCAGTAGAAGTCACCAGTGGGCCCCACGCAGGCTTGCATGCAAAGTTATCGTTAGAACTTTAAAGCTTCATATATTTTCCATTCTACGTCGGATTCAGATGATTCCAAAGCCATTATTCTTCATTTGTGATGTCCTACAAAGTGGAGGTGGAAAATCTTGCGTAGAAGTCTTCGGAGGGTCCCATGCAAAAGGGTCAGCTAAATTATCGATAATTGGTCCGCTTAAACTTCAAAAATTCATAAGTTGACCATTTTATTTCCAAATGAGGTGATTCAAGTTCCTATATTCCTCATTTTTAGTGTTCTACAAAGTGAACGTAGAAAATGGGGAATAGAGGACATCAGAAAATTCCATGCAAAATGACAGTGGAAATGATTCATGAAATGATAGAGAGAGAAAACCCAGTTAATTTCAGTCAATCCAGTCAACTCAGTTCAAGCTAGTTTTGGCCCAACCCAGCTCAATCTATATCAGTTTAACTTAGTTAACCCAAGCCAGTCTCAACCCGTTTCGAATCAGTTCATCTATCTCATCCCTAGATCCTACTGACAAAAATAGAAAGAATTTGGTACACATCCCAAATAAAAATGGTAGGAATTTAGGTCTCATCCCTAGATCCTATTAACAAAAATAGAAAGAATTTGGTACACATCCCAAATAAAAATGATAGGAATTTAGGTCTCATCCCTAGATCCTATAAACAAAAATAGAAAGAATTTGGTACACATCCCAAATAAAAATGGTAGGAATTTAGGTCTCATCCCTAGATCCTATTAACAAAAATGGAAGGAATTTAGTACACATTCCAAATCTGACTCTCACAAAATTTTTGAACTACGTCGTACCTGATTTCTAGGGCAAACCCTAGAATATGTAGGCAATTTGGGAATCCCAAATACGGTACAAAACCACCCATCAACCATACATCCAGCATAAACTTCAACTTGAATAAAAAAAATCAAATTAATGCAAATGCATAAATCACTTCCATAATCTTTAATCACACAACCCATTTTCGAACTACGTTTTTGGACTTGATTTCCAGGATTGGAATACGTAGGCAGTTTGAGATGTCTTACACGTCTCAGATTCATTCCAAGACCGAACCATCTTTGGTTTGGTTCACTGTATAATATTGTACATTACATTTGCTTGTTTATTTGCTTTAAAACATGATTGGCTGAACCCTAGGTTAGAATAACTTAGCAACTTGGTTTAGGACATCCCCCCATTAAACCCTAGTCATCCAGTTGACCAAGCATAGTCAAAATTAGAGTCTAAGGAAAGTTTAGGAGGCCGATATTGATCAGGCGGTTTGGGTGCCTAACATCTTCTCATAACCATACCCTGAATACTTACTCGATCTCTTGCAGACCAAAGAACTGATACATTGGGTCACGAGTCAATAGAAGTCTTACCTTAGGGTGAGGCTACATTTTTTAGAGGTCCTAGACCTTAATCTAAGTGGCGACTCCAACAGTACAATCGATCTTCATCGATACGAATTCACATTCATCCCGAGGAGGATCATCGATTTCCCATTGTCCTCACAATGGCGACTTCGCTGGGGAATAATATTCAGACTCCTAGGATACTTTTCTTATATTGATTTGCTTGACAGTTGCTGCTAGATCTAGGGTACTATATTTATTGCTTGTATAATATTGCTTTGGGGGGAATGGGTTCAGTCACACATTCGTGCGAGTAGCCGAACCGGGTCCCATGCATATGGGGCAGCCCGCTAGGCGAAACACACAACCTTGGCCTGTACTTTGTAAGACCACGACTGGCGAGCAGCCTCTAACGAGCGTTTCTTGGGTCCGCCTGAGAACGGTTATGCTACTCCACGTCACTTAGATCCTTGCAACATAGTATATAAAGGGATTGGGGGCCCATTATTCATCGAGCATTCGGTGATAGGTTACCCCATCCTCGTCAAGGTGGCTTTTTCTGTCCTAACCCAGTTTGAGCCACATGTATGTTATTTTTTATCCATTTTTGAACCAACATGGTAAAATCTACTCGATCATAATATTTACATCCGAGACGTCGAAGTTCTGCCCATTTTTGTCCTTGACTTGTCAACATGTTTGGATCCACACTTGAGTATTCTTGTCTCTCACTTGTTGGGAGCGTGAGGGTTACGTATACCCGCATACACATTAGTGTGGGCGGTCTGTACACGCCCTCCATCGTATAAAGCTTATTGGGTTGACCGTTCAATATTGATACATCAATCTCAAAAACGATCGAAAAATCTTCATCACGGCATAGATACTATGATCAAGTAGAAATTTATCGGTTTTTTCAATCATGAACCGCTTTTGTCATCCTTCATGAAAACTACAAATAAGCATATCTGTTTCAATTTCTTGAAATTTGATGAACCACATGGTCGAACCTTGGTGCTACAATGATCCATTCAGAATCTTGAGGCCCCAAGACCAATCATGGGGTTATTTAAATACAAATAAATTGTTACAGATGATGTCTAATGGTCGGTTTTCATGAAGGAGCTAACTTTGTTTGGTCGAGTCAGCTTGTATGTGTATGTGTATTCTTCTCGTGTCCAGTCACTTCTAAGTCTTAACCTTCATTCATTGTTTATAGAAAGAAAAAAAAAACCAAAAAAAAAAAACCAAAAAAAAAACCAAAAAAAAAACAAAAAAGAAAAAAGAAAAAAAAAAGGTTGAACTAAAGAGGATAGGATTGTCTAAACTTAAGACAACACCTGAGTGAGTAGACAAAACATCCACTCTTATTACATCCACTCATAGGAATGTCTCATCATCACCGGTTCATGTCCCGGTTCATGGTCATAAGGAGGACTTTTGTGCCTCAAAATGTTGGAATGGTTGGAAGACAGTATATTGAGAGCCCAAATATTTCAGAATGGAATTGAAATTCCAAGATCAGAGTTGAGGAATCCAAGAGGGTAGAAATCTGAATCATAGATTCTAAGAGATTATATGTTTCTTTCCCATACTAGCATACCTGCCAAATTTAAATGGAAAAAACTGAGATTGGAAAGCATTTCATTCACCCTTGGCGACTGAGCCACTTTGATCGACGGAGTGCTGACTCCCAAATTACTTTCATCACCCAAGGTGACCCAAACTCAAAGGAGTAGCCCTTGAACCTTCAAGAATGTCCCACCCACCTCCCAAAATCCAGGATGAAAAGGAAGACCATGTGGTCGATTGTATCCCAAAATTAAGGTAGCCTGAAAATGAACTTCATGTGCACCCTAAACTGGGGCACAACCAAAATGTCAGTGTACCCTAAATTGGGGCACAACAAAAATATCAATGCACCATTAACTGGGGCATAATTAAAATATTAATGGATTCAAAGTGGGGCAAACCAAAAAGGCAATAGACCAACTGGGGTATAGGTCAGAGTTTCATGACATCCAAACTGGGGCATAAGATTGGAATACATTTAACCCAAATTGAGGCATTGGCCAGGTGAATGTCAGACCCAAACTGGGGCATAAATCAAAATGGTAATAGACTCAAGAGGGGTTTAGCTCAAGTTGGAAAGGGTCAAACACATGTCGATAGATAGGCGTAATGAGTCTTACTAGCGAAAGTCTGAACGGAGATTCGGTCCTACAACCAATCATAAGTTGGCGTCAATGATATCGTATCCAATTGGGGTAACTCAGTGAATTACTTGTCTAAACTGGCTACCGTTGGTATCTGATAGGTCATCTATGTTCAGGCTTATGCTCGATATGTCTGTAGACGGTCCAGTCCAAATGCTTTGAAAAAATGAACAATAATCATCTCATTTGAGACATTAACAACAGTGTTTTACTACTTCCAATCTATTCCTTCCCAGTTTGACATTTCTTCCTCTTCCATGTCCATTGCTAATTCTGACTTTGATGACAATTTGGATGATGAGCCATAACCTGAACTTCTACTCCACCAGCCTTTAGAGAAATGAAAGTTCAACACACATGTGAAAGTTAGAAATGATTAAGTTAAAGTTATGGAAGCATTTTCAAAGATACAAGTTGGAACATCAAAATGTCCTCCCATTTGATCGACTTATAGAAAGAATTTTTTTGGGATATTCCATGAAAGTAGAGAACATTTACAGACTCATACAAGTGGTTCATTTAGTTTTACAAGAATGGGTCTACACACAAGGCATTATCAAGTTTACATCAATCCAAGTGATCAAGTCTTCTACAAGTGCATGAAGTCTACAGACATAAAACATGCTACAGATCAACCTCAAAGTCAAAGATGAGCTCAAAAAAAAAAAAAAAAAAAAGAAAGAAAAAAAGAAAAAAAAAAGAAAAAAAAAGAAAAAAAAAGAAAGAACTATACAAAATAATGAGGTTGGTTAGCATACTACATTGGAACAATGATAGTGGACAAGTTCAATTATGATGCATAGACATGGAGCAACTACTTTGAAACACTAATGATGAGTAAGTTTGATTACAAGGCATATACATGGGGCAACTCCTTTGGAACCCTGCTGATAGACGAGTTCAGTTATAGAGCAATAAGATAATTGGTTCTCGTACAATGACATATAGACACCATTTCTTAGAATATGATTGGAGAGCTGATTGTTTGTTGTGATTCACATTGTGTGTTGAGCTGAATTTTTGATATTGGTCACTACATCCCTCCCATACAGGGGTGGTCTCATCACTTTGTTGTCATCAGAGGATTTTTCTTTTCCGCTAAAGACTCTCTCTCCTGTCCATCAATCTGACAGTCTTTCACAGAGTCTACATTATATGCCCTTACTTCAAATGTCACAAAATTTTATGGTATCGTTTCTTGTGAACATGTCGTCTTGTTATGCATAAATATTGTTCAATAAATCTGACTGGAATATCTATCTGTCGTTCATCATTTCGACCACGTCCAAGAATTCTATAGTCTTTTGTTGCTAGCCAATAAAATGGCATCGTCTAGTGGAGATCAAGCCATTCTACATAAACAACCAAACACTCTCCCAATGGCAGACCCATTGGACAGTTTCTTATCTGTCCATCCAGACCTCCATTGTCATACTTGTATACAGACTTAAAGGATTTGGGCCCAAACATGGTTACAACTGATTCAGCATCTGAGCATAGCTTGTTGAAATTTGTTTTTTATCTGAATGATACCGAGAGGAGAAAACATTCTTTGATGTTTTTTCTAAAGATTAGTGTAGGGTTGCTTGTCACACCCCAATTCTGATCCAACCAGAACGTTGTGAGTGAACCGTTATTGAACCAACGGTTCACACCAGGATCTCGAATAGGCCGTGTCCACCCATACAAACCAATTACACATAACCACAATCAGAATATAAATATACAGCGGAAGACTTTAAATAGAATGAACTGAGTATCTATTGATAATTTAAATAAGTATTCAATTATTCAAATCCAAACATAAAATAAATATCTTTTACATCCCTTTAATATCAAACGAAAATAACTGAAACAAATAAATAAAAATCCATCACAGGTACACGCAGAAAGGGCACTCGCATGAAGCATCATGCTCGTCCTCCCCTGCTTGTACATCCAGAGCAGCTACACCTCCATACGCCGGAGCATTCACATAATCGTCCACAGTATAACCTGCATCCATATCTAAAACAAGATGTGCACAAAGGGTGGGCTCACAACACAGCTCAGTAAGACAATCAGACAGTTTCACAATATTATGCATGAGTAACAATCATTTTATCTTTGTGGTCCGGTTTTAAGTTTACAATGTGCTATAGAAAGGTTTGGTGGCCCCCCACACCTCTATACACGAGTGTGTAGCATCGCACAAGCAAATCACACTACCACCAACCCACATGCACCCATCATGGAATAGAGATAGAGCTAAGGTATACCCGCACCTCCCCGATACTCTACCCATACCAGTACCTAAGCCCCTGCCGGCCGGGGCTCGCAAACTTGGGCTCGCAACTAACCAATCCTATATGTCAACAATGTATGCTCTATCCCGACGATCGTCTACGGCATAGAGATAGAGCTAGAGCGTGCAGGCCGGGCCGGAGACCACAATACCTCACCTCCCCCTGATACCCTATCCGCAACTAACCCACTAGGATAGAAACAATACGCAGGTAGACCCTATCCCAACAAAACTCCCTACGACATAGAGATAGAGCTAAAGCATCATGGACAAGGCAGCGTCGACTCGGAATCCTCAGTACCACATAACAATGGCCGGGACAACATCAATATCGGAGACCATCGTACCACGACCTTCCCCTGATACCCCACCCGTACCAAGCATGTTAAGACAGAATACTACAAAAGGTGCCAGTGTGAAGAGCGATCCTAGGCCCATGCCCCACTCCACACACCAACGAAAACAATCACATGCCTAACAATCACATCCTATGAATGCATGAACATTAATAATAACTGAAAGTAAAGGATGGCATGTGAATATGCACAAACATCACATCATAGATATTCAATGATTAACAACGATTTACTGTCCATTAATTATTAGGTTTAGGTCAGATTCCCTTACCTGACGCTCGTTCGATCACTTGCCCCACGTCGCAAGATCCAAACGATAAGTCACAAAGTCCTACATAATATTAGGGTTTCATTAGAATATATTGTTTAGGGTTTCATGTTGGTCGGAAACCAACAGAGATCACAAACTCCCCTCACAGAGCTGACCGGTGGCATATACCGGTCGCAGCTCTGTGGGAAAGACTGGCGACCGGTATGGTCAGCCGGTCCCCCCACAGACAACCTCCCGAGAGGTAGCGGTCGCACATACCGGTCGCACCATGTGCAACCGGTATAGTCGACCGGTATGTCTCCGGAAGACCATACATGGGTTCTTCGACTGCCGTCGATCATTCTCCATGGATTTTCAGGGTTTCTCCTATCCATTCTAAGTCTAGGCTTTGAGTTAGAGTTATCCCCAACTCATTCAAGTCTCGTTTCGATGAATATCATCTCGAAACTCGAATCTAGGGTTTGACGGCAACTTAGGGTTTATTGGCCAAATTAGGGTTTTAGATCAATACCTACTTTGCATGGTATTGATCCACCCACACAACTAACATAGGGTAAGAGGATGGATTCAAACACTTACCGTTGACTGGCGTAATGAGACCGTCGTCGAACGGTAATGGCGGCTCCTTCTTCTTCCTCCTCGCTCCTTCTCCTTTTCCACCTCTTTCTCTTCTCTAGGATTTGCGAGAGACAATGGAAAGGATTTGAGGAGGCTTAAGGGTGTATTTATAGGCTAGAAATAGGGTTTAGTAACCCTACTAGGATTAGGAAACTTCTAGGATTCGAAATCAGGAAAGCGGGACCCGCAGAGACCAATTTCCAAATTCCCAAGACATAGGCTGTGCAGGCCATACCGGTCGACCTGTACCAAGACCGGTACCATCGACCGGTATACCTAAAATCAGGTATAATTTGGTCGACTTCGGTCCGATTTTGTACCTGTTTGTTATCCGCTTGCCCCGTCTGGCCCAGTGATGATCGGAAGACCTGTCACGACACAAAACCAAGGTTAGACCGGGTTTTTAGAGTGCGGGTCTTACAACTCCACCACCCTTAAAAGAAATTTCACCCCAAAATTTGCATGTAGGTACTACAACTCCCCCACCCTTAAAAGAAATTTCGGCCTCGAAATTTGAACGTACCTTGATCGTCAAAAAGGTTAGGGTACTCCTTCCTCATCGCGCTTTCTTCTTCCCACGTAATTTTCTTCACATTTTGGCTTCTCCAATGCACCTTCACATAGTGGATATCCTTGGTTCGAAGTTGCTGAACTTTTCAACTCGAGAGCATTACAGGCACCACTTCGAAAGTTAAGTCTTCAGTCAAGTCCGGAGGATCAGCGATCAAGATATGCGATGGATCTCTGACATACTTCTTCAGTAATGATACATGGAACACATTATGAACGCTAGACATAGATGGTGGTAAAGCCAATTGATATGCTACATTACCACGTCGATTCAATATCTCATATGGTCCCACATACCTGGGGCATAGCTTCCCCTTCTTACCAAACCGTTTCAGACCTCGCACCGGTGACACCTTCAAGAATACTTCGTCACCCACTGCAAACTCCAGATCTCGACGTCGATTATCTACATAGTGCTTCTGTCGAACTTGAGCTGTCTTTACTCTCTCTTTGATCTGATCAATCACTCGGCAAGTTTCTTCAACAAACTCCGATCCTACAATTCTTCTTTCCCCCACTTCGTTCCATAACAGAGGTGTACGACACTTCCTCTCATAGAGTGCTTCATACGGGGCCATCTAAATTGTAGCCTGATAACTGTTGTTGTAAGCAAACTCGATAAGTGATAGCTTCTCATCCCAAGCTCCTTTGAAATCTAATGCACAAGCTCGGAGCATATCTTCCAAAATTTGAATAGTTCGCTCTGACTGTCCGTCCGTCTGAGGGTGAAAAGCTGTACTGAACTTCAACTTGGTTCCCATAGCTTTTTGTAATCCTTCCCAGAACTTTGATGTAAAACGGGGGTCTTTGTCAGATACTATACTCTCTGGAACGCCATGAAGTCTGACTATATTATCCACATATAACTTGGCCAGTTTCTCCATGGTATACTGAGGTCTGACAGCAATAAATCGAGCTGTCTTGGTCAGTCGATCTACTATAACCCAAACCGCATCCACCGACCTTGGTGTCAATGGTAGGCCAGTGACGAAATCCATAGGTAATACAATCCCACTTCCATGCCGGTTCTGGTAATGGCTGTAGTAAACCTGCGGGTCTCTGCCTTTCTACTTTAACTTGTTGACAATTCAGACATTGAAACACGAAACGAGCTATATCAGCTTTCATACCCCTCCACCAATAATGTTTTCTTAGATCATGGTACATCTTGGTACTTCATGGATGTACCGAATATGGAGTGTAATGAGCTTCAGTCATAACTCGACCTCTGATATCGCAGTCTTCGCTCTCAGGTATACATAACCGTCCGCGATACTTGAGTACTTTGTCTGATTCCAAGGTAAAGTCAGGATTGCACGTACCCTTCTCTAAGTTTTCATGCACTGTCTTGAGATATGGATCCTGTAGGATTGCTACCTTGACTTCATCAATTAGACCTGGTGAGATCTTCAATGCGACGAACATCATAGTGAACTTATGAATCAAGCCTTGCTCGACTGGATCTTCTGTAGTTTCGATAATATGTTCTTCATCAATTTCCATTGAACTTGAGGCTGCCGCACACAATGCAGCATTTGTACTTGGTCCTGCCTCGGGGTTTCGATGCCCACTTCGCTTAAGGCGTCGGCCACCACATTTGCTTTACCCGGATGGTACTTGGATGTCACAATCATAATCTTTTAACAATTCCAGCCATCTCCTCTGTCTCATATTCAGATCCTTCGAGTGAAAAGATAAGTTAAGCTCTTGTGATCTGACTTGATCTGAAACTTCTCACCGTACAAGTAGTGTCTCCAAGTTTTGATTGCGTGAATAACCGCTGCCAGCTCCAGGTCATGCGTAGGATAGTTTTTCTCATGCTCTTTTAACTGTCTTGATGCGTAAGCGATCATCTGTTCTCCTTGCATCAGAACACACCCAATACCCAACCCTGAAGCATCCGTATATAGAGTAAACGGTACGCTTGGTTCGGGGATGGTCAAGATATGTGCAGAGACAAGTCTTGACTTCAAAGTCTGGAAGCACTTCTCACACTCATCTGTCCATATAAATTTCTCTCCCTTCTTGGTCAATCTGGTGAGTGGAACCGCGATCCTGGAGTAATCTTCCACGAATCTTCTATAATAACCAGCCAACCCAAGGAAACTACGAATCTCCGCAACAGATTTTGGTGCTTCCCATCCTACTATAGCAGCTATCTTGCTTGGATCAACTTTGATACCATCTTCAGATACAACATGGCCCAAGAAAGCCACTTCCTTCAGCCAAAACTCGCACTTCTTGAATTTTTCATAAAGCCTCACATCCCTCAGCCGTTGTAGGGCTGCCCTCAAATGCGCTGTATGAGTCTCCATGTCCTTAAAGTAAATCAATATGTCATCGATGAATACGATGACCGAAGTGTCCAACATCTCATGGAACACTCGGTTCATCAGTTCCATAAACGACGCTGGAGCATTGGTCAACCCGAAAGACATAACCAGAAACTCATAATGCCCATACCTTGTTCTAATTGGGTCTTCAAATCCTTTAACTTCGGTCGGGGCCATCCCGTATGGTGCTTTAGACACCGGCGCCGAACCCGGCATAAGGTCTATCACAAATTCTGTAGCCTCCGTCCGTGGTAAACTCGGGAGATCTTCTGGAAATACATCTGGAAACTCCCGAACCACATCTATATCTTCCATCTTGAGTGACTCTGCCGTGAGATCGACTACGATACTGAGATAACCCACTCCCCCTTTCTCCAAGCATCTCTTAGTTTTTAGGGGCGGAGAGGATCAGTTTTAGCTTCCTCGGATAGCTTGATCCCGGTGAAACTATATTCCCTTCCCTCTCTTTGTCAGTAAGCATAAGCTTCCTTTCACCACATAAAAGGACGGCCGAATGATGGCCCAGCCAATCCATCCCCAAAATGACATCAAAGTCTGCCATCTCAAGTATTACTAGGCTCGCTTCTAAGTCTCGGCCCTCAATACATACCATACATGGTCCATAATACTTGGTCAAAGCCACTTCGACTCCTAGTGGAGAGCGAACTATCAAGCTTGGGTTCAATTGCTTGATTGGTAACTCCATTCGCTTCCCAAAAGAAATAGAAACAAAGGAGTGCGTGGCCCCAGAGTCAAATAATACTCTGGCGGGTAAACCAACTACATTTACAATTCCTGGAATATATTGCCCTTAGTTCTACATGCTCATGCAACTGAAAGAATAAACCAAATAGTAAGGGATAAAGTCATACCAGTTACCACATCAGGTGATGCGGCTGCCTCTTCAGTGGTGACCGCATAAACTCTTGCTTGCTGGGGAGCTTGCTTCTTAGGTAGCGTGCAGTTCCTTGCAACATGTCCCAACTGCTGACAGTTATAACATTTAATATTTGGGTTGGGTCTAGTGAACTGTGGCACGGTGGTGCCGGGTTGTTTCTCGCAGTCGTGTAGCGGTCTACCCCCTGTGTGGGCGGAATGGTCTAGTATAACCGCCACCCGAGCTCTCACCAGCAGATCTCTTCACTCCCCTGTTCTGAGCGAAGAAACTGTCCCTTTGACTGGACTCTATCACCCTCGCAACCTGCACCGCCTCGTTGTAAGTCTTCTTGTCCAGACCCAAAAGGTGCTCTCTGATGCTTCCACGTAGTCCCATGGTGAACCTACGTGTCTTGGTCTCCTCCTCCTGCATACTGGCTGGTGCGAAGAAGAACAGCTCTTCGTACCTCTGTTGATAAGCATCTACGGTCGACTGAGCCTGTTGCAGATTGAGAAACTCCCTCTCCATTTGATCTCTGAAGCTCTTCGGAAAGTATTTGTCCAAGAAAGCCACTTTAAACACTTCCCAATCGACCAGGGTATACTTATTCTCCAGATATGCCCGTGTAGAATTCCACCAAGCATTTGCGTCTTCTCTCAGCATATGAGTGGCAAACAGAACCTTCTCCTCCTCAGTACAAGTCATCAGTCGAAAGTTCTTTTCCATTTCAGAAACCCACTGTGCTGGCCACAATGGTTTTCCTGTCCTGCCTGTGAACGATGAAGGTTTCAACTTCAAGAATCTATCCACTGACCTGCTCAGATCATGCTGTCCCTGTGTGTCTGCTCCGTACCATGGTGGTGGATACGGATACGCTCCCGGATACGCAGAAGGCGACGAAAACCGATGCGGTGGTGGTACGTTCTGTGCTTGGCCCCTCGGCCTTGGGCTACTCTGCATCGGTTGGGTAGTATTAATTCCTCCTGACTCGGGGCGTGTTTCCGGTGGGGACTGAACTCGTTGGCCCGAGCATCTTCGATGCTCGGCTCGAAATTCCTTCGTTGAGCACTCGCATCCGGTAGACCAAGTTTGTAACAATGGTCTCAGAATTCCTGTGAGGTGGGCCCGGTAATTCTGTCGGTACTTCCGGGACCTGTTCCTCATCCACTTCAGGACTGGGTTCTCTAACCTGGTCTTGTTCAGCTTGTTCTTCTTCTAGGTGCATTCTGGCCTGATGACGCTTCCGACCCCTTCGACCGTTTCCACCTGCCATCTCAGACTATTTATTTGGATCGGTCGCATGTCTAAGAGATATCGGTCGACACTCTGTATACAGTGTTGCGACCGGTATAGTCGACCGGTCAGAAAAAATTTCTGACCGAGACATAGCGGTCGCACACCTGGGGTGATACGGGTCGACCAATATAGGCATAACCGTCGACCGGTATGCCCAAAATGGCTTTAAAATCGCGAAAAAGTGAGATTTTCTCACTTTTTCTTTCTTCTTCCTCTCCGGTGGCGATTCCTCTCTGCCCAACTGAGTTGCTACAGTCCGGCCGGTACTCTTAGAAGCTGATTTCTTCCATTCCAAGCGTGGAACATCGTCTCCAGGTAGGTCTCTTCCCTCTCTCTCATGTTTTTAGATAATTCTCATATCGTCTTTATGTAGAAATTTAGGTTTTTCTTTGTTCGAGATGTTTCAACCGTAGGAATTCTTTTCCTTCGGCTTAGAAAGGGTTTAGGGACCCCCAAGAGCAAAATCCCTCAACTAATTTGGGGTTCCACCGCAAGGTTTCGATAAAAATCAAATTTTTATACTTTTTAACCTAGGTTTTTCAAAAAAAATTCAAAATTTCTTGATTTTTCTCAAATTCTTGAAATTTCTTGCAGTTTCTTGTTATAATTGCTTGTGATTGGTTTGTTGATGAGTGTTGGGGTTACGTAAGTCCTCCTCCCCATGTTTTTGGGTGAGTTCGAGGCTTTTTCCCAAATTACTGTCGTTATGCTGCCGAAATTTCGAAAATTTCTAACTTTTATCTTGTTTTCTTTTGTTTTACAGATTCTAAATGGCTCCTAGACGCACTCTCGGGAAACGCTCACATGGTTCTAGTTCTCGGGTTCCCTCTCCGCCAGTTCCTCAGCTAGATGAGCTATGGTTTCGCTCCTTGGAAGCTCAAGCTCGGTTTTCATGGTTTGATAATAAGAGTATTGAATCCGGGCGCCGGGTCAATGTGGAACAACTGCACCGGTTCAATGTAGAGACGGCTTTTGGCGCTCTAGGTTGGTTGCCGGTTATTTCCTACACAGAGACTGTAAGACCCGCACTCTGAAAACCCGGTCTAACCTTGGGAGTTGTATCGTGACAGGTCTTCCGATCATCACCGAGCCAGACGGGGCAAGCGGATAACGAACAGGTACAAAATCGGACCGAAGTCGACCAAGTATACCTGATTTTAGGTATACCGGTCGATGGTACCGGATGATGGTACCGGTCGACCGGTATGGCCTGCACAGCTATGTGCGGGAATTTGGAAATTTGTCTCTGCGGGTCCCGCTTTCCTGATTTTGAATCCTAGAAGTTTCCTAATCCTAGTAGGGTTACTAAACCCTATTTCTAGCCTATAAATACACCCTTAAACCCCTCAAATCCTTTTCATTGTCTCTCACAAACCCTAGAGAAGAGAAAGAGCTTGGAAAGGAGAAGGAGCTAGGAAGAAGAAGGAGGTGCCGCCATTACCGTTTGACGAAGCTCTCGCTACGCCTGTCAACGGTAAGTGTTTGAATCTCTCTTCTTACCCTATGATAGTTGTGTGGGTGGATCAATACCATGCAAAGTAGGTATTGATCTAAAACCCTAAATTGGCCAATAAACCCTAAGTTGCCGTCAAACCCTAGATTCAAGTTTCGAGATGATATTCATCGAAACGAGACTTGAACGAGTTGGGGATAACTCTAACTCAAAGCCTAGACTTAGAATGGATAGGAGAAACCCTGAGAATCCATGGAGGATGATCGACGACAGTCGAAAAACCCATCTATGGTCTTCCGGAGACATACCGGTCGACTATACCGGTTGCACATAGTGCGACCGGTATGTTGCGACCGCTACCTCTCGGGAGGTTGTTTGTGGGGGACCGGCTGACCATACAGGTCGCCAGTCTTTCCCACAGAGCTGCGACCGGTACATGCCACCGGTCAGCTCTGTGAGGGTATTTTGTAACCATGTTGGTTTCCGACCAACATGAAACCCTAAACAATATATTCTAATGAAACCCTAATATTATGTAGGACGCTGTGACTTGTCGTTTGGATCTTGTGACGTGGAGCAAGTAATCGAACGAGCGTCGAGTAAGGGAATCGACCTAAACCTAATAATTAATGGACAAGAAATCGTTGTTAATCATTGAGTATCTATGATGTGATGTTTGTGCATATTCACATGCCATCCTTTACTTTCAGTTATTATTATTGTTCATGCATTCGTAGGATGTGATTGTTAGGCATGTGATTGTTTTTGTTGGTGTGTGGAGTGGGGCATGGGCCAGCGTATTGTTTCTATCCTAGTGGGTTAGTTGCGGATAGGGTATCAGGGGGAGGTGAGGTTTTAGAGGTCTCCGACCCGGCCTGCACGCTCTAACTCTATCTCTATGCCGTAGACGGCTGTCTTTGGGATAGAGCATACATTGTTGACATATAGGATTGGTTAGTTGCGAGCCCGGTTTGCGAGCCCCGGCCGATGGGGGCTTAGGTACTTGGTATGGGTAGAGTATCGGGGAGGTGCGGGTATACCTTAGCTCTATCTCTATTCCATGATGGGTGCATGTGGGTTGGTGGTAGTGTGATTACCGTGCGATGCCACACACTCGTGTATAGAGGTGCGGGGGCCACCAAACCTTTCTATAGCACATTGAAAACTTAAAACCAGACCACAAAGATAAAATGATTGTTACTCATGCATAATCTTGTGAAACTGTCGATTGTCTTGCCGAGCGTGTTGTGTGCTCACCCTTTGTATATACATTGTTTTTAGATGTTGATGCGGGATACACCGTGGACCGATTATGTGAACGCTCCGGCGTATGGTGGTGTTTGCGGTGTTGGATGTACGGGCGACAGGGACGAGCATGACGCTTCATGCGAGTGCCCTTTCTGCGTGTACCTGTGATGGGTTTTTATTTATTTATTTCAGTTATTTTTGTTTGTTATTAAGAGATGTAAAAGATTATTATTTTATCTTTGAGTTTGAATAATGGGATAATTATTTACATTATCAATAGATACTCAGTTCATTCTATTTAAAGTCTTCCGCTGTATATTATATTCTGATTGTGGTTATGTGTAATTGGTTTGTATGGGTGGACACGGTTTATTCGAGATCCTGGTGTGAACCGTTGGTTCAATGACGGTTCACTCACACCGTTCTGGTTGGATCAGAATTGGGGTGTGACAGAGACCACACGCCCTAACCTGGTCAAGCACTTTTATGCAAATTTGGAACTCGAAGGGAATGTCGAAGACCCGAACCAGTGTAGGGATCTACGCATCACCAGCTACATCCAGGGTGTACATATTTCCTTCAACACCCACTAGTTGGCTGATCTGCTTGGGGTTCCCAATGATGGAGATTGGGTGTACTGCGCCCCCAAGGCGAAAGGTTATTTGACTGATGATTTACGTCGGGAGATAGCGCATCAGATCCTCAACCCTGGGGCTCTTATGAAGGCAGCTAGCTTGAGACCCATACCTCGGGTCTACAGTCGCATTATTCAGCACGATATAGTGCCCCAGAGCGGCCATACAGTGAGTTGTCCCAGCTCACCCAGTACGTCACCTATTGCGTCTGCACAGGGGAGCGAATCTCACTTCCTTACCTCATCATCCGGACTATGCATCGAGCGGCCATGGCCGATCGGGCCAGCAACCTTCCCTATGGCCGTCTCGTCACTTTCGTTCTTCGCCGTCTGGGCGTGAGTTTCAGAGGAGAAGTAGCCGTCGAGGACACCATGACCTCCGACATCGACTGGGATGCGATACAGAGGATGCAGATGGTCGATCTTCCGGTCAGTGACGACGAATTGGAGGCTCGCCCCCGTCCACTCGGGAGAGTAGCAGCAGCAGCAGCAGCAGCCGCGGCCAATGCGGCCTATGCGGCAGAGATGGGTGATGACGATGATGACGATATAGCTGGGGAAGCACCAGTGCCCGCCCCACGCCCGCACTTGCACCACCACCATCCGTCCCCACAGTTGGACCATCTCGACCTCCTCCCGACTCGGTGATGGGTATGTTTATGGAGCTCGGGGACACCCGAGGGTCATCCCGGAGTCTCGGCGAGAGATGGGTCGGGAGTTGGGACGCCTGGCTCGTAGTCTACGGGTGACTCAGGACCAGGTGCATTGGCTTAGGGTCGCATACGAGCGGGACTATGATATAGCGGACCCCATTCCTCCCGGGCCTCCTACCCCATGATTTCCCATTTAATTTTCTTTTCATATGACGGTTTATATAACAGGGTAACTTTCCGATTTGTGGACTGTACCCTGTAGCACTATTACATTTAATACACTTTTCTATTTGATGAAAGTTCATGATTTTTCCTAACTAGTGTATGTGTACATATTAAGTTTCATATTTAGAATAGTACATTATTCTCTTTCTTAGTCCGTCTCAGGTATCAAACAATGCTTAAGGTGCGTTTGTATTAAGATTTTTAATTTTTTTCCTAACTCAATTCATCGACTCAGTTAAGTGCAGCATGGTTTGTTGGAACAGAGCCCGAGAGCTCTGATACCAAGTTCTCACACCCCAATTCTGATCCAACCAGAACGGTGTGAGTGAACCGTTATTGAACCAACGGTTCACACCAGGATCTCAAATAGGCCGTGTCCACCCATACAAACCAATTACACATAACCACAATCAGAATATAAATATACAGCGGAAGACTTTAAATAGAATGAACTGAGTTTCTATTGATAATTTGAATAAGTATTCAATTATTCAAATCCAAACATAAAATAAATATCTTTAACATCCCTTTAATATCAAACGAAAATAACTGAAACAAATAAATAAAAATCCATCACAGGTACATGCAGAAAGGGCACTCGCATGAAGCATCATGCTCGTCCTCCCCTGCTTGTACATCCAGAGCAGCTACACCTCCATACGTCGGAGCGTTCACATAATCGTCCACAGTATACCCTGCATCCATATCTAAAACAAGATGTGCACAAAGGGTGAGCTCACAACACGACTCGATAAGACAATCGACGGTTTCACAATATTATGCATGAGTAACAATCATTTTATGTTGTGGTCTGGTTTTAAGTTTGTAATGTGCTATAGAAAGGTTTGGTGGCCCCCGCACCTCTATACACGAGTGTGTGGCATCGAACAGTAAATCACACTACCACCAACCCACATGCACCCATCATGGAATAGAGATAGAGCTAAGGTATACCCGCACCTCCCCTGATACTCTACCCATACCGGTACCTAAGCCCCCTACGGCCGGGGCTCGCAAACCGGGCTCGCAACTAACCAATCCTATATGTCAACAATGTATGCTCTATCCCAAAGACAGCCGTCTACGGCATAGAGATAGAGCTAGAGCTTGCAGGCCGGCCGAGACCACAATACCTCACCTCCCCCTGATACCCTATCCGCAACTAACCCACTAGGATAAAAACAATACGCAGGTAGACCCTATCCCAACATAACTCCCTACGGCATAGAGATAGAGCTAAAGCATCGTGGACAAGCCAGCGTCGACTCGGAATCCTCAGTACCACATAACAATGGCCGGGACAACATCATTATCGGAGACCACCGTACCACGACCTTCCCCTGATACCCCACCCGTACCAAGCATGTTAAGACAGAATACTACAAAAGGTGCCAGTGTGAAGAGCGATCCCAGACCCATGCCCCACTCCACACACCAACGAAAACAATCACATGCCTAACAATCACATCCTATGAATGCATGAACATTAATAATAACTGAAAGTAAAGGATGGCATGTGAATATGCACAAACATCACATCATAGATATTCAATGATTAACAACGATTTCTTGTCCATTAATTATTAGGTTTAGGTCGATTCTCTTACTCGGCCTTTCGTTTGATCACTTGCCCCACGTCGCAAGATCCAAACGATTAGTCACAAAGTCCTACATAATATTAGGGTTTCATTAGAATATATTGTTTAGGGTTTCATGTTGGTCGGAAACCAACAGAGATCACAAACTCCCCTCACAGAGCTGACCGGTGGCATATACCGGTCGCAGCTCTGTGGGAAAGACTGGTGACCGGTATGGTCAGCCGGTCCCCCCACAGACAACCTCCCGAGAGGTAGCGGTCGCACATACCGGTCGCACCATGTGCAACCGGTATAGTCGACCGGTATGTCTCCGGAAGATCATACATGGGTTCTTATTTCGCCGTCGATCATTCTCCATGGATTTTCAGGGTTTCTCCTATCCATTCTAAGTCTAGGCTTTGAGTTAGAGTTATCCCCAACTCATTCAAGTTTCGTTTCGATGAATATCATCTCGAAACTCGAATCTAGGGTTTAACGGCAACTTAGGGTTTATTGGTCAAATTAGGGTTTTAGATCAATACCTACTTTGCATGGTATTGATCCACCCACACAACTAACATAGGGTAAGAGGATGGATTCAAACACTTACCGTTGACTGGCGTAATGAGACCGTCGTCGAACGGTAATGGCGGCTCCTTCTTCTTCCTCCTCGCTCCTTCTCCTTTTCCACCTCTTTCTCTTCTCTAGGGTTTGCGAGAGACAATGGAAAGGATTTGAGGAGGCTTAAGGGTGTATTTATAGGCTAGAAATAGGATTTAGTAACCCTACTAGGATTAGGAAACTTCTAGGATTCGAAATCAGGAAAGCGAGACCCGCAGAGACCAATTTTTAAATTCCCGCACATAGCTGTGCAGGCCATACCGGTCGACCTGTACCAAGACCGGTACCATCGACCGGTATACCTAAAATCAGGTATAATTTTGTCGACTTCGGTCCGATTTTGTACCTGTTTGTTATCCGCTTGCCCCGTCTGGCCCGGTGATGATCGGATGACCTGTCACGACACAAAACCAAGGTTAGACCGGGTTTTCAGAGTGCGGGTCTTACATTGCTTCTCCTTAAGGTTATTTCTATTGATGACTCAAAAGTCGCCTGCCTATCAATGTGTGCAGACTTGAACTTAGACATTGGGGCAAAATCACCCATTTATCCAAACATCATGAGTTTAGTTGAGCCCCCTGTTTGAAACTCTAGCTGAGTTTATTTGAATGTAAGAGAAAGATGACTCATACATATTTGAAAAAAATGAAATAAAATTGAGTCATTGTCATCATTTGCCCCTCATCAAAAAGACCTGATTACCCTTTAATCAAAGTGAAACCCATATAAATTTGGCAGGAATGCAGAACATATCAAAATTGCCTTTTAAAGAAAAGAAACATGTTTCTTTCGGTCTAGATTAAGTCAAGTCAAGGAAAGTCGATCAAATCATTATCTCTAGTTCCTCTTGGATTCCGAGCAATGTTACTGGACAAAGTGCAGATGCTGAGCCCCATTGTGGCTACCTCAATATTTATGGAAAGTTCAACCCATTTTGGGAGTGAAGAAAGATGAAGAAAGGAATTGAAAAGAACAAGAAAAACAAAAAGAGAAATGAAAAAAAAAAGAAAAAGAAAGAAAGGTGAAAGTACAGAGAAGAAAGAAGACTGAATGAAAGCAGAATAAGAATGGAAAAGAGAATAAGATACAAGCAAAGAAAAGAAAGAAAGATCATGGGAAAAGAGAGAAAGCTCTAGCCCGAACTACACGGAACCTGATTCTGGAGGGACGAAAATCCCAAAGGATACGTAGGCAATTTGGGACACCCCAAATTCGGTCCAGAGGCTATACATCCAAAGGCTACACATCTAGAGGCTATACATCCAAGGGCTATACATCCAGAGGCTATACATCCAAAGGCTACACATCCAGAGGCTATACATCCAAGGGCTACACATCCAGAGGCTATACATCCAAAGG
Organism: Protea cynaroides; assembly: GCA_028583415.1. Classification (NCBI taxonomy): domain Eukaryota; kingdom Viridiplantae; phylum Streptophyta; class Magnoliopsida; order Proteales; family Proteaceae; genus Protea; species Protea cynaroides. The sequence continues at coordinate 52,423,755 of CM053274.1, read as the reverse complement.
CTACACATCCAGAGACTATACATTCAGAGATTACAAATCCAAAGCACAAAGCATAGTTACAGTTACATCATAAGCGGTCTTGAGCCAAAGTCACAGACCTGATGAGATCGCTACTCAAGAAGCTTGACAATTACAGTTACATCATGAGCGGTCTTGAGCCAAAGTCACAGACCTGATGAGGTCACTACTCAAGAAGCTTGACAGTTACAGTTGTTTGTTGTACAGTGTGGAAAAAAAAAAGTAGTTATAGCATCAGTTCAAGGGAGCAATGGTAGAATCCAAATCAAGTGCAGAATAATGCAAAAATAAGCATATCTGTTTTAATTTCTTGAAATTTGATGAACCACATGGTCGAACCTTGGTGCTACAATGATCCATTCAGAATCTTGAGGTCCCAAAACCAATCATGGGATTATTCAAATACAAATAAATTGTTACAGATGATGTCTAATGGTCGGTTTTCATGAAGGAGCTAACTTTGTTTGGTCGAGTCAGCTTGTATGTGTATGTGTATTCTTCTCATGTCCAGTCACTTCTGAGTCTTAACCTTCGTTCATTGTTTATAGAAAGAAAAAACAAAAAAAAAACCAAAAACAAAAAAAAAAAAAAAAAAACCAAAAAAGAAAAAAGAAAAAAAAAAGTTGAACTAGGGAGGATAGGATTGTCTAGACTTAAGAGAACACTTGAGTGAGTAGACAAAACATCCACTCTTATTACATCCACTCATAGGAATGTCTCATCATCACCGGTTCATGTCCCGGTTCATGGTCATAAGGAGGACTTTTGTACCTCAAAATGTTGGAATGGTTGAAAGACAATATATTGAGAGCCCAAATATTGCAGAGCAGAATACGTAGGCAATTTGGGAATCCCAAATACGGTACAAAGCCACCCATCAACCATACATCCGGCATAAACTTCAACTTGAACAAAAAAAATCAAATTAAAGCAAATGCATAAATCACTTCCATAATCTATAATCACACAACCCATTTTCGAACTACGTTTTTGGACTTGATTTTTAGGATTGGAATACGTAGGCAGTTTGAGATGTCTTACACGTCTCAGATTCATTCCAAGACCGAACCATCTTTGGTTCGGTTCAGTGTATAATATTGTACATTACATTTGCTTGTTATTTGCTTTAAAACATGATTGGCTGAACCCTAGGTTAAAATAACTTAGCAAATTGGTTTAGGACATCCCCCATTGAACCCTAGTCATCCAGTTGACCAAGCATAGTCAAAATTAGAGTCTAAGGAAAGTTTTGGAGGTCGATATTGATCGGGCGGTTTGGGTGTCTAACACCTTCCCATAACCGTACCCTGAATACTTACCCGATCTCTTGCAGACCAAAGAACCGATACATTGGGTCACGAGTCAATAGAAGTCTTACCTTAGGGTGAGGCTACATTTTTAGAGGTCCTAGACCTTAATCTAGGTGGTGACTCCAACAGAATAAATCGATCTTCATCGATACAGATACACATTTCATCCCGAGGAGGATCATCGATTTCCCATTGTCCTCACAACCGTGTCAATCAGATTCCCACTGAATTAACTAGTTTAGATAATTAATTAAACCCACATAAATCTAACAAAATGATCATTTGTAAGGTCAAAAAATAGAAACACTGTGGAAATCATTGCTTTGGCTGAAAGAGCTAACATCGTGGGATTTTCAAGAGATTGTTTTTCCAAACCAAATACTAGTGTTTTTCACACGGTGTAAGATCTCAAGTTTTGGTTCCTATCCTATGGTCTCCGCCACCGATACATTATTATAAAATCAATATGGATACAAGTCTTCAATCACCAAGGAGAGGTAGTTTAATTTCATTGTCGAGATAGCAACGCTCTGTAAGACTTTTTCAGTTCTTTTTTAGTTTTCCCATGAGATTTCTCATGAACCATAACAGATACATCACACAGATTACTAGAACACAATGGGCATTAAAAAGAGATGATGAGGCACATACCTCTTGCTGTAGATTGATTTCCAACCATTTTCTGTAGCTTTGAATACTTTAATCAGAGTCTTCCACTGCCTGCCAAGAATCCCTTTGCTTCTCTCTACGTATGGGAACAGGAGAGGAAAATAACAGTGGCTGCGGGGACCCTAACCATTGGTATATATAATACCACCCCACCCTTGGCCAGTCCCACAGTGGACCAGGTTGGTCCATCTCTAATCATACTTAAAGTGGTCTACCTGTAATTAGACTCTCAATGAACCAACTAACCGTATAATTAATATAGCTCATAATAATATTCTTACATTCTCCCACTTAGGCTACATTAATTATAAAGTCAGCATTGACCCAGCGTGGCCATGAAATCTAATTACACAAAATCCGACCACTTTGATTCAGTCATTAAGCTTACCAATGTCAAACAACAGCGGAAAGTACTCCAACACAAATGGTGTACCCCCTTCCATCAACCACATACAAAGGCCCATTTAATGACATAAATCGCTTTGAGATGAAAAATGAGCCCAATGATCAACTAACTATGATCCCGCTACCTTTAAATCCTTATAGGTCAACGCACTTTGACATTATCCAACTTATAGACAAAACGTCTTCAGCTTGGACTAACATCACACTTTTGCTTACCGCCTTCTTTGGCTAAATACCGCCTTGCAATTTTGACATGTCTTGTGAATGAATGCATACAAGCAATAAAATAAATACTCAAGTAAAAATAACCACGCTCACCAATAAACCAGCCACTACACCATATGCAATTCAATCAAACATTGATAAATAAACAAATACTTGATCTCCCACTAGTCAAGCGAATCAAAAGAACTCTCACTAACTAAGAGAATCTAAAGACTCCCACTAATAAAACATTTTCCAATCACTCCAAAAAAACTACCTTAACCTGTCTCGCTAAGGTTTCCGGGTTAGCCGAGTTAACCCGGTGACGTCAGCCCTATTCTTTTTTTTCTTTTTCTTTTTAATAGCCACCGGCACCTGGATCTCACACACTTTTTAAGGCAGCGCGTGAGGGCCCATCCAGCAACCTCCGGCGACTTACCTTATGTCGTCGGCTCCGTCTCTCCGAGATCTACAATACTATGTAGTTTATTTCATCTTTTACTGTTTAGAAAAAAATTTCGAAGGTCCAAACCCAGACAGGTTCGTACGAAGAATTTGAGAGAAAAATCTCACTTTTTTCTCAATCCATTCAACCTACAGTCTCTAGAATACTTACCCATCGATCCTAGATCTGTGTGGGAGGCTCTGATACCAATTGTAAGACTTTTTCAGTTCTCTTTTAGTTTTCTCATTAGATTTTCCATGAACCATAACAGATACACCACACAGATTACTAGAACATAATGGGTATTAAAAAGAGATGATGAGACACATACCTCTTGTTGTAGATTGATTTTTGACCATTTCCTGTAGCTTTGAATACTTTGATCAGAGTCTTCCACAGCCTGCCGAGAACCCCTTTGCTTCTCTCTGCGTATGGGAACAGGAAAGGAAAATAACCGTGGCTGCGGGGACCCTAACCATTTGTATATATAATACCACCCCACCCTTGGACCAGTCCCACAGTGGACTAGGTTGGTCCATCTCTAATCATACTTAAACTGGTCTACTTGTAACCAGACTCCCACTGAATCAACTAACCGTATAATTAATATAACCCACAATAATATTCTTACACGATCATCCTAGGTTCGTTATCCTTGAGCTGAGTTCTTTCGCTCTCCCTATCAACGGTGAAGCTTTGGCAATTCGATCAACACTTTTCAAGCCCATATCTAAAGGTGTCAAACATTTAACGCTGAAAACAGATAATAGAGAGAGTATCCTGCCTCACTCCATACTGCCACTCCACTTTTACCGTGCAAATCGATACTTGAGGATATTGTGCATTTAGACTCTTATTTTGAAAGTTATAGTTTCATGTTTATTCTAAGGGAGCAAAACAAAATTGTTGACTCCCAGGAGGCTTTTGTCATAGACGTATATGATAATTTGGCCTATTTTTGATCCTTCGATACAAACTCACTATAGTACTTATTGTACACTGACATCCATGTACTCCCTACGTACTACTAAATAAACTTCTTTATTACCAAAAAAATAAAAATAAAAAATAAAAATCAACTCTCGCAAAGATCATACTCTCTCCTTCTCTCTTGATTGTGTATCTCATTAAAGATGATAATTTCTGCATGCCTATATGTGTATTGTAAGAGATTCTATGTGCATTATGGGATACCTAAAACTCTAAACTTGTAGGAAAAGGGCATATTGGTCATTGCACATAGCGAAGCCTCCTTGAAGAATTTTCCACTGGACGTTGCCGAAGGGGTGTTTTAGGTAAATCAGTAGAAGCTACCACACATGCTCTCCGAACAAAAAGTATAGAAATCCTCTCCCGCCTGAGTTTGGGCAGCAGAGTTGGTGGCCCGGATGGATGGCCGCCACCGGGCTCTCGAGTGAATCCGAGCCCTCCATCGGAGCTAACACCCCAGTCGACAGGGGTGTCGGCTCGGACGAAGGGCTCGGATTCACCCGAGAATCAGCCATCCATCCGGGTCGCCAGCTCTCCTGCCCAAACTCAGGTGGGAGAGGATGTGGATCCCGTACAAAAAGGTATAGAAATCCTCTCGCCTGAGTTTGGGCGGGAGACTTGGAGGCCCGAATGGATGGCCACCACCTGGCTCTCGGGTGGATCAGAGCCCTCCATCCGAGTCGACACCCAAGCCGACAAGGGTGTCAGCTCGGATGGAGGACTCAGATCCACCCGAGAGCCAGGTGACGGCCATCCATCCGGGCCGCCAAGTCTCCCGCCCAAACTCAGGCGGGAGAGGATGTGGATCTTACACATGAATGCAAAGTGTGTACAATCTCAAGCTTTCTTCACAACCACTATTCATAAAACGAGAAAAACAAAAAGAGATGCCAATTTCATTCTTCTCACAATAGCTTGAATCGTTCGATGAGCAGAAGAGCCGTCTCCTACCCCCAAACACTAAAGAAGAGAAGGAACTTTGATAATGGGCCGTAGTTTCTCTAGCGGTACCAGCAGTACTATCATTTTGCAAGGAAATATGTGATTCGCCCAACTAAGGGGTATACAAATTTTACCGATGAGAACTTGGAATACGGTTAGAAGAAGGGAAATGAACCCATAAGCATCAATTCCACGATTCAGTCACAAAAATCCATGGACGATGAGCACTCTAAAGTCTAGCCATCCATCTTTTCAGTAACCACACAAGAGAGAGAAAGGTGAACCTTTTTTAACTTTTTGCAAGGCTTCAAGGAGAGGCTTCTGGTTCTTCTTCTTGAAATACTGAAATCAATCGAACAGAGAGTCATCTGGTTCATCTCTATCCATCGAGATCCATCCATCGAGATTTCGCTGCACACAATTAGAAAACCAGAAGGCAGAACTTCCGTCAATCGAGATTCTACTGTTAGCGTTTAGAAAGTAGAATACCTAAATAACCTAGAACAATTGGGAGTCTTTCATATTTTCTATTTTAATTAAAATATTAAGTAATAATGAATGCCTCTTATTATTATAATAAATAAGTAGTAAATGTATCACAACAGTCAGCAATCTTTATCCTCAATCTTTATCCTTTCCATTATTTTGACATTTATCTTCTTATTTTTTTTTGAATTTTTTAATCTTTTATACGTGATTTGATTCGGAGCGGATAATATCTGTCGGTTTTGAGTTGTATTCGAATTCAGTTCCTTCTATCCGAATTCAGATTCAAATTCTTCTAAACGATTACGGATTTGAATCAAATTCAGATTTTCGATTATCCATTTACATCCTTATTCACGTTCTTTAGTAAGCATGGAAAGGTTTTAGACATTAAAGTCCTAAGCTCAGCAGTGCCTTCCAATAATAAGTCATCCATTTTTCTTTTCTTTCCTTTTTTTATAATAATAATAAATCATACACTATCACATGCGCAAATGTCAACCGTGTCAACAATTCAAACAGTGTCATTTAATGCCGTTACTCATAGACCTTATATAAAGAAAGATCTTTTCAAACAAAAATGCATCCAACAATTTCTTTTGATTTCGCAAGGCCTCTCTCTCTCTCTCTCATCCACGATGAAAGCTGTTCTTCTCAAGACCGTTTCTTTACCGATTCAATCCTCAATGATTCCCGGTTCATCGAAGCGCTCTTTCTCTTGTCCAGGTCATGATTCTGTCACATCTGCATTGTCTTCCGGCAAAAACAAGAAGTTGTCTCCATCTCTATCTTTGCCATCGCTGCATTTCCAGATCAAGGACAAGGCTTCAAGGAGTTTCCGGCGAGCGAAGTCAGAAGCTGATGTGGCATGCTCATTGAAGAATGATTCCGACAGATTTTCTAAGTTGCCTTCAGCTGGATATCGGTCTTTTCCGGCGATGATTCCCGAGGAGAAGGAGGAAAAGTTGGAGTTCTTCAGCGGTGGTGCAGGAAAAGGTAATAAGATCGGTGGAGGGAATGGCAGCTCTGGTGATGGCGGTGGTTTTGCCACCGGAGGTAGTGCAGATCAGAACAAGATCGCTGCTTATTATCAGAAGATGTTGAAAGCAAATCCTGGAGACCCACTTCTTTTAAGGAATTACGGACAGTTGTTGCACCAGGTACTAAATCGATCAATCCAAGATAAAGTCCCTGAAAATTCATAAAATTCTAGTTTGGTTTAGGCTTTCTTTGTATTGATGCGTTTGATTGCTGTGTTTGATAGGTGGAGAAAGACGCAGTGGGAGCTGAAGAGTACTACAGAAGAGCGATATTAGCGAGTAGTCAAGGAGACGGTGAAGTGCTGTCACTGTACGGGAATTTAATCTGGGAATCGTATAGAGATGAAACCAGAGCCAACTCTTACTTCCAACAGGCTGTTAAAGCCTCCCCTAACGACTGGTAAGTACACAAACAAGAATAATAACAAAGCATAACAAAATTTGGGGCTTCTGTATTTGATTTTGAAATTTTGGGGGTTTTGATTATTCATTATTGATTGCAGCTCTGTGATGGGATCATACGCACACTTCTTATGGGATGCAGAGGAAGATGAAGAAATTGGAGCAGCATCAGCTTTGGTGGAAGCCTTTTGACATTAATCCCCTGTTCTTTCTTTCTCTCTCTAAACTAACAAGGAATAACCATTGTTAATAATCCAGGAATAAAACAAAGGATTGGCTAATGAAGATAACTTTTGTTAAGTCCAGTTTGAATACACAGCAAATTTTGTAAAATATTTCAGCTTACTAATAAAAAAAACAGCAAGTCACCACTACATAAGGTTCTAAATCCAGGTACCGGGGCTACGTTCAAAACGGATTCAATCTAGACGAATCTAATGGGAAGCTGACACATGGTCGATATCATATATATTAGGGAAAATTTCATGCACCTCCCTTGAGGTTTACCCTAATTTCAACCACCTCCATTGTCATCAATAATGTCAACCGGATCCCACAATGCTCTTAAGTTGCCTAATGGAGAAGTTAAAATGACTTTTTTACCCTCGTTGTAAAAACACTACCATCGTCCCTGCAACTAGAACAATTGTAGAAAATGAACCTCTTATATGCTATGCTATGCTTGCTGCGGAACCAGTAGGAATGGGAGGATTTCTTTGAACTTGTCAGACAAGTTCACACCACCCTGAATTTCCCTGAATTTCCCTATGGAAAAGGAGCAGTTGCAGGCAGAAATTTCAAAGTTGACAGAGGAACAGGAGGAGTTGGTGACAGCAGTAGAAAAAGGAATGAAGCTGGTGAAGAAATTGAAAAGAATGATTGAGTCCAAAGTGTTTATGAAGTGAAACAGAGGAAGCTGATGTATTGTCTCTGTCTCAGAGATTTCAAGAGTTAATTGATGCATCTGTAACCATCAGATTAATTGTGGCATTGTTCACCTGCCATGATTTTCAACCTTTTTCAGTCGAGAGATTCAATCAAGATGCAGGATTTCTACAAATGGAATTTATTGAGAAAATATATTGATTATGTTCCTAATGTTACCAAGATATCAAAAGCTTCCAAACTGGATTAAAGGGAGAGAATAGTTGGAGCTTATTCCAAATAGAGGGAAAAAAATATAAAAAATAAAAATAAAAACAATAACAGTAGAATCTCTGCAACTTTATCTTCGATCTGAAGCAAGAAACCTCCGGGTGACTTCGACCCTCAAGGCTTTTTCAGTCGAGAGATGAAAATGTATAGGACTTCCCATCGTCATTAGTTAAATTTTAAAAGGTTAAAAATGTAATTCTACAAGTACTTAACGATTATTGATACTAAAAATTTTAATGGGGAAGACATGTCAGTATCTAATTGACTTGTCCTAATGGATAAGATCTATCTGATACTTACGTTTCAAATTAAAGGAGATTAGTGTCATCATCGGCGATAATAGAAAGTGGTTGAGATTAAGGTAAACCTCAAGGGAAGTGCGTAAAATTCTCTATATAATAATATTAAAACAAGTAAATCGATGAGGATCCGGGAACCTGCAACATCTACATGAACTTACCTTTTCTTTATTAAAGCTTGATGATAAGAAAATCAATTTTTTAGGATGTGCAACTTGATTGTTTTTTAATCTCATTAAAAAAATAGATTGATTTTGACTAAAGCCTTTGTTGGGACTCAGGATCGGCCACCGAAATGATAATAAAATATTGGTTCGTCATGCATCCATATCTTACAACTTGTAGGGGTATTCAAATATGAATTCAGACAACCCGGAACATAATCTATTTTTGATTCATATAGATATCTAATTAATAATAATAATAAATAAATTATTTAACAAAAAAAAAAAAAAAAAAAAAGATCTTTGCAAGACAGTTTCCTTCTCCCAGACATTGTATGGGGGTGAAATTATCACCGTGTAACTAGCTAATAATATTGAGGGTTCTTTAAGATTTGACAGGTTTTACAGAATTAAGAAAAGAGAATCACAAGAATAGAACAACTGAGAGACATAGATTGAAAGCATGCAAAAGAGACGCAAATGACAAAAGCAAGAAAAATAAAATAAAATAACATAAAAGTGAAGAATCAAATTTTCAAATCAAATAATATTCAGTGGATATTCGAATGAAATTTAGATATCTATGTTGTCGCAAACGCTGAATTCGGTCCATTTACAACTCTAATTCTAATTCTACCCCAATACCCCATATATAATTTGGTTAGTCTTTGTACAACAAATGATTCATCGAGGCATGGGAATGAAAACAACAATCTTTAGAAGAAAAAAAAATAATAATTTTTAAGTTAGGATCGAAGCCCTTGTATATAACATTGTGTCCATGGAACCAGGACTCTGTCTGGCACTTTGGATTGCTTAACTTTTACGTTGGATAGTTAGATAGATAGGTTATGGTGTTATGGTCTACTAATCTGAAGTTTTGATTTTCCATGTATAGTTTCTGTGATCAAATCTCTAGTCAATAAGTCATATTCAATCATATGGATGGACTTTGAAAGTTTGGATAAGGATGTATGGGCATTGATTTTTTTATAAAACTCCCTCTTGTTTTAATAATAGTGGGGGTGGTGAGATCCAATGACTCCAAATTTTCATGATGGGTCCCACCACCGTGTTGAGATGCTCTCAACATAACATGATGGCCTTCAGCCCCAGAGGTGTCAATAGGTCGGTTCGGTTAGGTTTTAGTTTGGAATAATTCAGTTTGGGTCTTATACATTCCATTTCGATTAATTCCAATAAAAAAATTCAGTTTCAGTATGGTTTCAATTTCGCTCCAATTCATTTTTGGTTTTTATCAGGTTTGCTTAATGGGGTTTTATCAGTTCGGTCTTAGTTTGGTTTCAGTTTACTATATGTACATGCAGTAACAAGTTGGCTTAAATGGCCCTATCAAACATAATTGGGCTGGTTTGGTTTTGATTTTTTTTTTTTACATGTATGTTTAATAAAATGTTGCCTTAATGGGCTCTCATCAGTCTACTATCGGGCTGGTTCAATTTCAGTCTTATTGATCCAGTTTGGTTCAGACTTATCAATTGGTCTGGTCCAATTTCGATATTTCATCGGGCTATAGAAACACAATCCAATTATTGTCCAATAAGATTTGGTTTCAATTTATTCCCAGCCAAATTGGGTTGGTTCGGTTTCGCCCAATTTTAAAACCCTTTTTCAACCCTGTTGAGGTAGTTTTCAGCAAGATTTGAAACTAATCGGTATGAGATCGGTCTGTCAATTCTGTTTTATAATAACTCGAAATCAGTCAAAATCTTCAGTCCAACTCAGACCGACTGAGTCGAATTCGGTTGGACTCAGCAAACAAAAAATTGACAGAATTGGCATCAGTTGAAACTGAATCAAATCAACCATCCGATTTTTTAAAACCATAGTGTCTAGTGCCAAAATAATTTTCCAAAAAAAAAAAGCTCTGTTTTGTGCATGTTTGGGGAGCCCAGCTTCTGTTAATCCATATTATAGTTTTCATTTTTTATTTTTTTTCTATGTAAAATGGTGGAAAATTAAAAAAATTACAAAATAGGATTTTCTTTTTTATTTAGTTTTAAACATAAAATGTAAAAAGAGGATTCTATATAAGAATTAATAATAAAAAACAAAATACGTGAAATAAAATTTTCATGTAAAATATCATTTGGAGAAGAAAAAAAAAACTTCACGATATTGCCAATCCATCCTACAAGGCGAATACATGAATCCAAGACTCCAAAGACTCCAAGTGCTTTGAAGATCGAAAATGAACAAGGAAAGAAGTTCTATGGGGAAGTGGGAAAAAAAAGAGTTATAATAACTCTCATATATATGGGATAGGAAGGCATTATGAGAACTTCAATTATAGAGGGCTTCGGGTTTTGTGTCTTTTTGAGGATGATGTTATGTGTGAAGGCATTACGAGAACTTCAATTATAGAGGATTTTGGGTTTTGTGTCTTTTGAGGATGATGTTATGTGTGAAGTTTAATATTATCTTAAGCCGAGAAGTACTGTTCACTTTGCCGTAGTTTAGCCGTTCCTGTGGGGAGGGCTAGCGGGTTGTAGGGAGGCGGGAGTCCCCCTACCCGAAGGTGGGGGTTCTGGGGCATGTCCCTAATCCAAATTTTCCAAGGCAATTTTACTAAGGGTAATCTTGTATTTTTGGGGTTTAGGGTTTCCCTTTAAATAGGTATATAATCTCGTAAAGAGAGTATTGAGCATTATAACTTCTTCATTGGACAAGTAGAATCGGTGACTGATAAGTGTATAATCTCGTAGAGAGAGTATTGAGCATTATAATTTCTTCATTGGAATAGTAGAATCAATGACTGATAATGTTGCCGTGAACGTACACACTGTAAATGAACATGGAAAATCGTTGTGTTGTGTTTCTCTTTCATTTTCTTTTTGACTATTATTCTTCAATTGTGTAGTTAATTCTTAACCGATGATTCCACACCATAATCCCTCAAGTGAGGAACTGCACACAAAAACTTCTGCCCAAAGAAAATATTATTTCACTCCACTAGATCTCCCATTGCAAACTTGGGATGGTGTCAAAAAGATTCACAAACGCTCCAAAGTCTTCGAACCCCAACACCACTCACCCCCAATGAATCATTCCCTTTTCTTTCTTTTTTACTCTCAAAATATGAGTATCAATAATCAGCGTATCTTAGATATCTACCAAGCTTCAATCAATATCTCGTTACCAAAAAAAAAAAAAAAAAAACCAATCTCTCTTCTTGCTCCCCAAACAAAAAAAATAGTATCTCTTCATTAAAAAAATAATAAATAAATGAAAAAAGGTGGTAGCCGCATTCTATTACTTGATATAACAACAAGCAAGATCAATTAAACCTTGAAAACCAAAATAAAACAATGAATAAAACTGGAAACATCCACTCTATCTCACTCTTTTTTTGGGGGGTTAAATCCTCTCTATCTCACTTGCATTTTGAGCACTTAAGAAGTCCTTAGTATAATGAAGAATTAATGTTTTATGAGAAAACTTCAAGCCTTCCAATCGAATTATATCGGAATTTCTAAAATATTTGTCAAATTCCAATAATAGAGAGAGAAAATAGTTATACTTCACCCTACCAATTACCATGCATACTTCTTGGCCCAGGTCAATCTTTGAGGGTGGATACATACCATGGTGAATCCCTATCCCGGACAGGAGAAATGGAATACAATGGATGCCTTATGTGCAGATTTTTTGGAAGAACAAAAGAGTCCAGACATATTGAAGTTAACTCACCCCAAAAAAAATTCCCCATATTCTCTTCTTTCTTTTTTTTTTTTTTCTTTTTTTTTTTGGGTAGCAAGGAGAGTTGAACTCATGACATGAAATAATTGGTCTGAGAATCAAGGCTACAAAAAAAATGATGCATGAAGTTGATGACAGTTCCACTCGAGACTAGAAGATTTTCTCAATTCTGAGCTTGTATGACCAGGAAGAAATTGAATAAATAAATGTCAGAGAGAGACTACACAAATGGTATGGAAAATACAAGTGTTAATTTATTGCACCTTTTACTTCAGGTACTTCTTTTCCCCAAAAAACAGGGTGAGGCTACAAAATTCTCACAAAAACAAGGTCAATCTAAAATTGATTAAAATGTGCACATTTTCATCCTCAAGAAACAATAAGATACAACGTGAATGGTTTCAGAATAAGAACTCTTCTGGTAACTCCCGGAACTTACCCGAAATAAAGCTCTTGTACTTTGATTGGAGATCCCCAGCTGCAAAATTATGAAAAAGAATTCAGTGAACTACAGAACCTCTGTTTGAGCAGGAAAAAAGAAAAGAAAAAATGATGATTGAATAAAGCTACCTTTAGGTTCAAAAGGGGATATATTCTTAGACAGTGTGGATTCTGCCAGCTTAATCAGTTCCTTGCCTACGGAACATAAAAGGTTCTTCAGTTACTTCAAAATGGGTCTCCACACATAAATTCTACGAAAAACTCTATTCGCTTGGAAGTACCCCAAAGTTGAATAAAAAACAGTAAATAAAGTAGCTCACAAAGAACAATTACATCTTGTGTACAAAATCACTAGCCTATAAGAACATTGTTTTCTTTTAGACGGTTCATATACCAATAGTAAAAAAAAAATCCTAAGCATAAAATATTCTGGATGACTAATAGAATATATATATATATATATATATTATTGTCCAAAAATAAGGTTGACACGAAAGATCATAAGGACTTGGGGATAGAAATATTTTTCCCATAATGACTTGTCAAAATGGTCCTTTTCATGGTTAACCCTAAATCTACCAGCATCACAAGGTGAAAGGGAAGTACTGGCACAGGGCAACTCAATCCATACGTGTGCCACATTAAGTAAAATTCAAAATCCCCACCAATATTCCGCTGTGGCTTACCTGTCACATTCTTTTCTCCTTCACTGAGGTTAATTAAGAAAGATGGGAGCTGGTTCTCATTCATCTGCAACAATCATGCAGTAAACACAAGAAGCATTATAACAATAAGCAAGATCAATTAAACCTTGAAAAAAAATATCAAATGCTAATGCAGACAAGTAGGTTCCTTTTTTTTTGGGGGGGCCAGACCTTTGATAGGAGAGCCTTCGCAAGTTCCAGAGGATCAGTAGCCGAGGGACCCTTGCTATATGCTGGTACAAATTTCCCATTCTGATAGCCAGCAAGGAAGTGATAAGCTGCCTGACCAGGAGAGAGCTTCGACACAGAAGGAATGGCGCCAGAGCTGCTTCAAGACAAAATATATTAAAATTTTCCAAGACTAGAAACTTGGGAATATTATATAACTTAGGTTTGATAGGATGCAGTAAGAAATGGAATTTAAGAGGTTAGGTGGAAGAAAACAAAGATTTAGGTAGAAATAAACAGAATTTAATACCAGAAATAAATGTAGCCCCATAGTTGTCAAGGTGTCACCGCAGTTTTTCAACCCCTGGGCGGTTAGTCGCCTTATTGTATCACAACTTGTTTTATTTACTTCTTTTAATTGATGTCATTTGTAGCATTTTTATTAGATGAAAAATGTACATATATACATCATATTGCATGGAGAATGCATATGTATTAAAAATAATAAAAATTGATGTTCTAACCCCTCCCTTTTGTATAAATCCTTTTACAGAAGATATAACCTTAAAACGCCTTGGGTCGCCTAGGCACCTTGACAACTATGTGTGGCCCAGAGAACCCTTCTTTCTTTCCATAGAGTTCTTCATTCAGTATAACTACAGAGAGAGAGTTTCCCACAATGCCAATGTAGGGGGAATCTCCCACAACACACCAATGGGAGTGTGGCAATGGTATAGCTAATGGGGCCCACATGGTCCAGGAAGAGCAAAAATGCCAAAATGCAAGAGGTTGTGGGGATCTTTTTCCCTAATCTAATTATACAGCATCCCCAATATCTCATACACGAAAAAATGATCCAGGGTCTCAAAATTTTGAGCAAATCTTGGCTGAACAACAAAAAGAACTTCAAATTTGGATGGCTCAGAATGATCACGTCTTTGTATAGATAGCAGTACTATATCCAAAACTCAAATAAACCGACCCTTTGACAACTAAATGGGGTTGGCTACACAGATTTTATTATGCCATTCAATCATATAATAGTACCGCACCCAATTAATGGTATAAATTACATTCACCAGACAGGGGGTTTTGACAATGCTTGTTTTGTATTACTGCTAAATAAAAGATGGAAACAACATTTGACTCTTCAGGTCAATGACCATTCCACATGCTAAAACTCCACTATATGATAATTGACAACAAAGTTAAATGTTGGATCGGAATCATCTCTCAAAAGTTTCTGTTTTTCTTTTCCATGTTCAATAGCAAAAGACAAGGCTGGAAGAATTCACATTAAAGAAAACAGAGGCTAAAATGACATTAGTCGGATTTTGGTAACAGTACTAGCTCCTTATTTTCCACTACACCAGTAATATAACTTGTGCAAGAAGGAATGTCACTTCTATTAGAAATAATATGCAACTAGTATCCTACTATCCTGTTGATAATCCAGGCTTCCCTCTGGCTTCAAGATATGGGTTGCAGGGGATAGACCAGCCTAACTCACCATAATTCAGATCAAACTTGGTTCAGAGAAGCAGAGACCTAGAAGTGCAATTAATTTGGAGGGATTCACCAATTACAAACAAAGAAACATGCAGAAATCGTCTTGGTGCACTGCTATATGCTTTCTACTAAAGCAGAAACCATAATATCTCTTTTCTATCCGTTTCTTGATCTCTATATGCCCCCCCCCCCGGCTCCCCATTCGATCACCCAAATCAGATCTCCCCTAACTGTAAAGGATAGTCAACTCTAAGTAAAGGCTAAGCTTCCTGCTAGGGCTTAGGCTTGAAGAACCTTTTTTACTGCCTGGTGCAACCACAGCCACAGCACTGAGTGGAACTCTTTTGTATCCTTAGTACTGCGACTGAAGGGAGCCCAGACGGAACCTGAGCCACAGCTGGACCTACTTAGACAAAAATGTCATGGCACACATGGTATGCTTGATCATCCTCTGAGTAGACCATAATTAATCTTAATAATAACAAAAAAAAAAAAAAAACTCAGGGTTTGTATGCTTGATCATCCTCTAAGTAGACCGTAATTAATCTTAATAACAAGAAGAAAAAAATTCACATGGTTTGGCCAAGATCCTTCATTGCACTTGTCCATACTCTGGGATCAGAATATTAGGCCTCCTTTTGGAAAGTGATTAAAAGCAAATCTTGAGAACATCTAGACAATTTCAACAAATCAACCATCTAACTGAAACACTTCATTCCAGCAGAATCTTAACCATCAGATTAACTTGACCATAGTCCAAACTGTCAGAACAAAGTCAATTTTAGTTTCTAGTCAATTAACAGGCTGGCCCAGAACTTGAATACAAAGAATGTGTAACAAATTAAAAAATCTTCATTGGTGAACAGAGCCTTGAATGGAGATCTAGAGTCCTTTTCCTAAGATCTCTCCCTAGCGATAATAAGATTTATGGTTAACAGATCACTGCTTCCAAACTCTGATTAGAATCAGTAGGGCAAAACAAACAAGAGAAACCAATCAATGAGCCTGTAACAAGGGAAAACCAAACAAGAATGGGAGGGAGATCGTGGAGAAGAAATTGAGAGGAAGAGAAGAATTGTTGTACCTCAAGCTTTATTTATAGGCTAAGAAGAGGACTCCATAGGAATCAAAATACAGCAGTAGAGTCCAAGAAAGGACCTCTAATTAGAGTCCAAGAAAGGACCTCTAATTAGAGTCCAAGATAAAAACTAAAAAATAAAAGAAACTAAACATAACCAGCCTAGGTGACACCTAGATTATCCAACCAAATTCGCAACACTCGCCCTCAAGCTGGAGGAGGGGCATAGATATCACCAAGTCCCAGCTTGCAAGTTTTGAAGAAATACAGCCTTGAACAATGCCTTTGCAAGTATATCACCAAGTTGAGAGCTAGAGCTAATGAAAGGAGTAGATATCTCGTTACACATAATAGCGTCTTGAACAAAGAGAATTGACTTCAATATGCTAGGTACATTCCTTGAAAATAGGATTGCTCGCAATATGAATGGCAGCCTAATTATCACAGTATATAGGAATAGGCTGTGTAATCAGAAATCCCAGCTCACCAAGAAAATTCTTTACCCACATCAATTATGCCGTAGTCTGAGCCATAGCATGGTATTCAGCTTCGGCACTAGATCTTGCAACTGTAGTTTGCTTCTTATTGCGCCAAGTAATAAAATTGCCTCCAAGAAAATAACCAGTAGTAGACCGACGATGATTATCGACACCAGCCCAATCAGCATCAAAATAACCACAGAGATCAATATTTTGATGAGACTGATAGAGTAATCCTTTACTAGGGGCTCCTTAGAGATACCTCAAATCCAACAAGCAACATCCCAATGAAGTTGCTTTGAACCGACTCAAAACCCCAACAAAATACGAAATGTCAAGCCAAGTGATAGTGAGATAGAGAAGCTTGCCAATAAGTTGACGATACTGATGAACGTCTACAAAATCCTCATCATCATAGATAGCCAATTTAAGGTGAAGGTCCATAGGAACATCAGTAGGTTTGCAGCCGAGCATACGGCCAATTTAAGGTGAGGGTCCATAGAAACATGAATAGGTTTGTAGCCAAGCATACCAGTTTCAATTAGAAGGTCAAGGACATACTTTCACTGAGAAAGGCTAATATACTTTTAGAGCTACGAACCACTTCAATACCAAGGAAAAAACAAAGAACCCCCCAAACTGTTGTCAAAAAATGCTGATGGAGGCTTTAGCGTCGTCATTACATGTCAAGTCATCTCCAGAAATGATAATGTCATCAACATAGACCATAAGAATAACAACCTTGGAATTGTGATGACATTGAGTGATCAAAATAGCATTGTGTGTATCCAAAGTCCACCATGGCATTTGTGAACTTGTTAAACCAAGCACAAGAAGACTGCTTCAAACCATACATTGCTTTGCTAAGTTTGCACACACTGTGGGCAGCACTCTCCCCCTGAGCAACATAAACTGAAAGTTGCTCCAGAAATGATAATATCATCCACATAGACCACAAGAATAACAACCTTGGAATTGTGACAAAGAACAAACATTAGAGCGATCAGAATGGCATTGTGTGTATCATAAGCCCACTACGGCATTTGTGAACTTGTCAAACCAAGCACGAGGAGGCTGCTTCAGACCATAAATTGTTTTGTGAAGTTTGCATACACTGTGGGCAGCACTCTCCCCCTGAGCAACATACATCGAAGGTTGTTCCATATATAGATCTCTTCATGTAAATCACCATATAAGAAGGCATTCTTAATATCCAATTGAAAAAGAAGCTAGTCTAGATTGACAGCAAGATAGAAGAAACTCAAACAGAATTGAGACGTGCAACGGGAGAAAACGTCTCAAAATAATCATCCCCATTGGTCTAAGTAAAACCTTTTGGCAACCAAGCGAGCTTTCAAATGTTCCACAATACCATCGGGATTATATTTCATAACAAACACCCAGCAACAACGAACAACTTCTTTATCCAGGGGTAACTCCACAAGGGACCAAGTTTGTCGGGAAAGGAGAGCGTCCATCTTGACATCCATAGCCCTTTTCCACTTAGGCCAGGTTAATGCCTCAGTATAAGATGTGAGAATACCAATATGGGATAAGGCATAAGCAAAGGTCTGGTGAGATAAAGGGAGATGGGATGTAGAGACATAATGAGCAATGGGTAGGTTATCTGGGATGGCTGAGCATACGAACGAGTACCTTTGCAAAGTACAACAAGAAGATCAGTAGACAAAAGATACAATGAGGAGGGAGCCGAGAAAAGGGCAGCCACCAATGCCGATGTAGAGAGGTGACGACAGTGATACACTTGTAGAGGAGCAATAGCAAGGGTAGGAGTAGGTGTCAGTTCGAGTGGGGAAGGTACATCACGGAAAGGAACCAAAGTGGGAATCGGCGTATCCGAGCCGGAACTGGATAATAAGGTGTGTTCTCAAAGAAGGTGACGTTAGCACTAACAACCTAGTGTCGGTGAAAAAGATCATAACACCTATATCCTTTTTTAATGCGAGAGTATCCAATGAAAACCCATTTAACCGCATAGGGAGACAATTTGTCAAGGCAGGCCAAAGGTCATAAACAAAACAGGTGCACCCAAAGGTACGGGGTGGTAAGGCAAACAATGGAGAGGATAGAGTCACCAGGGAGATAGGTGACTGATCATGAAAAACGGAAGAGAGCATCTGGTTAATCAAGTAGCAAGCAGTGAAGACAGCATCACCCCAAAAATAGCAAGGTAACTGCATATGAAAGAGAAGAGAACGAGTGACCTCTAATAAGTGACGGTTTTTACATTCTGGAACACTATTTTGTTGAGAGGTGTAAGGGCAACTGGTCTGATAAAGAATACCATTAGAAGCACAGAGCAAGGAAATGGCCGATTGAGTGTATTCAAGGGCATCATCAAACGAAAAAGTCTTATTGCTAACACCAAATTGATTATTAATTTCTAAATAAAATAGTTTAAAATGGGAAGGAACTTAGAATGGTCCTTAGAATGGTCCTTTAACAAATATAACCACGTGAAACGAGAATAATCATCCACAAAGGTGACAATAACTAAACCCAGTATGACTAATCGGACCCCATATGTCTAAATAGACTAAGAAAAAAAGGCAAGAATCCTGGACACATCACAAGGAGGAAAGGAAGTGTTGGGGTTTTCCCAATTGGCAGGCCTCACACTCACGAGAAGGAACCGACTTGCAACTTGGAACCATGGGCCATAATTTGGAGAGACAAATGACCTAAGCGATAGTGTCATTGCAGAGGAGAAACACCGGTAGTAATGAGCGCTGCAGCGGATGATGAAATGTCATCCAAATAGCAAACCCATCCTTCTCATGCCTCCCACCACCGCATTCGTCTCAAGATCCTGAAATACACAAGCAATAAGGGAAAATGTGACAGAGCAGTTAAGAGCTTTAGCCAAAGCACTCATGGAAAGTAAGGTCATAGGGAAACAAGGGACATGAAGAACAGAAGACAATAATAAGGTAGGGGATAATGATACGTCACCCTTGCCAAAAACGTGAGTGGTAGATCAATCAGCTAAGTAAAGATTGATGGTTGAGGACAATGGTTAAAAGATGAAAATACTGAGGCCTTCAATGACCCAATTGGTAAAAGCGGTGGATGCAAGTAATGCAGTAGTACCTGTATGAGCCAAGGTAACCGTGAAAGAAGAAGTAGAGCCCTAAGTGTCAAGTTGATTGAGACGAGTAAGCATGCTATGAAAGTCATTCTTAGATAAGGTGATTGACAAAAAGGAGACCCGTCGGTTGGAATAGTAGGAGGATGAGGGTCACTATCCAATTGAGCTGCACCTGTAAACTAAAAAGGAGACCCGGCTCCCCACTAAGTAAGCTTACCATGCAATACCCAATAGCGATCAACAATATGATTTTGTTTGCCGCAGTGGGAGCAAAGATGATCAATGCCACGACCACCACGACCTTCACCAGAATTACCACGACCTTCACCAGAATTACCGCGACCACAATTGCCACTGGTAGTCATTAAGGTAGAGTTGTCTGTGGTAGATGTGCTGTGTGATTTGGAAAGTTGGGATTGAGGATCCATTAAATACGACAAAAGGCCTCATTCAAGGTAGGAACCTTATCACCAGCTAGAAGTTGACTTTTGATGGGCTGCAATTCAGAATTTAGGCCAGAGAGAAAAGTAGCAACTTGAAATTCCATACGTTGAGCCTTCAGAGTATTAAGGTCTGTAGTGAGAGAGGTTCATGAAAATTTAATTCTTTCTAGATACCCTTGAAAGTGCTATGGAATTTGACAATGGGTATGTCTCTATGCTTACAATTGAACAAACGTTCATATAAGTCATAAACACAAGACAAGTTAGTATCTTGAGAAAAACTTTCTTGGAGGTCAGAACAAAACCCTTTGACAGTGGTGTGGAACATGACATTGGCATCAATCGATGGTTCCATGCTATTAAATACCCAGACCATAACTGTGGCATTCTCATGGGTCCAAGCAGCATAATGGGCATCCTTAGAATTAGAGGGATCATCCTTTAAATATGACAATTTATTGCGGGCAATAATGTAAATAGTAACCGCCTGCTTCCAGAGAAGATAATTGGATGAACCAGTTAACTTGAAGGATGTGATTTGAACGTGGACAGATTTCATATTATCCTAAGGATCACTCATACTATTGAAAGGGAAGAATCAAGACCGCTGAGGGGAGAACTTGATTCTTGCTAAAAATAGGAAATCGATCCCAGTTGATAGAAGGAATCGATCTTAACCAAAATAATATAGCTGGCAGCAATAAGAAAACTAGTCGAAGTATCTTGCAGCAGGAAATAACCAGATCCAAAAACAAACCAAAGGTATTGATCCCCACTGAAAACAGAATCGATCTGGAAAAAAAAATTGTCTTGCAGCAGTAACAAGTCTCGGCAATAAGGGAACAGAATTGCTGGATCTGTAGAGACCCAGAACCAACACCCAAAGGGATCGAGCCCTGCTGAAAAGGGATCGATCCTAAAACCAGGTTGTGCAGCAATAAAATATCACATCAGTAAGAGAACTAGATATCCTGAGCAAAGAGAATCAGATCCCAAAAAAAGGACAACGGTATCAATCCCTGCTAAAAAAAGGATCAAACCTAACCAAAAAAAAAATCCGCAGCAAGAAACCAGATCCAAGAACAGATCATAAGGAGGTATCGATTCAGAAAAAAAATTAAGATACCGCAAGCTTTCACAAGGGAAAGAACACATCACAAGGTGGTATCAATGGCTGCTGAAAAGGAGATCATATTGAAGCAAACCAGGAAAAAAAAAATCTTGCAAAGAGAACGGAGAAAAAAAAAACCTGATCACAACTTGAGATAGCTTCCCATAGCAGGGTCTCGATGCAGAGTTTCAAGAAAAACAGAAAAAAAAAATCCTGTTGAATCACGTGACTAAATTCTATAGTGATGGTGAAACAATTCTCTCGTTAACCAGGAATTTCCTTCGGACCATCTTTAAGCCATATGGACAGGAGCCAAACAACAAATAAAGGGAACTTCCCAAAGGGAAGAAAGAAGGAAGAGAGAACTCTATGGGACTCAAAACTGATAGGTGGAAGTTACTGTAGATGGATGGTAGTTAACAAGGCTCTGATACCATGTAACAAGGGAAAAGCGAACCATAATGAGAGGGAGATCATGGAGAAGAAATTGAGAGGGAGGACAGAAAAATTGTTGTACCTCTCCCCATCACACTAAGCTTTATTTATAGACTAAGAAAAGGATTCCTAAAGGAGTTAAAATACAGCAGTAGAGTCCAAGAAGGAACCTCTAATTAGAGTCCATGATAGACTAAAAAAATAAGGAAAATAAACATAACCAGCCTATGTGACACCTAGACTATCAAACCAAATTCGCAACAGAGTCAAAATCAAAGCCAACATACACCAGCCTCAATCATATCAATCAACAACCTTTTCCAGAAGTGAACAGTAATGTTGAACACTGAACAGTCCCACACTCTACTCTGATTCCATTAATTCCTCAAAAGAAAGCTACATGATCAGACATTTGGCTGACTCAGGCCTACAAGCATATACAGGGATTTAAGAGAACTAATGGATGCACCACCAATTACTGGAGATGCCAAGGTACAGCACCACAGCTGTATATGGAATGTTTAATCAAATCAATCAGTGTAGTTTTTTTTACATGGTTTCATGTTTACCTATCAGCAGATGCAAGTACCACCGCAGCTGGCAATTTGAATAGATTGGGGGATCCGGAGGCTCCAGTTTGAAAGAATGGTGCAACACCCTGAGAGGACAAAATTACACCTGTATCTGCAGAAACTAGCAGATCTGAGCAGCTCTGAAGAGTATCCTCTGGAGCAAAAAGAAGAATCACAGACTCGCCCGACACCAATAGCCTGAAAGATACAATGGCAGGAAGTAAATTACCAGTTGCACCATTAAAATTCATATCAAGAATAAAACAAATACGTAGTTCTTTACCACCTAGCAGCTAAAGGCAGGCCTCCTCTTGCAGATATAAGAGGTCCGGCTAAGGCAGCTAGTGCATCTTTGGTACCCTTGATATCAGAAAAGGCTTTACCACAAAGAACGAGCGACGAGCGCTCAATATCAGCAGCTATAAATCCATTAGTTGCTTGTGACCCAAGACCAATAATATCGGCAGTAGCTGGACTGCAACAACAGTAAAAATAACTAACATTACCCCGTGATATGTCACCATTAGAGTGTTGATATCAACAATAGTAGCAAAGCTGGTGGTCAAAATGCCATATAAATTGATCAAGGGAAAGTTCAGAAAGAAGTGAGAAGAAAGGAGCTAAAACTAGAAAATAAGAATCAAATGTCAAAACCAGAACTCATACTCCCTTCAATGACAGTGATAGGAAAATATTTTGTGAAAGAATTTCATACATTACTAAGAGTTACAACCACATAAAGTGTGTTCTAAACAAGGTTCGAAATTTAAGATTTTACCCCCATTTCACCCTCTGCCAAAAATGAAATACGTTCAAGCAAAATTTCGGTAAATTTCACATAAAATTTTGATAGTCATTTTCTTTCGATTGCTTGCGAAACCGAAATATGTTTGGTGGTTGGTGAAATTTTAAACCTCGGTTCCAAAACATGAAAAGGAATGTGATTCAAATTACAGCATTCATTTAAAAATAGAGGACACCAACGAAGAACCAATTGTTACCTTAATGATGTAGCAATGTAAACTGTCAAAGGGCAGGAATCGTGAGAAATTGCACGACTAGGAGTTCTAAATAGAACATTGGAAAGTGATAATACAGCAGATGGACTGTCACTTATAACACGGACTTTTGCATCACATTTTGACGAAGACCCAACAGCTCCATCTTGAACAAAAACATTTGATATGGACGAAATGTGAGTTGTAACCTAAAAAATAAGTTTAACACACATCAAGAAACAGCAAAGCACAAGATTCCAGCAATGTGAATATACAATAAGCTCTCTCAACAAAAAGTCAAAGATCCAACGTATCAGAATTTGGATCAAATAAATCAGCCATCAAAAATGGAAATGGACTAGTCATTTTGACAAGACAATTATGAGATCAGTCATAAATGAAAAAGAAACTGACATCAAGAGTTTCCATCCATCCAATTAAGAAAAGCTAAAATACAACAAACCAATGTTGAAGGTTAAACTGAGTTCTCTTTAACACTGGCAATAGCTCCAAGTTTAAGGGTATTAATACACAGCAGAACAATCTTATATAGGGAGAAATAAGGTGAACTTATGCAGGAACAGACCATGGAAGTGGAGAGTTGAAAAACAGGGGTTCCTTGTAGCATAATTAAGCATCAGAATGGACCTTTTCTCAAGTCAGTTTTAGGGGGCTGACATGGGCCTAAAGAAGGGGCTGGATTTGGGCATGGGCATCCAAATGGTTCTAGTATAGGGCACATACCTCACATATTATGCCCACAATTGGAAATTGGAACACAGCCATTTGTAATCCTACGACAAAATGCTGGACAGATACAAGGTTTACTTTTGGACATTGGATCTCTGCCATTTGTTATCCTACATCTGGACATTGGACCTTTGCCGTTTGTTATCCAAAAAATATTTTCTTCCCATTATAAAGTCTTATATAATGATTATTCAGGCACAAGTTACATCTAAAATTTTCATCATTCCCATGCCTTTAACAGTCTTACCAGTTTTCCCAGAAGTGCACACATTTATTTCCATTTTCAAAGGAACCAAATAATAAACAAAAACTAACATTTGAGCTCTTGCAACCCAAATGAATCTTGGGTTTCCACAGTTGAATCCCCCCCCCCCCCCCCAAAAAAAAAAAAAATTGCCACTGAAAGTGAAGTGCTGTTGAGATAAAAAGGTCTGAGAAGATCACAACCAGATATCTGAATGTGAATTACAGAGACAGAGATGGACCAGAAAATGTGCCATATAAACTCAATGTCGATCATTTAAGTGCCAAATAAACATGCTTTATATTTCGAGACTAAAATCCACTTTCTTGACATTCCTGAATATATGAATTTGGCCTTCATAACTCATAGTTTGGGGACTCAAGTAATTTCCCACCTTAATTAACCGTGATGCAGGAAACACTGTCTTGTATGACACAACTTTCTTATTTTTCTTGATAGACCAAGACATTTCATTGAAAAGAAAGGCCCAATACCCAACACAAGGCCTCAAAATAGAGGCTATACAAACCAAGGCAAGACAATCTTGGACATTACAGTTGCAGATTTCGAAGGAAGCATCGATCCCAAGCAAACGGATCAAAAAAAAATCTGTTGACATATCAACAAGTGGACCAAAATTGTCGATATTCTTAAGTACAGATATCAAGATTTATAATCATAAACTAAACCAAAAAAAAAAAAAAAAGATAAAACTAAAAATCATCTTCAGACTGAGTCAGAGGGGAAGGAAAGCCAACAAAAAAGATGGCATTCATTCCTTGAACTAGGACTTGCCTGCTTCAACAGTTTACTGAATTGTGCCTTGGAAATTTCTGAAGCCCCTCCAACAGCATTACCTCTTACATAAACAGGAAGACCAGACAGAGTCTCTACAAATATCCCAAATAAGAAAAAGGAAATTTTGAATGAACTTATAATTGGTTATGGAGAAAATAGGATTTACCACACAAATAATAAATAAAAAGAAATAAATCCAAACAAAATAAGTAAAGAAAGTAAGAAACCAAAGTTGCTACCTGAAGTGGTTGCACCTTGCTGTAGTAACTCAGAAGACTTCAAGTTGTGAAAAGCTTTATCCCCTACAATTACACCTCTCCCAGCTAAAGCCCAGTTAAGACCATAAGAGACACCTGGGCCTTCCCTGTATAATGAAAAGTATGGCCAATAAAATCAGAAAATGACCCAACCAACTCCCATAACAATATGGTGGATGCCCAATACAATGCTATTTAAGTCAATGCAATGAACACTTAGTGACACCCAAGTATGAAATGAAAATGATACTCAACAAAAACAATAGAAGTAAAAAGATGCCTAGATAAGATAGGCCAGAAAGAAAGTGGCATGCTGTCATTGCATATTATACCCATGTTGTTATCTTTACTCTAAAGAAAATCCTTACAAACCACTTTAAAAGTTTTTACAACTCTAAGATTCTATACCAAGAACAAGTTCTACTGTTCTGGCACCTCTATCGCCGCAGAAGAATAAAATCCATTTTACAGATTGAATTTAATTGTTATAAATTTGCAGCTAAACACGCAGGTAAGTTAGAGCCAAAGATATACCACTAGATGTAAAGAGGTTCCTAAGCAAACAGTACAACTGCAAGAACCAGAGGGTCTTCGCCCTTGTCACTTAAAAGGGGGTCAGTCATTGGGCCTTTAGGCCAACCAGCCAAACCCAATCGGATTGAGTGTTTGCTGGTTCACTCAAAATCAGAATCGTGGGACCTTCTAGATAGTTTCTAATATGTATTCATTTTCTATTTTGAGCGTTAGCTTGGTGGTTAAATCTTAAGAGTTATTTCTATGTTAGCTATAGTTTTTATTTTGTGTAATGACTAAATCTTTAGTCTTTAGTTATAGCTTAAGTCAAGTTACCGAGTTCCTATGTTCTGTTATTTCCTTTTTGACATGGCGACAGCCATCTATATATTGTAATGAGACCATGGAAACACATCTCGAACAAAGTGATAGTCGACTTCAAATTATTTGGTTTGTTCCTTGAAAATAGGATTCCTAGCAATATGAATGGCTGCTTGATTATCACAGTACACAGGAATAAGTTGTGTAATCAGAAATTCCAGCTCTCAAGAAGATTTTTTACCCACATCAATTCTACCGTAGTCTGAACCATAGTACGGTATTCAGCTTCAACACTAGATCTAACAACTGTAGTCTACTTCTTGCTACGCCAAGTATAATAAGATTACCTCCAAGAAATGTACAATAACCAATATTAGACCGACGATCATCATCAGCACTAGCCCAATTAGCATCAAAATAACCACAAAAGATCAATATTTTGATGACACCAATAGAG
Organism: Protea cynaroides; assembly: GCA_028583415.1. Lineage (NCBI taxonomy): Eukaryota > Viridiplantae > Streptophyta > Magnoliopsida > Proteales > Proteaceae > Protea > Protea cynaroides. Next base: position 52,397,119 of record CM053274.1, on the reverse strand, counting down.
CAAACCTTTACCAGGGGCACCCTTTAGATACCACAAAATCCGACAAGCAGCATCCTAATGAAGATCAAGGACTTACTTTTAGGCCGAATAATAGTTAGATAGAAGCTTGCCAATAAGTCAACGATACTGATGAACAACTCCAAAAACCTCATCATCACAAGTAGCTAATTTAAGGTGAGGACCCATAGGAACATCAATAGGTTTGTAGCCTAGTATACCAATTTCAATCAAAATATCAAGGACTTACTTTCACTGAGAAAGGATTATACCTTTGGAGCTACGAACCACTACAATACCAAGAAAATAAAGAGAACCCCCAAATCTTTCATCTGAAAATGCTGATGGAGTTAGGCTTTAGTCTCATCAATACCTGTCAAGTCATCTCCAAAAATAATAATGTGATCCACATAGACCACAAGGACAACAACCTTGGAATTGTGACAACGAACAAACACTAAGGGATCAAAATAGCATGGGGTAATCCACCACGACTTTGATGAACTTGTCAAACCAAGCACGAGGAGACTGCTTCAGGCCATATATTGCTTTGTGAAGTTTGTATAAGCTACGAACAGCACTACCCCCCTGAGCAACATACCCAAAGGTTGCTCTGTATAGACCTCTTCATTTAAATCACCATACAAGAAGGCATTCTTGATGAGGTCAGTCTAGATTGACAGCAAGAGATATAAGAACCCCAACAGAATTAAGACGTGCAATGGGGGAAAACGTCTTAAAATAATCAACCCCATAGGTCTAAGTAAAGCTTTTGGAACCAAATGAGCTTTCAGACATGACACAATACCATGGGGGTTATATTTCACAATGAACACCCATCGACCATCCAGCGACAACGATAACTTCCTTATCTATTGGTATCTCCACAAGGGACCAGCAGACCAAGTCTGTCGAAAAAGGAGAGTGTCCATCTTGACATCCATAGCCTTTTTCCACTCAGGCTGGGTTAATGCCTCCGTATAGGATGTGGGAATAACAGTATGGGATAAGGCAAAACTAAAGGACTAATGAGACAAGGGGAGATGGGATGTAGAGACATAATGAGCAATAGGATAGGTCACCTGGGTGGCTGAGTAAACGAACAAGTACCCTTGCGAAGTGCAATAGGAAGATCAACAGACAAAAGGTCTGTTGAGGAGGGAGCCAATAGAAGGGCAGCTATCGGTGCTAGTGTAGAGCGGTGATGACGGCAATACATTTGTAAGGAGGGCCAATACCGGTTTGAGTGGGAAGCCAAATCAGGGAACAGAACCAATGCTAGAATTGGTGTATCTGAGCCAGGAGCTAGATAACAAGGTGTGTTCTCAAAGAAAGTAATGTTAGCCCTAACAATTTGGCACCAGTGAAGAGCACCATAACACCTATATCCTTTCTAAGTGTGAGAGTAGCCAATGAAAACACCTTTAACCGCACGGAGAGACAATTTGTCAAGGCCAAGCCGAAGGTCATGGACGAAACAGGTACACCCAAAGGTATGGGGTGGTAAGGCAAACAATGCAGAGGACGAAGGATCCAGGGAGATAGATGACTAATCTTGAAATACGAAAGAAGGCAACTGGTTAACCAAATAGCAGGCATTTAAGACAGCATCACCCCAAAAATAACGAGGTAAGTGAATATAAAAGAGAAGAGAATGAGCAACATCTAAAAAGTGACTGTTTTTACGTTATTGAATACTATTTGCTAAGGAATGTAAGGGCAACTAGTCTGACGAAGAATACCATTAAAAGCACAAAACAAGGAAATGGCCAATTGAGTGTATTCAAGGGCATTATCAAACCAAAAAGTCTTAATGCTACACCAAATTGACTCTTAATTTCTAAATAAAATTGTTTAAAGAAAAGAACTCAGAATAGTCCTTTAACATGTGGTACGAAAATAATCATCCACAAAGGTGACAAAATAACTAAACCCAGCACAACTAGGGACTTTAAGAGGACCCTCTGAATGAACTAAGGAAAAGAGTGCAAGACTCCTGGACACATCACGAGGAGGAAAGGAAGTGTGGTGGTGTTTTATTCATTGGCAAACCTCACACTCAAGAGAAGGAACCGACTTAGAACTTGGAACCATGAGCCGTAATTTGGAGAGAGACAAATGACCTAAGCAATAATACCATTGTAGAGGAGAAACACCGGTAGTCGTAATGAACGCAACAGCAAATAATGAAATGTCATCCAGATAGTATAGCCCATCCTTCTCATGCCCCTCACCAATCGTCGCCTTTGTATCAAAATCTTGAAATACACAATAGGTACGGAAAAGATGACAGAGCAATCAAAAGCTTTAGCCAAAGTACTCATGGAAAGTAAACTCATAGGGAGACGAGGGACATGAAGAATAGATGACAATGATAAGGTAAGGGGTAGTGATCCATCAGCCTTGCCAAAAAAACATGAGTGGTAGATCCATCAACTAAGTAAATATTGGACGGTTGAGGACAACAGTTAATAAATGAAAATACTTAAGCCTTACCCATCATGTGAGCAAAAGCACCAGAGTCAATGACCCAATTGGTAGAAACAGTGGATGCAAGTAATGCAATAGTACCTGTATCACTATATGAACGAAGGTAGCCATAGAAGAGGAAGTAGATACCTAATTGGCATGTTGATTGAGACGAGTAAGCATGCTATGAAAGTCTTCCTTATACAATGTGACTGACGAAGAGGAGGCCCCGTTGGGTAGAGCGGTATGAGGACGAGAGTCGGTATCTGATTGAGCCGCACCTGCAAACTGGGAAGGAGACCCAGCTCCCCACTGAGCAGGCTTACCATGCAATACCCAACAGCAATCAACAGTATGATTTTGTTTGCAAAAATGGGAGTAGAGACAATCAGTGCCACGGCCACAACCACAACCTTTACCAGAATTACCACGACCACGGCTGCCACTGGTAGCAAAGTCATTTGTGGCAAATGTGTTGTGTGATTTGGAAAGTTGGGATTGTCGATCTGTTGAATACGACAGAAAGCCTCATTCAAAGTAAGAACATTATCACCATCTAGAAGTTGACTTTTGATGGGCTACAATTCAGAACTCAAGCCATAGAGTTAAGTAGCATTTGAAATTCCGCATGTTGAGCCTTCAGAGTAAAGTCTGTATGTAGTGAGCAATTGATGAACATTCAATTCTTCCCAGAGGCCCTAGAGAGTGTTATAAAATTCAGCAATGGAATTGTCACCATGTTTACAATTGAACAAATGTTCATATAAATAAACACGAGACAAAGTAATGTCTTGTGAAAAATTTATTAGAGGTCATTCCAAACCCCCTTGGCAATGGGATGGAACATGACATTGGCAGCAATCGATGGCTCCATGCTATTAAATAACCAGACCATATTTGTGGCATTCTCACAGGTCCAAGTAGGGCAGCCTTAGAATCAGGGGCATCTTCCTTTAAATATGCCAATTTATCATGGGCAGTAATGTAAATAATAACTGCCTACTTCCAGAAAAGATAATTAGAGAACCAGTCAACTTGATGAATGTGACTGGAACATGGACAGATTCCATTTTAGCCTTTGGATCACTCATACTGATGGAAGGGAAGAATCAAGACCTACTGAGGGAGGAACTTGATTCTTGCTAAAAAAAAGTAGGAAATCGATCCCCGCTGATATAGGGAAAAGGGAATCGATCCTAACCAAAACAATATAGTGAACCCAATTGAACTATCTTGCAGCAATAAAGAACCAGTCTGAAGCAGGAAAGAATCAGATCCAAACACTAACCCAAGGTATCGATCACTGCTGAAAAGGGAATCGATCCAAAAAAATCTTCCAGCAAAATGAGGTCACAGCAATAAGGGAAAAAAACTGATGAGGATCACGATAATAATAACAATAGGAGCAGCAAAAAAAATAGCAGTCCAACAATCTGCAGCAAGAACAAGTCGAACTCTGCCGCAGAAAAATTTATCGAGCTGAGGCTTGAAACCACTAACTCGATCTGCACCTGAAAAAGAATCGATCTGATCCAGAAAATAAAACTCGATCTGATGCTTTAAATAAAGACTTGATCTGTTGCAGGGAAAAAAAATTTAATCTGATCCAAAAGCAAACACAGAGTCTGAAAATCTTGATTTGCAGTTGAAAAGGAGGATCGATCAAATCCCAGCAGAAAATCTGGTGGCAAAGAGGGTTTCAATACATCCAATTCATAGATTCCTCTTCGTTACAGGATCTCTACGCAGTCCAAACCCAAATTTAACAAACAAGAGTAATTGAAATGGAACAAATAATTCCACAACTTCAAATCCGTCTATAAGAATGCTTCAAAATTTGGGATCCATGATCCTTAGGATATGAGGAGTAATCTCCTAGAAGATGAGCTTGAACGGGTAGGATCGAAACCAATCTTGCCCGTAGGTCTCAAACAGGTATTTTAACAAACCAAAATTATAAAATTATGGAAAAACTCATTTATCTTGAGATTCAGCCGTTGGAAGGTCTTCAAACTTATAGGGGAAATACTCTAGGATGTGCTTGATAACATACCCAAATTTGAAGGTGATCCAGCCATGGATGAAGAAGTTATGAATTTTCGAAAAATCACTATTATCTGAAAACGGGAATGAACAAAATAGGAGTTTAGGTTGAATGTCACAACCAATGAGACTCATCCAGATTTTAATATTAAACTCTGGCCAACTCTGCTGTCAGCATCTTCTTCCTCTTTATTTATAATGCTAAAAGGAAATACAAAAGATAGAAGAACTGATTCCTAGAAGGAACGTCCAAAAATAAAAAAGAGAAACTTTCCTTTATAACTTTTAGGAAAGTTTCCAAAACAATAACATCTATGACTGACTCATATGATAACCAATCTTGGGAAATAAAACAAATTTAGGAAACAAAATTAATGACTAATTTTATAGAAATAAATCTAATTTAATTGAATTTGGAAGAAGACATTAATTTCTAATTCAGTTGGTACTGTTCACATGAATGGTACCGTGAATGGTGTTTTTGGCTTTTGTCGGTTTGATTTTGGCATTTCCTTCCTTTGGTCTTCTTGTGTAACTTGGACTGCGTCAAAATCTCAATCTGATAAAAATACATCATTGTATCGCAGCTTGATGACATCTCTGCAAGAAAAAAACTGAGGATAACAGCAACAAAGACTGCTGAATTCTCCTTTATATCATGACAGTAGATATTGATGGGGAAACAATTCACTTGCTAACCAGGAATCTCTTTCATACCATCTTCAAGTCATATGGGCAGAAGCCAAACAAAGAAAAAGAGCTTCCCAAAGGAAAGAAGGAAAAGGAAGAGAACTTTAAAAGACTCTCAAAATAGATGAAGCGAGGTTGCTGAATATGGATGAATTAACAAAGCTCTGATACCATATAACAGTAGTGAAACCAAACCAGGAAAAGAGGGAGAGAGAGAGAGAGAGAGAGAGAGAGAGAGAGTGGAGAAGAGAATTGTGAGAGGGGAGAGATGTTGTACCTCTCCCCCTCACACTAAGCTTATTTATAGGCTAAGAAAGGGACTCATAAAGAGAGCCAAAATACAGAAGTAGAGTCCAAGAAACATCCTCTAACAGAGTCCAAGATAAAGACTACAAACAAAAGAAACTAAACATAACCAGCCTAGGTAATACCTAGATCAGTCTAGGTGAGCACCTAGATTACCGAACCAAATTCTCAACAGTTTCTAATTTGGGAGTTCTCTCATAACTACATATCCAGCCATCAGTTTTGGCTGAACTTTTGATAAGTTGTTTCTAACTTTCTACCAAGAATCACTCCAACTGATAGGAGTTTCAGCCCATCCACTTGGCCAACTGCCAAATCTGGAACTTAATTATTTCCTGGTTCTTGATTACTCTCCACCCTGCGACAGACCTGTAGGTCTAGCTGGTTGCCATTGCTTGAAAGTATTCTCTATACCACAGCTTAGAGTTGCTGGGATTCTTAGAGTGAATAAACCTTGCGGATAGGTAGTATTCTATTTGTTTCCTTTGCTGTTTATATGTTATAAACTTATAACCTGTTGATACTGCTTCGAGGTGTAAGCTGTTTCCTAGTTTGCCAAGACTTGAGACTGTTTCTACACTAATCACACATTGTAGAAATACTAATGTCTGTTGACAGACAGAAAGCAGAAAAGATATTTGAAGTTCACGGGTGGCATTCAACCCAAACAATGAGAACTAAAAACAAGTGCAAACTTTGGAAGATGAAGAAAAGGGGCAGAAGATTGCCAGGTAACATGATAGTTATGTGCCAACTTCTTGATATCAGATGAGAGAATTGGATACAAATTTGCAACAAGAGCTCATTCACAATGAAAATCTGCCAAAAATGCACCACATGACGAGGAAACACAGTAGTTTGTTGCTAGAAAAATAACACAAAAATGAAGATAACTGCAATTTAAATGTAATATTCAACCCAACAAAGAGAAAAAGTAAATACAAACTGAAGAGAAAGTTTAAAATGCAAATTACATTTACGCATCAAGTTCTTTGTATCAGACAAGTAATTACCTAGGAAACACAACTGTCCCTGCATCCTCCTCAGCCAATGATGCAGAAGCTGCATACTGCAGAACCCACAAAATGGAGATGCTGTTAGATCATGAGGACTTTCAAACAATTTCATAAAGTGTCATGCACATAATACAAACAAGATACATTAGAAGCATTTTGTTTTTCTTTACATTAGGAGCATAAGTTATGCTAACTACTGGATTATTACTGACAATACATCAGTTCATATACTAAACAGTTACTATGCACTACAAGACACTATGGTGGCGTAGCTTCCTCCAACAATGCAATGTTTACCCACTTCAAAACGTACGTGTGTTAGAGTGCACAAATAAAAGTTATAGGGATGACAAATCCCCCAAAACAAAGAACAGATTCTAAAGTTCTTTCCTCCCTATATAATGCTGAACCCAACTCTTAGGGGGAAAAAACCACCTCAAAATATGCAAATCCCATAAAAAGCATAAGCAGCCCACCAAAGTAACAGCTTATACTCATGCATATCTCAAAGGAGAGGATCGGACATCATTCCCAAAAATATTAGATTTAAAAAATAAAAATAAAAAGGTACCATAGGATCTTTGACTTTCTGTCCATCACTCAAAGAGTGACAATACCAAGAAGAGAATCAGGAGGGAGGTACCTTGAACTTGACAAATTCACATAATGCACACAGTTAGTATTCAGATGAGTAACCTACCCAACACTATCATCCAAGTGAAAGCTCCAATTCTTAGAAGAACCTACTTATCCTAAATTCATGAAAACAAAGGACTGCATCCAGGATCATTGTTTGAACTTTCCTTTCGGATTCCCAGAATCAGCCAAAAATAGAGAGAGCATTTGTCTTCCAGCTGCTACGAAAGATCAGGATTCTAGAGAGTGATGGGAAATATTCGATTCACCTCTTCTTTCTCTCAAAAAGTCCACCGAAGACTTTTGACCAGGCAAGTCTGCCAGAAGCAGACCAAGATCGAATAGTTTACATAAACCACACTATTTATCGTCCTCAAAGTTTTGGTTTATCCCCTTTTCCTACCTCAAGTCTTAAAAATTCTAGAGAAAATGAATGGTATTTGTCAAAGGAGCTCCTAATTAAATGACATAACTTTTGATCGAAAAGCATGGAGTTTTATCTCAAAGGCAGGGTTCAAAACTGTCCGCAAGCAACTTTTTATCATCAAGAATTTTCCCAAGTTGAGCAACCTTGCTCACAACCATTATGACGGGAACTTCAATATCACAAGCAAATGATCTACAACTGATACAGTTTAGAAGATCAGTAGAGGAAGAATCGTAGGCCAGCAGCAGAACAGCAAACCACGGCTGTCCAGATTCAATTTTTTTTATTGTAATTACCTAGGCTGAAATTGGATAATAAATCCAGCCATGTTTCTTTATTATTCGAAGTATTTGAGGCAGGATAGGTCTCTCCATTACAGCCTGTGATTGGAGAGTTTTAGCCAGTTTTGACTTTTTTTCTTTTTCCTTTTCTGATCAGTTTTATATATGCATGCAAGTGGTTATTCCCTACCCCACGATTTTCAGAAATAAAGAACTTGTTGCTGTAATGGTATGTGGATTTCAGGCTTACATCTGTGGATTCAGATGTGTTGGCTCCCTGGATTCTGAATGGACTACTGTAGATTTAGTAGCTGACCTGGTGGATACCAGGTAATCAGGCAGATTCTTGATTAAATTATCTCACTTATGTGCATTATCCCTTCTCAACTGAAATCAGGTAAGGATTCTCATCTTTTCATACCTTGCTATTTAATATTCTGAGAGAATTTTTCAACTTGAGGTTAGTTCTTGATCTAGAATCTGATAGCTGAACTATTGAACATATATTCTCTGGAAGGATTTTCCATCAATCTGTTTCCTTTCTTCCTTTATGATTCAATTATGTTTAGCTCTTAAAAACCAGATTGATTTCTAGAATCCTATCTTAGTAATAGTTTAACTTCTTAAATCTGAATTTCTGAAATTGTATATTATTTTCCAGAATCTGAAGATTGCTTGCTGCTTGATCTTTACTTACTTCATTAACGATTCCAGAAATAAACCCTCCCTACAATCAATTGTTCTATCTTGTCTGTATTTCAGTTTCCTAGTTATAATAGGATTCTTTGAAAACTTGAAATCTGTCCATCAGATTTGAATCATCATTTGCACACCTACTCTACTGTTTGAATTGATCTTTCGACCAGAGTTTTAGGTTCATCTAATTTAATTTGATTAAGTAATTAACCTTTCTCCTATTCTGGTTGTGTTATTTTCCTGCGATTCAACTGTCCTAGTTCGGTATAAGTTCTATATCAACAACTTTTTCCTTGTTGACTAGCATATCAACACTCTCCCCACCCCCCTTCCCCTTTTTTGTTTGGGGGGGAGGGGGAAGGTACTTACCAACTAGTACTTAGAAGCAGAAACATTAGCCAATCAATCCACTTTAGTTGCACTTTCTTTTCTTCTGCAGTTTATTAGGAAGTATCTCTAATGTATAAATGAAAAAGAATGCAGCCCATAATAGAAATAAACAAATTTAACTGCAGCTTCCAACCTACTAAATTCCTCAATAAGTCCCAACGCTGAAGATTGGTATTGACAAGCCTAAATCACAAGAATACATTCTATGAAACAATGCCCAAATTTATGGCAAAACAACTAAATCTCCAGCCAGATCACTACTAGTCAGTGCTTGCAAGTCTTAATGGTATAAACACGTTCTGCACCCCTAATAAACAAGCTTTCTAGATCCCTTTTAATCATTAAAGAAGAATAAGAGAAACTCCATCAAAATCTCACTACCCATACAAAGGACTCCCTCCATTTAACTGAACTTCTAAAATAAACCCCAGTATTATCACACGATTATAGTCTCATCAAGCCATAATAATTCCACAAACACCAATTCATGGAACAAACCACACTAACTACTGAATTGAAATGGAGTTCCCCCATGCCTCCCCAAGACACATCTGAAATCCTGTTACGGGCACTTCCAAAGCACACTAACTACTCTACTTCACTGATAGCGTTCATGCCTCCATGTAGCATTAGTTTTGGAGAAAGTTGGGTCTGGAAAAATGAAATCCAATTCTTCTGTATTGTAAGCCATTAAAGTAGAACCCGAGTTTCAGCATACGGTCAGTTGACAGTGGAGCTACAACGAATCAGTACCAATTCAACCACTACTTATCAATGAACATAGCCACATCCATGTAAAATTTGTTATGCCGGTCTATTAATACATTAGAGAGCAATACAATTCTAGATAACTCAACAATGAAAAGCTTAAAGTTTGCATATATCTCACATGGGTTTAAGCGTGATAAAAAAAAATTAAAAAACCAATCTTTGATTACAGAGAAGAAATAATTGCGGAGCCCAAATTGATAGGTAAAAATAAGAATTTTATTGGTAGAAAACAAACCCAATTTCTCAAAATCTGCTACTACAAGATCATTTGACCTTTTGCTGACAGAAACTAATTGAATCAAAGCGAGAAACATAAAAATACCAAAAGAAAATCTGCAGATATATTGTTGTATGAAAGGGGAACTCACGTGTCTAGACGAGAGGGATATCGGTGCAGTAGTTGCAGTTGCAATGGCGGATCTCGATCTCAACTTCGATGATGAATGGAATGCATCTTGAACGAAACGCTTAAGGATGGCGTTCCTCATTTTGTGCTTGGGATGATTTAGGGAAGACGATGAGCTCTGTACAAAGAGATAAAGACCAAATACTGCCCGCAGAGCAAATAAACCAGAGCCTGCTCCTTTCAAGGCTCAATGGGACTAATAATTCTTCAATTTACTGTAGTTTCGTAAATGTCCTAAAAGTCTTGGTTGAAAGTATACCTAAACGACCTAGGCCTGGCCCCAAAAAAAAAAAAACCAAAAAGCAGTCCGGTTTTCATTTTACAAGGAATTTAGGGCTCACTTCCATACTGCTCGAAAACATCCATCTCATAATCTCATTTGGAGGTGTCAACGTCTGGTTCGGATTGGTTTTGAGGAGGGTTAAGTCCGTTTTGGGTTTTCTAAGAGCAGTCCAAAACATGTTCAATAAAAGATATTCAGACTGGGTGGAGTGGGTGGACTGCACTGTGGACTGCATTATATACATTAGTTAACGACCTGGTCTGCCGTTGGTTTGTTGTCAGGCTAGCTTAATGGACTCGTATCGGTTCACTATTGGCTCGATTTCGGTGTACTATAGGTATATGTAGTAAAAAAAGTTGGATTAATGAGCTCTATCAGGCCATCGGGCTGGTTCGGTTTCTATATTGGTTTCCTGTATTTATATTTAATAAAATATTGACTTAATGGACTCTTATCGGTCCATTATTGAGCTGATTTGGTTTTGATCTTATTGGTCTGATTTGATTCAGGCTTATTATTTGGTCCGGTCTAGTTTTGGTTCTTTATCGACTCTAGAATGCAATATAATCCAGTGCAATAAAGTTTGATTTTGATATGGTCCGAGTCGAATAGGGTTGGTTCGATTTCGATTTTTAATTTAGGCCTAATGTTGACACCCCTAATCTCTTTTATCAATGTCAGGTGGGTATTTTCCCCTTCTTCCCTTCTTCAGATGGGCTTTTCATGTTTTTCTTTTTCTTTTTCTTTTTTTGGGTAAAGATGGGCTAATGACATTCATGAGAAAAGATCACAATCCATCATAAATGTGATGTTTAAGATCATTGCTTGTTGAGTTCATTGGTGAGGTCATAAGTTTGGATTCTTCTATTTCACCCTGTGCTTTTAAAGATATTCAACTCATCACCTTCAGTAGACGGAGTCAAAGTTCCTTTCACCATAGGTGACTATCCACAAAGATGAAGAAAAAAAAAAAAAAAAAGATAAATAGTCCCTAGAACAGTTTTAAATGTGATTTTTTGGCCTAGTTCATATAAGCTTGGGTCAAGTTTCTAAGAGGCTACATAGCTAATATGAGGTTGGCCACATGTCAAATTGATGGTCATATCGTAATGTAGTTAAAGTTACATTTAGCAGATAGATTGGTAAACCGAAAAAACGCATGATGTTTTTAGCTAGTCCATATTGGTTGGGATCCAAGTTCAATTAAGGCTGCATTTGGTATCATTTTTGTTTTTGATTTTTGCTATTTTTTCAAAAAGTATTTTTGAAAATCATTTTTTTATCAAAAATAAAAAATCGTTTGATAACTACAATAAAAAATAAATTGAAGAATGCCTATGTCTGAAAATAATTTTTATAACTTTTATATATTCATCTTTATCATACCAAGAAATTAGTCCAAACAACGAAGGGACACACAGGGTAAATCATTGCCTCTCAGGCCTCCCCGACTGATTCTGCCATAGATCCGTGCCTCCCTCTAAATTACATCAATTATTAAAATCTATCAAAAAAATTATGTAAAAAATATATTAAAAATATCATAATAGAGATTTTTAATAAAATCATATTGAATGAAAAATTAATACACAAGTCTCTCAATAATAACATCATTAATAATTCTAATAAGCTTCCTTAATTTGATCTGCAATTTTCTTTCGATATCCTTCCCATTGTTGTTGTTCTGTAGCGCTTATCATAGTTTCAATGCTCACGACCTCATCATCATCAATGTCCAAATAATAAACATCAATTTTACATATATCATGAAAGTGCAACAGAAACAAAAAAAAAATCAAGAATCTAAACCCAAATTGGAATCAAAGGACGTCTTCTAAACTGATCATCCATAACTCTCAGGTCAATTGGCAAGGAAGATACATTTGCAGCAGACCCTTCTCAACAGTAGAATTTATAGAAACAAGTCAGAAATACCAACTCATTCTACTACTTTGCCCTCTACTGTCCAGTAACATTTGTGGAAGCAACCAGAAGGCAAAGCTAAGGCTGTGTTTGGTATCATTTTTGTTTTTTATTTTTGTTATTTTTTGAAAAAGTATTTTTGAAAACAATTTTTGATCAAAAATAAAAAGTCATTTGGTAACTACAATAAAAAATAGATTGTAAAATGAGAAATAGATTTGGTATACCTATGTTTAAAAATAATTTTTATAAATTTTATAGATCCATCTAAAACATACAAAATGATATATATGTATAAGAATCAACATTTAACAACCATTCAAATCATTCAAGTATACTTCATAAGAAATACTATTAATATAAACATTCCAATCCCTGAATATAGCTCCATTTATATAACATAATGTTGAATTCCAGCAAGACCAGAATATAGCTCCATTTCTTATTTTACAATCATCAACAAGAATTGTTGGATTCCAACAAGAATGGTTGTGGAAATCACCAGCAAGAATGGTTGTGGAAATCACCAGCAAGAATAGTTGGATTCCAAAGCACGACGATGCACCGATCAAAATAATAAGAGAAAGATGCCAAATGTCACGCTGGAGTTGCAGGTTTGGATGCAAAGAGACCAGTCACTCTTCGATTCCAGCAAGACCAGATATAGAGAGGATGTGGCGAAGGTGTTTGAGCAACATCACCGGCAGTGACTCACGGCAGCGGTTGCATTAAAGAAGAAATGGGATGCGTGATAACCATACATCCGATAACAGTGGAGAACTCAAGAATCCTCTGCAGCTCAACAACCGTGAAGAACCCAGGAATATTCTCCAATCAATCTCAACAGTTCAAATTTAAATTCAAAACATTGTTGTAACTGATTACCAAATTCTTCTCCTTCTTTGTAGAGATATCTCCTCACTATTACGTTAAAACTCCTTTTTATATAGCATACACATGCAATGACAATTACACAGAATTTCATCCAAATTCTCTCTCTCGTAGATGATTACTTATAGCAGTTCACGAAAAACGAAACAGAGAGTTTTGAAGTTTGATGGAACTATGATCTGCAACTTTATCCTTCGTATGTGCTCTTGAACTAGAAGACATTCAAGAGTAAAGTGCAAAATGAAGCAGAAAAAAATCGAAAAATGAGATCAGTTTCAATCAGAATAACTTACCCAAATACCCACAAAGGAAAGCTTGGAACGCCACCATCCGCATCAATTTTGGTCTGTTCTTTATGCAAGAAATATTGAAAAACAAATTAAAAACTCATTCTTTTCTTGAATTTATTGTGGAGAAAAATAAAAAGTATATCTGCAGATTCAGATTGATTAAAGAAAAGGGTTTGGAAGAATGAAACTTTCAACAAAAAAAACAAGAGGAGCCAAGAAGATAGCGGCGAAGATGTATCTATACACGACCAAGATTCTGAGATTCATTCCATCTTTAATCACCAGTTTATAGAACACATTGACCGCTGCAAAGATGATATGAACCAGCACCATCACCATCGCTGGTAGCCACAACGGCCTCACAGGGGTTGCATACTCGGCTCGGTACCGATTCTCCGCTGTCGTCCTCCTCTTCTTATTTTCTTCTGTTTATGTTCAACATCGTCTACATTTTGTTTGAATTTTCTTTTACGATTTTACCCTTGATTTTAAAGCTGTTGAGACAAAAAAAGACACGTGCAATTTTAAGTTGCGCAAAAACAACTAAAACTGATTTTTGACAAAAAATCAAAAAGAGATTGAGACCTCTTTTTGATTTTAGGTCTCTTTTTGTTTATTTTTTTCATAAATAGCACACAAAAATCAAACCAAACACCTACAAAAATGAAAATATGTCAGAAAAATAAAAACAAAAATGATATCAAACACAGCCTAATTCCACTACTTCGCCCCCTGATTTATATGTACCCGTTCAACACAAAAAAAAAAATTCCTACCACCTCATGATTGATTTGGAACCCAACAATTGACATCTTGGGAACACTTAAAGAAAGGTAGAAACATCTGAATTGGCAGTTGATAATGAACAACGGTCAAGGAAGGATATGCAGTGTGAAATCATTCACAAAAATATAAAATTAGAGTATTCGATTTACAAGGAATATTGACGCAGAGTTTACAGAAACTAGAATGATATAATGAACTGAAACTAAAATTTAGATGAGTTCAAATTTTACTGAAGGAAGGCCTTTGAGAGACAGTTTTGAACTTGGAAGTTGGTATGATGGAAAAAAAAATTGAACACCAAAAGCAGAGTCAAAACAACTCAACCACGATAAAAAAAATCTTTTTGCATTCTCAAGAACACTAGCTTACCAATATTATATGATTACAGAAAGAGATTGTCGAAGACCTGCACCCATAGTTTGTCACTTGAAGTCCTTTCTGTCATGGAAATGTCCTGGTTCCTCAGGCCCCTGTGAGAACAAATGTCCACCCACGCTGAAATGGACGGGTGAATGATTTGGAGTTGCCACCTAGATTAAGGTCTAGGACCTAAAACGTAGTCTCATCCTGAGATAAGACTTCTATTGACTCATGACCCAACATATTGGCTTTGGTCTATCAGAGAACGGGTAAACGTTCAAGGTACAGTTTGGGAAGGTGTTAGGCACCCAAAGCTGTCCGATCTGAAAATCGGCCTCCTATATGATTCTACTTTCCTTAGACTCTATGTTCATGGTCAATGAATGATGATTATGGCTCATGGGGGATCATATGCCAAGTTACTAAATTCTTCTAACCTAAGTTCAGCCAAACATGTTCTCAAAGTAAATAAACAAAACAAAATAATATATAGTGAACCGAACCAAAGATGGTTCGGTGATGGACTAAATCTGAGATGTCCAGAACATCTCAAGTTGCCTACGTATTCCAATCCTGAAAATCAAGTCTAAAACGTAGTTCGAAACAGAAGGTGATTAAAGTTTATGGATGTGGATCATGATTAAGCTTCCTTAGATTCAATTGTTTAAGTTGAAATTTATGTTTAATGATGATTGAGATTGAATCTAGAGATAGCCTAATGTGGATTGAAGTGAATATGGGTATGGATATGGATATGGATATGGACGACCTAAGAAGACTAAGGTGGTATCGTACTTGAAGAGTCCTCCAAGTTGCCTACGTATTCCAGAGGTCCTGAAAATCAGGTACAATGTAGTTCGTTGCTGGGTGGATTGGATAGCCTCGGGGACTAAGATATGCAAGCACTCTCAAGGAGTAAAGTATGTGTACTCTCAGGGAGTAGGTGTAAGACCCGCACTCCATAAATCAGATCTAAACCTTGATTTCATGTCGTAACAGGTCTTTCGATCATCACTGGGCCAGACGGGACGAGCGGATGACAATCAGGTACGAAATCGGACCAAACAGACCAACTTAAGTATGAATTTTATTCATACCGGTCGATGGTACCGGTCGACCAGTATGGTCTGCACAGCAGACTACCAAGATCCAGAATTGGATCTCTGCGGGTCCCACTTTCCTAATTCCGAATCCTAGGACTTTCCTAATCCTAAGAGGCTTCCTAAACCTAATTCCTAGCCTATTTAAACCCCTCTAAACCTCTTAGAATCCCTTCCATTGATCCTCACAAACCCTAGAGAGGAGAAGGAGATTAGAGAAGGAGAAGGAGCTAGGAAGAAGAAGGAAGAGCCGCCGTTGCCATTCGACAACGCACACCTTACGCCGATCGACGGTAAGTGTTTAAACCCTCCCTCTCACATTATGACTCTAGGATGGTTGGGTTGCTTGGATCAATACCATGTAAAGCAGGTATTGACCTAAACCCTACTTTGTCGTTAAACCCTAATTTAGTCGTTAAACCCTAAATTCGAGTTCTAGGATGAATACCATCAAAACTAGGACTTGAATGGAGTTGGAAACAACTCTAACTCAATGCTCAGACCTAGATTGTGTAGGAGAAGCCCTAGAATCAATAGGAGATGACCGACGACAGTCGAGAAACCAAGTGTATGGTCTTCCCGAGACATACCGATCGACAATATCGGTCGCACCATATGCGACCCGTACCGCCATCGGTACCTCTCGGGGGCTGGTCTGTGGGGACCGGCTGACCATACCGGTCGTTGGTTTTCCCCACAGTGTCACACCCCAATTCTGCACCATTCAGAACGGTGTGATGAACCGCTAATAAACCAACGGTTCAACCAGGATCTCTAATAGGCTGTGTCCATTAAAAATAAAAACCATACACATCCACAACCATAATCAAAATAAATACACAATAGCGGAAGTCTTATAGTAAATGAACTGAGAACTCTAACTGTAATAATCATAATTAAAATATCAAGTTATTGTTGTATCAACTGAGACATAAATAATAGAATATCAATTACATCCCTTTATAAATTCAAATGAAAATCTAATCGAATACGCATGAGTTGCACTCGCATGAGGAGTCATGCGTATCCACTAATTCTTCGGCTTCCATTGCAGCAACATACACGTATACCGGAGCACTCATATAATCTTCGACAGTGGTACCTGCATCATCAACTAAAAATATTCGACGTCGAGAGGGTGAGCACACATCATGGCTCAGTGAGCAAACAAAATAATGCAACAAACATATGCATGCATTCAATTCATATCTTTGGTCTGGTAAATAAGTTTGCAATGTGCTATAGAAAGGATAGGTGGCCAAAGGTTACGTTTATTGACGCCGCACCTCTATACACGAGTGTGTGAAGCCGCCCAAAGGTAACATTTATTGTCGTCCCACATGCACCCACCATGGACAATGTACACGCAAAGGTTACGTTTATTGTTGTACCAGTTGCCCATACCAACACGTAAGCCCCTGCTGGCGAGGGCTTGCAAACTGGGCTCGCAACTAACCAATCCTAATGCCAATCAATGTATCCAAGGCCTCACCCCAGCATCCCTCAATACGTCCATAGAGATAGGGCTAAGGCCCCCCGGCAGAGTCAGAGACTACACGGTCTGAGACCACCTCCCCTCATACCCTACGACGTAATAATTCTGCTAAGGTAATGACGATACGACGATGTCAGTGGACAAGACTTGAGTTAGAGATAGAGCTAGAGTGCTGAGGCCCGGCCTATGACATCCCCCTTGATACTCGCTCGCATCTAGTACACCAACCACACACATACATCCACATGCCTATTCCTATCATCATCATCATCATCATGTTATAAACAATAATTTAAATATGCATGAACAGAAATAATAGAAATATTGGATGACATGTTGAATGCACATAACAAGCATACACGCATAAAATCAATCATGGCATTGGACTCAAGAATAAAACAGTTTATTATTAACCAATTAGTTTAGGTCTTGTTCCCTCACATTTACTTGATCGTAGATCCTCTTTCAAGCTTTAAGAATCAACTAAATATCAATATTATATCACTAGAAGACCTAATCAAGTCGATAGAATTTAATTAGAATTAATTCTGATTTTAAAAAGCATGCTGTTAACTGGGGGTCGATGCCAGGGTCGGAGGTTCCATCGACCCTGGGTGCTACCACCTAGATTCTGGACTTCCCGAACACTGGGGGTCGATTGTAAGGGTCTGGTAGGGTCGATTGGCCATCGACCCCCCGTAGGTTTAGTTAAATTTTCATCCTACAGTCCATTCCTTCGTGTTTGGGTCCTATGGCTTGCTTCTACAATCTATTACATACATGTTCTATGGCTTAGAACCATAATTTATTCACTTACATGGTTTTTATGATCTCCCCCATGGTTTTCCATGAAAACCTAACCATGGATTGATGATTTGGGTTTCTCCTAGATCATTCCCTTTTCACTATCTATTCTAAGGTCTGTAGAACTACATGGAGATAGTACCATACCTGAGAATGAGGCTTGTTTCTCTGAAGACTTCTCTTTGATCTTCTTCTCCACTTTCCTTCTCTTCTCTTTCTCTTCTCCTTCTCTTCTCTTTCTCTCAATCCAATTAGGGTTCTAAAAGGAGTGAAAGAGGCTTAGGGATGTCCTATTTATAGAGTAGAAACTCCCAAAATAAGTCTCATTGAGATTAGGAAAGAATCCCATTGAAATTTGAAAAGTTCCTAATTCACGGTTTCTGTCGGCAGACTGGGGGTCGATGAGGGGGTCGGAGATCCCATCGACCCCTGGTTCTAAAATGTCCAACCCCCGGTTAAAAACTCAGGGTCTGACTTTTATATTGGGGGGGTCCGACCTTGCCTTGCTGGGTATGCGACCCTCCCCCTTATTTTAGTGTTTTTGGTCAGTTTAATACCTGGGATCGTGATCTCCCTCACGCACTTGATCCATTTGGCTTGACCATGATGGGTAGACCTGGTTCAAGGTGGTAAGACCGGATTAGTTTGACACGGGTCTTGCAACTCCCCCCTACTTATAAAAATTTCGTCCTCGAAATTGTACATACCTTTCGAGTCGAACAGATGAGGGTATTGCTTTCGCATAGCATTCTCTTCTTCCCATGTGATTTCTTCCATATCCCTACTTCTCCTGGTGACCTTAACATAATAGATATCACGATTGCGTAGTCGTTGAACCTTTCGGCTGGTGATTTCAGTTGGTGTTACTTCAAATGTCAAATCATCAGTCAAATCAGGTAGACCTACTGTCAGAACGTGCGTTGGATCCTTGACATACTTCTTCAATAAGGAAATATGAAATACGTCATGCACACTTGACATAGATGGTGGTAGTGCTAACTGGTAAGCCACTTTTTCACGCTTAGCTAGAATCTCATATGGACCGACATATCTTGGACTTAGTTTCCCTTTCTGTCCGAACCGTTTCAATCCTCGCATAGGCGATACTTTTAAGAATACTTTATCACCCACGACGAACTCAAGGTCTCGACGTCGGGTATCAGCATATTGCTTCTGACGATTCTGAGCTGTTCTCACTCTTTCTTTGATAATGTCGACCACTCGACAAGTCTCTTCAACAAATTTTGGTCCAACAATACTACGTTCCCCAACTTCATTCCAAAACAAAGGAGTTCGACTTGACATCTGTATAGTAGCCTGATAGCTATTATTATAAGCGAACTCAATCAGTGGTAACTTTTCATCCCATGATCCTTTAAAATCAATTACACATGCTCGAAGCATATCTTCTAGAATCTGAATTGTACGCTCTGACTGTCCATCTGTCTGTGGGTGGAATGCAGTACTAAACTTTAATGTTGTACCCATAGCCTTTTGTAATCCTTCCCAAAACTTTGAAGTAAATCGTGGATCTCTATCGGACACAATGCTTTCAGGTACACCGTGTAATCGCACAATGTTATCCACATACAGCTTAGCTAACCTCTCCAGTGTATACTGAGGTCGTATAGGTATAAAGTGAGTTGTTTTAGTCAGGCGGTCTACAATCACCCAAACTGCGTCAACTACTCGAGGAGTCAATGGTAATCCTGTGATGAAGTCCATAGTGATGCAGTCCCATTTCCATGCTGGTTCCAATAACGGCTGTAACAGTCCTACCGGTCTTTATCGTTCAGCCTTTACTTTCTGACAATTTAGGCATTGAGACACGAACTTAGCTACATCTGCTTTCATTCCTCTCCACCAATATAATTTCTTTAGATCATGATACATTTTTATACTTTCAGGATGTATCGAATAGATGGTGGTATAGACTTCTTTCATCAATCGGTGTCTAATGTCCAAGCTTTCTGTTTCGGGTACATGTTTTCTTCCTTTGTACTTCAGTACCTTTTCTTCATCCAAGGTGAACTCAAGGTTAGTCTTATCTTTTTCGATGTCCTCTTGTACCGTTCTTAAATAAGGGTCTGATTTGATAGCTGTCTTTACGTCATCAACTATATCCAGTATAATCTTCAATGCGGCGAACATATTTGAAAATCGATGAATAAACCCTTAGTTGGCTGATCCATCTGGTGCATCTATCACAAACTACTCATTACCGTGCTTGAATACCTTTCTGGTAGTACACATTATGACAGTTGTGCTAACCTCTCCTTGAGATTTTATCATTGTCTTTCTACTCTACGCATTGGCTACTACATTAGCTTTCCCCGGATGATACTGGATATCACAGTCATAGTCTTTCAATAGTTCCAGCCATTTTCTTTGTCTCATATTCAGCTCCTTCTGATTAAATAGATAAGTAAGACTTTTATGGTCTGATTTAATCTGAAACTTCTCCCCGTACAGATAATGTCTCCATATTTTGACAGCTTGCACTACTGCCACTAGTTCCAAATCATGAGTGGGATAGTTCTTCTCATGTGTCTTCAATTGTCTTGAGGCATAAGCAATTACTTGTTCTCCTTGCATAAGTACACATCCTAATCCTAGTCCTGACGCATCGGTGTACAAGATAAATGGTTGTCCTGGAATCGGGATGGTCAAGATTGGAACTGATATCAATCTAGCCTTCAAGGTTTGGAAACTCTTCTCGCATTTATCCGTCCAAACAAACTTCTCGCCCTTCTTAGTCAAACTGGTAAGAGGTACGGCAATTCGAGAATAGTTTTCTACAAATCGTCGATAATACCCAGCTAGACCCAAGAAACTTCTAATTTCTGCAACGCTCTTCGGTGCTTCCCACTTTACAATAGCCTCGATTTTGCTGGGATCCACTTTAATTCCTTCAGCGGATACTACATGGCCTAGAAATGCGACTTCCTTTAGCCAAAACTCACACTTTGAAAATTTGGCGTAGAGCTTCTCTTTCTGTAGTCGCTGCAGAGCGGTGTTTAGATTCTTAATATGAGTTTCCTCGTCTTTGGAGTAGACCAATATATCATCAATGAATACAATAACCGATGTATCCAACATATCATGGAAAACCCGGTTCATGAGTTCCATAAAGGTTGCTGGTGCGTTTGTCAATCCAAAAGACATGACCAAAAATTCATAATGTCCATATCTGGTCCTGAATACTGTCTTGGGAATATCACCATCCTTAATCTTCAGCTGATGGTAGCCTGATCGAAGATCGATCTTGGAGAACACTTTGGCACCTTGCAACTGATCGAACAGGTCATCGATCCGAGGCAATGGATACCGATTCTTAATTTTCAGTTTATTCAGTTCTCGATAGTCTATACACAATCGAACGCTACCGTCCTTCTTCTTCACAAATAAGACTGGCGCTCCCCATGGTGATATGCTAGGGCGACTGTAACCCTTGTCCAACAGTTCTTGTAGTTGTACTTTCAATTCCTTCAGTTCAGTAGGAGCCATTCGATAAGGTGCTTTCGATACTGGTGCGGCTCCAGGTATAAGATCTATAACAAACTTCGTAGCTCGGTTGGGTGATAATCTTGGTAGTTCTTCAGGAAATACGTCTGGAAAACCATGCATGACATCAATATCTTCCATTCGTTGTGCTTCCTTGGTAAGGTTGACCACAGATACTAAATACTCGACTGCTCATTTCTCAAGGCACTTCTTAGCCTTTAGCGCAGAGAGTATGAGCTTTCGTTTACGGGGAAGTTTGGTTTTCAAAAATTGAACTCTGCTCCTTCCTTGTCTTTAAATGTCAGCTTCTTTTTGGCACACAATAGGTTTGCAGAATGCCGAACTAACCAGTCCATTCCCAAGATGACGTCAAAGTCTGCCATCTCAAGTTGGATCAAGGTTGCATCCAAGGTCTTTTCATCAATAAGAACTGGACATGGTCCATAACCTTTTTCTAACTCCATTTTTAATACCATAGGTGACCGTACAAGCAGTTTGTAGTCTAAGGATTTAATGGATAAATTCAACTTCTTTCCAATGACACAGATATAAAAGAATGAGTAGCTCTTGAGTCAAAGAGTACTCTGGCGGGTATGCCATTTATAGGTACGATACCTGTGATTTATTTTAACTTAGTCTACATGCTCATACAATGTAATACAACAAAAAAAATAATTTTAAGTCATACCTGTGACCACATCAGGCGATGCGGCAGCATCTTCAGATGTAACCGCATAAACTCGTCCTTGATGTAGCTGCTTCCTGGGCTTAGGACATTCCCTTGCCATATGTCTCACTTGGTTGCAGTTAAAACATTTCATCCCTTCAGTAATTGGCTTTGGTTGCTGTGGAGCTGCGGGGGTAGTCTTGGCTGCAGCATTAAAGCCTTGAGTACGGAAGGGTTTGAATGTCTTGTAATTCCCTCCGTTATAAGAATTTCCAGCTGGCCTTTTATACCTCTATTTTGCATGAAATAACTCTCCTTCTGGCTCGATTCTATAACTTGAGCAATTTGTGCAGCTTCATTATAGATTTTCTTTTCATGTCCCAGAACATGCTCGCGGATGCTTTTCCTAAGTCCCATGACGAACCTTCGGGTCTTTGTGTTTTCCTCTTGCATACTAGTGGTGCAAAGAAGAACAGCTCTTCATAACGCTGTTGATATGCATCCACGGTCATCTTCCCCTGATATAAACTCAAGAACTCTCTTTCCATAGAATCTCTGAAACTTCTTGGAAAGTACTTCTCAAAGAACGCCTCTTTATAAATATCCCAAGTCAGTTGCGCATGCTTTGTTAGTAAATATGTCCTGGTAGACCTCCACCAATGGTGTGCATCTCCTTTCAACATAAAGGTGGCACACAACACTTTTTCTTCTTCATTTAGTGTCATCATCATAAAATTTCTTTCCATTTCGTCAACCCAGTGTGTAAGACCCGCACGCCACGAACCCGGCCTAACCTTACATTTCGTGTCGGGACCCGTCTACATATCATGGTCGAGCCAAGTGGACCAAGTGTGTGAAGAAACCCAAGACCCAATATGAAAATTTACCCAAAAATAGTCAAAATGAGGGTAGGGTCGCAGGTTTTAACAGGCAGGTCCGACCCTCCCATCGACCCTCACCATCGACCCTCAACCATGGGTCGCAGGGTCTATGAGTTGTCTGACCCTCCCATCGACCCTCACCATCGACCCTCGGCATTCGGGAAAAACAGCACGAACCGAAAATTGAGAAACCTTCCTAATTTCAATTGGAACCTTTCCTAAACTCAATGAGACTTATTTTGGGAGGTTTTACCCTATAAATAGGACATCCCTAAGCCTCTTTCACTCCTTTTACAACCCTAATTGGATTGAGAGAGAGAGAAGAGAAGGAAGAGAAGAAGAGAAGGAAAACTTGAAGAAAAGGCTAAGGAAGAAGAGGAAATTCAGAGGAACTCTGAATCTCAACAAAACTAAGGTATGGATACATTCCCCATGATTTATTTAAGACTTTAGAATGGTTTATTAAGAGGATATGACTTAGAAGAAACCCAAATCATCCATCCATGGTTAGGTTTTCATGGAAAACCATGGAGGAGATCATTAAAACCATGTAGGTGAATAAAGTATAGTTCTAAACCATGGAACATGTATAGAATGGATTGTGGAAGTAAGCCATAGGACCCAACCATGAAAGAGAGAATGAAATTTGATATTTTCGACGCAAACCATGGAGGGAGTCGCACCTAGGGTCGATGGCAGATCCGACCCTAGCATCGACCCCTCGGTGTTCGAAGTTCGGATTAGGGGAGGGTCGCACCCAGGGTCGATCATGACTCCGACCCTACCTCCGACCCTCGGTTAACAGAATGGTTTTTAAATTCTGAATAAATTCTAATTAAATTTTATCGGCTTTGTTAGGTCTTCTAGCAATATAATAACATTATAAAGGTGATTCTAAAGCTTGGAAGAGGATCTATTAACAAGCTAAGGTGAGGGAACAAGACCTAAACTAACTGGTTAATAATAAACTGTTTTATTTCTTGAGTCCAATGCTATATTGATTCTATGCGTGTATGCTTGTATGTGCATTTAACATGTCATCCAATGTTTCTATTATTTGTTCATGCATATTTACTTTATTGTTTATAACATGATGATGATGATGATGATAGGAATAGGCATGTGAATGTTTGTGTTTGGCTAGTGTATATGGTGCGGGTAGGGATGGTATCAACCGGTACAGCCATGACCGTTCTTCATGGGGTGTATATTGTGCTATGGTCTATTCAAGTCATGTCCACTAAGCAAGTGTTAGTGTGCTTGATGCGAGGGGAGTATTAGGGGGAGGACGTGGCATTGTGGTTCAGCCTGGTCACCAGACTCCAGATCTATCTCTACTCAAGTCTTGTCCACTAACATCGTCGTATCACCAATACCTTAGCGGAACTAATATGTCGTAGGGTATCAGGGGGGGACGTGGCATTGTGGTTCAGCCTGGTCACCAGACCCTAGCTCTATCTCTATGGATGTATTGAGGGATGCTGGGGTGAGGCCTTGGATACATTGTTTGACATTAGGGTTGGTTAGTTGCGAGCCTAGTTTGCAAGCCCTCGCCAACATGAGCTTATGTGTTGGTATGGGCAACCGGTACAGCCATGCCATTTTCATGGGGTGTATATTGTCCATGGTGGGTGCATGTGGGGTGACAGTTCCGTTTTCATTGGGCGTTTCCACACACTCGTGTATAGAGGTGCGGCGGCCACCTATCCTTTCTATAGCACATTGCAAACTTATATACCAGACCAAAGATATGAATTGAATGCATACATATGTATTGTTGCATTGTTTTGTTTTCTCACTGAGCTCAAGTTGGAGAGCTGACCCTCGTGCGCACAAATCTTTTAGTTTCTGATGTTGCAGGTATTACGATTGAAGATTATGTTGACACGCCAACATATGAACATGTGGTGACTATGATGAGCAAGCTGTGGAGGACGAACATGCTTCGTTAAGTGAGCGTTTCAATGGTGGATACGTTTAGTATTTAGTTTTCGTATTTGGATATTGTAATATGTATTAAGTTATGTTTTGGTTACTTGGAAATAAATGAAATATTAATTATTTATCATGATTAGACCTCAGTTCATTATCTGTAAGACTTCCGCTATTTATTTTATTACCTCTGATTAATGTGGGATGTGTTTTGGTTTATCATATGTGGGATAGCCTATTTTGAGATCCTGGTTGAACCGTTGATTTGTTGATTAGCGGTTCATCACACCATTCTGGTTGGTCCAGAATTGGGGTGTGACAACTTGGTATCAGAGCATCTCGTAGGCCATACCCATTAAACCGGAATACTTCCACTGGAGTCCACGAACTGAGTTAGGATAAATTAAAAGCTTTAATACAAACAAACCATAAGCACCTGTGTTGGTTGAGACAGAAATTAAACAAGACGATAATGTACATATAAAAGGTGGAACCATATATATGCACTCACACAGAAAGAGAAGACCAAGAATTATCCTAATAAACAAATAATATATGGTATTATCTGTAAGTGGGGTAGTTATCCAAGTATACAAGGATATAGTACAGTAGCAAGAAGGAAGCATTTGTAAAACAGAAAAAATTAAATGCCGAGTTGGTACTCGTAAGATGTGAAACTCGACGTGTGACAAAGGAAGGAGAAAATGGCTAATAATGCCAAAACCCCTGTAGAGATAAAGGAAAAGATCTCGGGCTAAATCCAAACAAAGATAAGAGGATAATGGCCATATAACTGGATATGATTATATAGGATGCGGTGCATTATTGATTTACTCTTATGATTATAGAGGATGCACATACCAGATTTTAAATTCGCGTGTCTTGACAGGATACCTTCTTAATTCAACCTGTCAACTGGAGTTACAGATATTGTTTCTTTAGTATTAGTCCTGATTGTACCAATCTACACCATTCTCATGATCGACAACATGAACAGAGATACGAACTGAATGAACAGTTAAATGCTTAAACATGTTGAGCGTACATCTACTGATTTATACCTGATTTATTGATGTACGAAAATTTTCTCCAGAATTATACCTGATATACTGAGGTATGAAATCTTCTCCAGATTTATTCCTATAGTGCCTTGACCAATGGCATTATATATACTCAATAGAACCTGTAACCATGAGGTCAAGAACTGTAGCACCTCTATTTTCATATATTTGGACCACCGTGCAATTTAATGATCTTTTGATGCCTGTTGGATTACCATAGATTTACTCCTGATCCTTGAAACCTAGATTCACCAGATAAAGCAAGTGTTTGTCATTATGCTAAATCGACGAAAGGAAGTGAATCACTTTTGGATGAACATTTTGATTCATACACTCCCTGATCTTTGATGATAAAAATGTTTAGTGATAATAGAATTATTGGAAGAAAGATGATTAAATTCAGATTAAATGTCATAGCCAATGAACCTCAGATGAAGTAATAGAGGATTTGTTTTGAGATTGCTAAATGGATGGATATGAATCATGTCTATAAAAGAGTGCATGAGAAAATGTGGGAACTAATAAGAGTAGCCAGTAAAAAAATAGATAGCACTCAAGTAGAGTTAAGGATGGCTATATTGGTACGAATTTTGACAAGGCAGAAGATTCCTAAAGGTAAATTTAAGAGTGGATACAAGGATAAAGTCATGGCATAAGTAGTACTCGATTTAATACAATGATAATTGAGTTATGCCCAATGTTGAGTGAATGATTAAGTAAAGACCAAATAGTTTGGTAGAATTAATGAAATTTTGAACATATACCCTAATGCTTATAAATAAACTTGGGATATGAAGTAACAATCACAAGATATTTTTGAGGTATATGAAAGAGAGATCAGGGTAGAACAGCAAGGATAAAAGAAATATAAGCTAATGAGTGAAATATGAGATTTTGACGATAGTCTTTAAAAAAAAAAAATCATAAGAGATGAAGGAACTAGACAAGCTCTTAAGACCTTAATACTAGATTTTGCTAGTTCAAGCCCTTTTGGATTAAATGTTGTATTAGATGAGTGTTATGAACAATGTCCAAATCGTATGGATGGGTGAAATTTGGACGCAACCTAATTAAACTTGAGATGGCAGACTTTGACGTCATCTTGGGGATAGACTGGTTGTCTCAACACTCTACAAAGATGTTATGTGCATAGAAGAGGTTATCATTCAAGAATAAATATGGCATATAATTTGGTTTTATTGGAAGCCTATTGCCTAGGAAGCGGAAGCTGATCCTCTCTATGCTAAAGGCGAAGAGATGCTAAGAAGAGAAATAAATTGGATATATGGTATCTGTGGTATACGTTACCAAAGAAGCACCACAGATGACAAATATTGATGTGATGCATAAATTCTCTGATGTGTTTCCAGGAGACTTACCGGGTTATCACCTGATCGTGCGACCGAGTTCGTCATCGACTTGTTACCAAGGACAATACTCGTGTCAAAGACACCTGTAGAGTAGCTTCTATGGAGTTAAAAGGATTGAGACGCAACTACAACAATTATTAGACAAGGGTTCTAATTGGCTAAGTATTGCATCATGGGAAGTGCCAATGCAATTCATGAAGAAGAAGGATGGTAGTGTTGTTTGCATATAGACTACCGGGAACTAAACAAGCTCACAGTCAAGAATCGATATCTACTACCTTAGATCGATGACTTGTTTAAACAGTTGCAAGGAGCAAAGGTATTTGCTTCAGTCAAGATATCATCAGCTGAAGAATTTTGGACAGAAATATCTCAAAGATAGCTTTTAGAATCGGGATTGGACATTATGAGTTCTCGATTATGACGTTTGGATTAACCAATGCCCTTACATCTTTTATGGAGCTGATGAACTGGGTGTTTCATGACATGTTGGACACGTCGGTCATAGTTTTCATAGATGATATTTTGGTTTATTCAAAGAATGAAGCAACTCATACAACGGATTTTAGAACAGCTTCACAACAGCTGAGAAGGGAAAAGCTTTATGCCAATTCCAAGGAATATGAGACCCGATTAAACAAAGTGATCTTCTTAGATCACGTAGCATCATAAAAAGAGATTAAAGTGGACCCTATTAAGATAGAAGCAATTGTATGGTGAGAAACACCTAAAGAGTATTGTGAAGATAAGAAGTTTCTTGGGTTAGCTGGTTCTTAAAGACGATTGTTGGAGGACCACTCTAGAATCGCAATACCTCTTACCAAGCTAACCAGGAAGGGAGATGAGTTTAATTGGACTAACAGGTATGAAGAATGTTTCCAAACTCTAAAAGCAAGGTTGATATCAACTCCCATCTTGATCATTTCGGTACCAAGGGAACCTTTTACCCTATCCATCGGAGCTTTCGGATTGGATCTAGGATGCGGGTTGATGCAAGGTAGATAAGCAATTACACATGCTTCAAGAAAAACTGAAAGAGCATGAGAAGAGTTACCCAACTCATGATTGGAGTAGACAATTGTGATTCATGCAATCAAGACTTGGAGACATTATTTAAACAGAGAAGAATTTTAGATTAGATCGGATTACAAGTGTTTTATTTGTCTCTTCATCAGAAAGAGTTGAACATGAGGATAGGAAAATGGTTTGAACATTGAAGGATTAAGACCGTGATATTCAAGGTCACTGAGCAAGGCTAATGTAGTAGCTAAGCCTTAAGCAAAAAGGGATTATGAAGTCCAAGGAAGGACCCAGTATAAATGTTACCTAATATTTTGCAGCAATAGATTCAGATTTAGAAGGAGAGTAACATATAATAGAAGCTAGTGATGATCCAATTGAGCGAGAATTTATGGATGAACTTATGGAGCAATAATTCGGCTACGTTTGTGGCATTAAAGATCATCTCTAAATTGATGGATTAAGTAAAAGTAGCAATTTTGTTAGATCTGTATATAAGAACAATGCAAGAAGATTTAGAGAAAGAAAAACCCAAACCTGACTTACTTTGGATGCGGAGACGGTACTCAGATACAGAGGTAGATTCTGAATACCTGAAGATAAAGATTCGGATATCATGAAGAGGATAATGATAGTAGTCCATTGTACCCAGTATTCAGTACAACCTGGAGTACCAATATGTATCATGACCTGAAGAGATAACAAATGTGGCTTAGTGCGTGTTCCAGTGTCTGAATTATCAGCAAGTAAAAGCTACAAGACAAAGACCAACATGGCTTACTACAATAACTATCGGAGCCAGTCTGGAAGTGAAACTGCATTACAATGAACTATGTCACCGGTATACCACTGATTGGTTAACGCAGTTTGGGTGATTATTGATCGCCTTATCAAGATAGCTCATTCCATTGCTATACGACCTCGGAATGCTTTGGAACGGCTAACTGAGCTATATATGGATAATATTGCCAGGCTAAATGGTATGCATGAGAGCTTAGTGTCAGTTAGAGGTTTATGCTGTATTTTAAAGTTTTGGGAGGATCTACAGAAGATAATGGGAACAAAGTTGAAGTTTAGTATCGCACTTTACCTCAAACCGACGGACAGTCGGAGCGGACTATACAAATCCTAAAAGCTATGCTCTGAGCTTGTAAAATTGATTTCAAGGAACTTGAGTTGAGAAGTTACCGTGAATTGAAGTTACTACTAAGCTACCATGTAAATGTCACCTATAAAGCATGGTACGGTAGAAATGTCAAACCCCTCAGTTTTGGAATGAAGTCGGTGAATGAAGAATTTTAAGACCTAAGTCTATGGAGGAAAACTATCGAGTGGTAGATAAGATCAAAGAAAAGGGCTAAGACAGCTCAGGATGTCAGAGAGACACCAAGACCTTGAGTTCGCCATAAGCGACAAAGTGCTTTTGGAGATATCACTTATGCATGGTTTAAACAATTCAATGAGAAGGGAAAGTTGTATTCTATATATGTGTCGGACTTTATAAATTTTGATAGACATCGAAAAGTTGTATATCAATTAGCGTTACCGCTATCCATGTCTAGTGTGCATGATGTATTTCGTGTGTCTCTATTGAAGAAGTACATTGGAGATCCATATCAAAAGTATTCACCACGGAATCACTGGATTAAATAGGAGATTTAACTATTGAAGTGGTACCAGCCTAGTCCACTAGTGGGAAGGTACAATGTTTTCAAAGCCGGGATAATTATTATGTGAAGGTAACCTGGCAAAGACAATACGTGGAGAAGAGTGCATAGGAGGAAGAAGATGCAATGCGGAAATAGAATTTCCACCTATTGACTCCGAAGTAAATTCAAAATTTTGAGGACAAAATTTATTTTAAGGATGGGGGAGTTGTAAGATTCGTTCAAATTTTGAGGACAAAATTCATTTAAGGATGGGGGAGTTGTAAGATCCGTACTTTCAAATTTCGAGGACGAAATTTCTTTTAAGGGTGGTGGAGTTGCAAGACCCGCACGCCACGAACCTGGCCTAACCTTACATTTCGTGTCGGGACCCGTCTACATATCATGGTCGAGCCAAGTGGACCAAGTCTGTGAAGAAACCCAAGACCCAATATGAAAATTTACCCAAAAATAGTCAAAATGAGGGTAGGGTCGCAGGTTTTAACAGGCAGGTCTGACCCTCCCATCGACCCTCAACCATGGGTCGCAGGGTCTATGAGTTGTCCGACCCTCCCATCGACCCTCACCATCGACCCTCGGCATTCGGGAAAAACAGCACGAACCAAAAATTGAGAAACCTTCCTAATTTCAATTGGAACCTTTCCTAAACTCAATGGGACTTATTTTGGGAGGTTTTACCCTATAAATAGGACGTCCCTAAGCCTCTTTCACTCCTTTTACAACCCTAATTGGATTGAGAGAGAGAGAAGAGAAGGAAGAGAAGAAGAGAAGGAAAACTTGAAGAAAAGGCTAAGGAAGAAGAGGAAATTCAGAGGAACTCTGAATCTCAGCAAAACTAAGGTATGGATACATTCCCCATGATTTATTTAAGACTTTAGAATGGTTTATTAAGAGGATATTACTTAGAAGAAACCCAAATCATCCATCCATGGTTAGGTTTTCATGGAAAACCATGGAGGAGATCATTAAAACCATGTAGGTGAATAAAGTATAGTTCTAAACCATGGAACATGTATAGAATGGATTGTGGAAGTAAGCCATAGGACCCAACCATGAAAGAGAGAATGAAATTTGATATTTTCGACGCAAACCATGGAGGGTCGCACCTAGGGTCGATGGCAGATCCGACCCTAGCATCGACCCTCAGTGTTCGGGAAGTTCAGATTAGGGGGAGGGTCGCACCCAGGGTCGATCATGACTCCGACCCTACCTCCGACCCTCGGTTAACAGAATGGTTTTTAAATTTTGAATAAATTCTAATTAAATTTTATCGGCTTTGTTAGGTCTTCTAGCAATATAAAAACATTATAAAGGTGATTCTAAAGCTTGGAAGAGGATCTATTAACAAGCTAAGGTGAGGGGACAAGACCTAAACTAACTGGTTAATAATAAACTATTTTATTTCTTGAGTCCAATGCTATATTGATTCTATGCGTGTATGCTTGTATGTGCATTTAACATGTCATCCAATATTTCTATTATTTGTTCATGCATATTTACTTTATTGTTTATAACATGATGATGATGATGATGATATGAATAGACATGTGAATGTTTGTGTTTGGCTAGTGTATATGGTGCGGGTAGGGATGGTATCAACCAGTACAACCATGACCGTTCTTCATGGGGTGTATATTGTGCCATGGTCTATTCAAGTCATGTCCACTAAGCAAGTGTTAGTGTGCTTGATGCGAGGGAGTATCGGGGGAGGGACGTGGCATTGTGGTTCAGCCCGGTCACCAGACTCTAGCTCTATCTCTACTCAAGTCTTGTCCACTAACATCGTCGTATCGCCAATACCTTAGCGGAACTAATATGTCGTAGGGTATCAGGGGGGACGTGGCATTGTGGTTCAGCCTGGTTACCAGACCCTAGCTCTATCTCTATGGATGTATTGAGGGATGCTGGGGTGAGGCCTTGGATACATTGTTTGACATTAGGGTTGGTTAGTTGCGAGCCCAGTTTGCAAGCCCTCGCCAACAGGGGCTTATGTGTTAGTATGGGCAACCGGTACAGCCATGCCGTTTTCATGGGGTGTATATTGTCCATGGTGGGTGCATGTGGGGCGACAGTGCCGTTTTCATTGGGCGTTTCCACACACTAGTGTATAGAGGTGCGGCGGCCACCTATCCTTTCTATAGCACATTGCAAACTTATATACGAGACCAAAGATATGAATTGAATGCATGCATATGTATTGTTGCATTGTTTTGTTTTCTCACTGAGCTCAAGTTGGAGAGCTGACCCTCGTGCGCACAAATCTTTTAGTTTCTGATGTTGCAGGTATTACGATTGAAGATTATGTTGACACGCCAACATATGAACATGTGGTGACTATGATGAGCAAGCTGTGGAGGACGAACATGCTTCGTTAAGCGAGCGTTTCAATGGTGGATACGTTTAGTATTTAGTTTTCGTATTTGGATATTGTAATATGTATTAAGTTATGTTTTGGTTACTTGGAAATAAATGAAATATTAATTATTTATCATGATTAGACCTCAGTTCATTATCTGTAAGACTTCCGCTATTTATTTTATTACCTCTGATTAATGTGGGATGTGTTTTGATTTATCATATGTGGGATAGCCTATTTTGAGATCCTGGTTGAACCGTTGATTTGTTGATTAGCGGTTCATCACACCATTCTGGTTGGTCCAGAATTGGGGTGTGACACAGTGTGCCGGCTATAAAGGATCTGCTGGCTTGCCATTAAATTCTTTGGGCTTCAGTTTCAAAAAACGCTCCACCAGTCTGGAGTGGTCTAGTTGCTGCGGGACATACGCTCCATACATAGGTGGTTGGTATTGATATCCACCTTGAGCTATCTCTGGATTTTGTACTGGAGCCTGCATGATGGGAGTCTGAGGTGCTTGGGGTACTGTGTTACTTCCCTCTGGTGTTGTGCTTGCCTGTCCTACTGGCATTGGAGGTGTCTGTGCAGCTGGAGGAGTTATGGCTATGACAGCTTGTATAGTAGCTTGTGCCTGTTGCATTTGCTGCAGCTGTTGGGCCAAGTTCATTACGACTGTGGCCAAGTCTGTAGGTGGAGCTGGCAGATTTATAGGATTTGTCTGCCCATTTATGACAGACAGTGCCGTGTTCGTGTTCCCCTGTGTTTCCGGGTGTGTCTGGTTATCTTCCCCCATAGGTGGTGGTGGTGGAATAGCGTTACGGCTCTGTCTGGTTACTCTGCGTCCCGCCATTAATTAATCTGATAGTGGGATTGCTTGAATTCATTGAACACGAGAGACAATCATTAAATACTTCATTCTCATATTTTAAAGCCACTAACAAATGCAAATTTCAAAATTTTCAGATCATTCTGTCGAAAATGCTGTGTTTTCACTGCAGGGTCGATGGTGGGGGTCGATGGGTATCTGACCCTCAGTATGCGACCCTGGGAAATCACCCATTCTTTCCGAGAGCCGGGGGTCGATGGGGGGGTTTCGTCGTCTACACCTCCTCTATAGGTATGTCTTCTACCTTTTCATGTTTTTTAGGTTTCTTTACCTAGGTTTTTGCTCGTATATCTAGTATTTTTCAGATTAAACTTTTTCTAACCATAAAAATTAGATTTTTATTGGGGACTTTTGTTGTTGGTGACTCGAGGAACGAAAGCCCTCAAAAATATTTGAGTTTCATTGGTTGGTTATCGAGAAACTCGAAATTTACTCTTTTTGCCCTAATTTTGTCGAGATTTTGAATTTCTTGAAATTTCTTCCAGTTCAATCTCATTAGTTGAAATTTCCTACTGTATGTGTCACACCCCAATTATGATCCAACCAGAATGGTGTGAGTGAACCGTCATTGAACCAACGGTTCACACCTGGATCTCGAATAGGCCGTGTCCACTCATACAAACCATCACACATAACCACAATCAGAATATAAATATACAGCGGAAGACTTTAAATAGAATGAACTGAGTATCTATTGATAATTTAAATAAATATCCAATTATCCAAATTCAAACACATAAAATAATATCCTTACATCCATTTAATCCAACCGAAAATAAGGAAAATAAATAAAGAAAACTAATCAAAGGTACACGCAGAAAGGGCACTCGCATGAAGCGTCATGCTCGTCCTCTCCTGCCTGTGCACCCAGAGCAGCAACATCACCATAAGCCGGGGCATTCACGTAGTCATCCACAGTGTAACCTGCATCAACATCTAAAACAATGTACGTACAAAGGGTGAGCTCACAACTTAGCTCAGTAAGAGAATCAGACAGTTTCACAATATTATGCATGAGTAACAATCATTTTATGATGTGGTCTGGTTTTAAGTTTGCAATGTGCTATAGAAAGGTTTGGTGGCCCCTGCACCTCTATACACGAGTGTGTGGCACCTCATGGATCACACCCCCATCGGCCCACATGCACCCATCATGGAATAGAGATAGAGCTAAGATACCCCCGTACCTCCCCTGATACTCTACCCATACCAGTACCTAAGCCCCTACGGCCGTGGCTCACAAACTGGGCTCGCAACTAACCAATCCTATATGTCATCAATGTACGCTCTATCCCAGCACAGCCGTTTACAGCATAGAGATAGAGCTAAGGCATTCCCACACCTCCTAGGATAGAAACAATACGCAGGTAGACCCTATCCCAACATAACTCCCTACGGCATAGAGATAGAGCTAAAGCATCGTGGATAAGCCAGCGTCGACCTCGGAGACCACAATGCCACATAACCATGGCCAGGCCAGCATCAACATCGGAGACCACCGTACCACGACCTTCCCCGATGCCCCACCCGTACCAAGCATGTTAAGACAGAATACTACAAAAGGTGCTAGTGTGAGGAGCGATCCCGGCCCATGCCCCACTCCACACACTAACGAAAAACAATCACATGCCTAACAATCACATCCTATCAATGCATGAACAAGTAATAATAACTCGAAAGTAAAGGATGGCATGTGAATATGCACAAACATCACATCATAGATATTCAGGTGATTAACAATAACTTACTGTCCATTAATTATTAGGTTTAGGTCAGATTCCCTTACCTGACGCTCGTTCGATAACTTGCTCCACATCGCAAGATCCAAACAATATGTCACAAAGTCCTACAATATTATTAGGGTTTCATTAGAATATTTTTCTTAGGGTTTCATGTTGGTCGGAAACCAACAAAGATTACAAAATACCCTCACAGAGCTGACCGGTGGCATATACCGGTCGCAGCTCTGTGGGGAAGACTGGCGACCGGTATGGTTAGCCGGTCCCCACAGACCAGCCTCCCGAGGGATACCGGTGGCAACATACCGGTCGCACCATGTGCAACCGGTATAGTCGACCGGTATGTCTCCGAAAGACCATACATGGGTTTTCGACTGCCGTCGATCATCCTCCATGGATTTCCAAGGTTTCTCCTATCCATTCTAAGTCTAAACTTGGAGTTAGAGTTATCCCCAACTCATTCGAGTCTCGTTTCGATGAATATCATCTCGAAACTCGAATCTAGGGTTTGACGGCAACTTAGGGTTTATTGGCCAATTTAGGGTTTTAGATCAATACCTACTTTGCATGGTATTGATCCACCCACACAACTAACATAGGATAAGAAGAATAGTTAAAACACTTACCGTTGACTGGCGTAGCGTGAGCTTCGTCGAACGGTAATGGCAGCACCTTCTTCTTCTTCCTAGCTCTTCTCCTTTCCAACCTCTTTCTTTTCTCTAGGGTTTGTGAGAGACAATGGAAAGGATTTGAGGAGGCTTAAGGGTGTATTTATAGGCTAGATTTAGGGTTTAGTAACCCTCTTAAGATTAGAAAAGTCTTAGGATTCGAAATCAGGAAAGTGGGACCCTCAGAAGTCAATTTCCAGATTTCCACACTTAGCTGCGCAGACCTGACCGGTCGACCAGTACCATCGACCGGTCAACATAAAATTATGTTGATTCGATCGTCTTTGGTCTGATTTCATACCTGTTTGTCATCCGCTCGTCTCGTCTGGCCTGGTGATGATCGGAAGACCTGTCACGACATCAAAACCAAGGTTTAGACCGGGTTTACGGAGTACGGGTCTTACAGTATGAGTCTCACAGGATAGTTTAGGATCTATGTAAGTCCTCCTGCCCACGCGTATGGGTGAAAAGTGAGGCTTTTGACCAATTTACGTCGTTATAATGTCGAAATTTTTGGATTTTTCATCTTTACTAACCCAATATCTGCTTCTCTTGGTTATTGACAGATACTATTGTAAGACCCGCACGCCACGAACCCGGCTTAAACTTACATTTTGTGTCGGGACCCGTCCACATATCATGGTCGAGCCAAGTGGACCAAGTGTGTGAAGAAACCCAAGACCCAATATGAAAATTTACCCAAAAATAGTCAAAATGAGGGTAGGGTCGCAGGTTTTAACAGGCAGGTCCGACCCTCCCATCGACCCTCACCATCGACCCTCAACCATGGGTCGCAGAGGGTCTATGAGTTGTCCGACCCTCCCATCGACCCTCGGCATTCGGGAAAAACAGCACGAACCGAAAATTGAGAAACCTTCCTAATTTCAATTGGAACATTTCCTAAACTCAATGGGACTTATTTTGGGAGGTTTTGCCCTATAAATAGGATGTCCCTAAGCCTCTTTCAATACTTTTACAACCCTAATTGGATTGAGAGAAAGAGAAGAGAAGGAAAACTTGAAGACAAGGTTAAGGAAGAAGAAGAAATTCAGAGGAACTCTGAATCTCAGCAAACCTAAGGTATGAATACATTCCCCATGATTTATTTAAGACTTTAGAATGGTTTATGAAGAGGGTATGACTTAAGAGGAACCCAAATCATCCATCCATGGTTTCGTTTCAATGGAAACCATGGAGGAGATCATTAAAACCATATAGGTGAATAAAGTATAGTTCTAAACCATAGAACATGTATAGAATGGATTGTGGAAGTAAGTCATAAGACCCAACCATGAAAGAGAGAATGAAATCTGATATTTTCGACTTAAACCATGGAGGGTCACACCTAAGGTCGATGGCAGATCCGACCCTAGCATCGACCCTCAGTGTTCGGGAAGTTCAGATTAGGGGGAGGGTCGCACCCAGGGTCGATCATGACTCCGACCCTACCTCCGACCCTCAGTTAACAGAATGGTTTTAAAACCTAGAATAAATTCTAATTAAATTTTATCGACTTTGTTAGGTCTTCTAGCAATATAATAACATTATAAAGGTGATTCTAAAGCTTGAAAGAGTATCTATTAGCAAGCTAAGGTGAGGAAACAGAACTCTAAATTACTTAGTTAATAACAAACTGTTTTCTATTTTTTGAGTCCAATGTCATGCTTGATTCTATGCGAATATGTTTGTAATGTGCATACAGCATGCCATCCAATATTTCTATTACTTGTTCATGCATATTTACTTTATTGTTTATAACATGATGATGATGATGATGATGATGATAGAAATAGGCATGTGCTTGTATGTGTGTGGTTGATGTACTTGATGCGAGCGAGTATCAGGGGAGGTGTGATGAGAACGTTAATAAACGTTAACCTTTGGCGGGTCTCAGCACTTTAGCTCTATCTCTTACTCAAGTCTTGTGCATTAGCATCGTCGTATCGCCATTACTTTAGCAGAACTATTATGTCGTAGAGTATCAGGGGAGGTGGTCTCGGTCCTTGTAGTCTCTGACTCTACCGGGGGGCCTTAGCTCTATCTCTATGGACATTCTGAGGGATGCTGGGGTGAGGCCTTGGATACACTGTTTGGCATTAGGATTGGTTAGTTGCGAGCCCAGTTTGCAGCCCTTGCCAACAGGGGCTTACGTGTTGGTATGGCACTATATAGCAATAAACGTAACCTTTGTTATATAATGTTCATGGTTGGGTGCATGTGAGTTGACGATAAACGTGATCTTCTGGTAACGTCACACACTCGTGTATAGAGGCGGGTTCAATAAACGCGACCTTTGGCTACCTAAACCTTTCTATTGCATACTGCAAACTTTAAACCGGACCAAAGATATAATTTGATTGCGTGCATATGTACTGTTGCATTGTTTTGTTTACTCACTGAGCTCAAGTTGGAGAGCTGACCCTCGCGCGCGTAATTCTTTTTAATTTCTGATATTGCAGGTACTATGATTGAAGATTATGTCTACTCGCCAACATATGAACATGTGGAGGCTATGAATGAGCAAGCTGTGGAGAATGAACACGGTTCGTTAAGCGAGCATTTCAGGGATGGATACGTTTAGTGGCTAGTTTTCGTATTTGGGTATTGTAATATGTATTAAGTTATGTTTTGGTTACTTGGAAATAAATGGGATATTAATTATTTATCATGATTAGACCTCAGTTCATTATCTGTAAGACTTCCGCTATTTACTTTATTACCTCTGATTAATGTGGAATGTATTTTGGTTTATCATATGTGGGATAGCCTATTTTGAGATCCTGGTTGAACCGTTGGTTTGTTGACGGTTCATCACACCGTTCTGAATGGTGCAGAATTGGGGTGTGACAACTTGGTATCAGAGCACCTCGTAGGCCTTACCCATTAAACCTAAATACTACCACTGGAGTCAATGAACTGAGTTAGGATAAATTAAAAACTTTAATACAAACAAACCATAAGCATCTGTGTTGGTTGAGACAGAAATTAAACAAGACGATAATGTACATATAAAAGGTGGAACCATATATATACACTCACACAGAAAGAAAAGACCAAAAATTATCCTAATAAACAAACAATTTAGGGTATTATCTATAAGTTGGGTAGTTATCCAAGTATACAAGGATATAGTACAGTAGCAAGAAGGGAGCTTCTGTAAAGCAGAAAATTGAATACCAAGTTGATACTCACCAGATGTGAAACTCGATGTATTTGGGAAAGAAGAAAAATGGCTAGTAATGCCTAATTCCCTGTAGAGATAAAGAAAAAGATCTCGGGCTAAATCCAACAGAGATAAGAGAATAATGACCAAACATTAAGAATAAGAGCAACTATAAAGAAGCTTAAGCTATACTCTTGGGTGACGTGGAGACTCAGGGTGAGATCCACCACAAGCTGATCCATTAACCGCTGAGCATTAAGAAGAGGTTGAAACTTGACCCCACCACTATCTGGGTCGAGAATGGGTAATGAAAACTCATATGAGTAAATACTAAATAATGGTAATCAGATCAGAGCAAATAAGAGGAAGTGAACAACCAGGCCACTCCAGCCAACCACCTGGACTACCAATTACCTTGGTCACGGTTGTAATAAACTTGACCCAATAAAATACAAGAGCAACCACAAATGAGACCGACTATGCAAGTTGCTATCCAAATTGCCAATGCTACATCAACACCTCTAGGTCAAACCAAGTATGGTACCAATTGGTAGCAACACTGTACCCCAACACCTGTTAACTATAACACAATGCTTACCATACAGTAAGTCCCAGTAATGCATACCGCAGTGCAGAAGTTTGGTGCACAACAAGCAGTATATCAAGGTGGTTAACCTTACCAGCCACCGATGTATGAGATAGTTGTAATGATCCGACCAAGGATTGAAGAATATTTTCTGAAGACGAAGCCTTAAACATTTTTAGTAGAGGATCAAATCTAATTGTGGCCATATAACTGGATATGATTATATAGGATGTAGTGCATTATTGATTTACTCTTATGATTATAGAGGATGCACATACCAGATTTTAAATTTGCGTGTCTTGACAGGATACCTTCTTGATTTAACCTGTCAACTGGAGTTACAGATATTGTTTCTTTAGTATTAGTCCTGATTATACCAATCTACACCATTCTCATGATCGACAACATGAACAGAGATACGATCTGAATGAACAGTTAAATGCTTAATCATGTTGAGTGTACATCTACTGATTTATACCTGATTTATTGATGTACGAAAATTTTCTCCAGATTTATACCTGATATACTGATGTATGAAATCTTCTCCAGATTTATTCCTATAGTGCCTTGACCA
Organism: Protea cynaroides; assembly: GCA_028583415.1. NCBI lineage: Eukaryota > Viridiplantae > Streptophyta > Magnoliopsida > Proteales > Proteaceae > Protea > Protea cynaroides. The sequence goes on along the minus strand of CM053274.1, from coordinate 52,356,985 downwards.
ATGGCATTATATATACTCAATAAAACCTGTAACCATGAGGTTAAGAATTGTAAAACCTCTATTGCATGTATTTAGACCACCGTGCAACTTAATGATCTTTTGATGCCGGTTGGATTACTACAGATTTACTCCTGATTCTTTAAACCTAGGTTCACTAGATAAAGCAAGTGTTTGTCATTATGCTAAGTCGATGAAAGGAAGTGAATCACTTTTGGATGAATATTTTGATTCATACACTCCCTGACCTTTGATGATAAAAATGTTTAGTGATAATGGAAAGATGATTGGATTCAGGTTAAATGCTATAGCCAATGGAACTCAGATGAAGTGATGGAGAATTTGTTTTGATATTGCTAAATGGATGGATATGAATCATGTCTGTAAAAGAGTGCATGAGAAAATGTGGGAACTATTAAGAGTAGCCAGTAAAGAAATAGATAGCACTCAAGTAGAGTTAAGGATGGTTATATCGGTATAAATTTTGACAAGGTAGAAGATTCCTAAAGGCAAATTTAAGAGTGGATACAAGGATAAAGTCATGGCATAAGTAGTACTCGATTTAATACAATGATAATCGAGTTATTCCCAATGTTGAGGGATATGATTAAGTAAAGACCAAAATAGTTTGACTGAATTAATGAAATTATAAGCATATACCCTAATGCTTATAAATAGACTTGGGATATGAAGTAACAATCACAAGATATTTTTCGAGGTATATGGAAGAGAGAGCAAGGTAGAACAACAAGGATAAAAGAAATACAAGCTAATAAGTGCAATATGAGATTTTGACGATAGTCTTCGAGAAATCATAAGAGATAAAGGAACTAAACAAGCTCCTTAGACCGCTTCACCAGATTTTGCTAGTTCAAGCCCTTTTGACTAGATGTTGTATGGGATGAGTGTTACGAACAATGTCCAAATCTTATGGATGAACAGAATTTGGATGCAACCTGAGTCGACTTGAGATGGTAGACTTTGACATCATCTTAGAAATAGACTGGTTGTCTCAACACTCTACAAGTGATTATGTGCATAGAAGAGGTTATCATTCAAGAATAAAAATGGCATATGATTTAGTATCATTGGGAGTATGTTGCCTAGGAAGTGAAAGCTGATCCGCTCTATGATAAAGGCGAAGAGATACTTTGAAGAGAAATGAGTTGGATATATGGTATCTGTGGTATACATTACCAAAGAAGCACCACAGATGACAGATGTTGATGTGATGCATAAATTCCCTGATGTGTTTCCAGGAGACTTACCGGGTTACCACCTGATTGTGCGACCGAGTTCGTCATCGACTTGTTACCAAGGACGATACTTGTGTCAAAGGCACCTGTAGAGTAGCTCCTATGGAGTTGAAGGGATTGTGACTCAACTACAAGAGTTATTAGACAAGGGTTCTAATCAGCTAAGTATTGCATCACGGAAAGCGCCAATGCAACTCATGAAGAAGAAGGATGGTAGTGTTGATTATGTATAGACTACCGGGAACTAAACAAGCTCACGATCAAGAATCAATATCTACAACCTCAGATCAATGACTTGTTTAACTAGTTGCAAGGAGCAAAGGTATTTTCTAAGATTGATCTTCGATCAAGATAGCATCAGCTGAAGAATTTGGACAGAAATATCTCGAAGATAGCTGTTAGAATCGGGATTGGACATTATGAGTTATCGATTTTGACGTTTGGATTAACCAATGCCCTTACATCTTTTATGGAGCTGATGAACTGGGTGTTTCATGACATGTTGGACAAGTCAGTCATAGTTTTCATAGATGATATTTGGCTTATTCCAAGAATGAAGCAACTTATACAACGGATCTTAGAATAGCTTCACAACAGCTGAGAAGTGAAAAGCTTCATGTCAAGTCCAAGAAACATGAGACATGATAAAACAAAATGATCTTCTTAGATCACGTAGCATCATCTAAAGGGATTAAAGTGGACCCTATTCAGATAGAAGCAATTGTATGGAATATTGCGAAGATAAGAAGTTTCTTGGTTTTAGCTGATTATTACAGACGATGCTTGGAGGACCACCCTAAGATCGCAAAACCTCTTACCAAGCTAACCAGGAAGGGAGAGGAATTTATTTGAACCTACAAGTGTGAAGAATGTTTCCAGATTCTAAGGTAAGGTTGATATCAACTCCCATCTTGATCATTTTGGTACCAAGGGAACCTTTTACCCTATCCATCGGAACTTTCGAATTGGATCAAGGATGCGGGTTGATGCAAGGTAAATAAGCGATTGCATACGTTTCAAGAAAACTAAAGGAGCATGAGAAACGTTACCCTACTCATGACTTGGAGTTACCGATGATGAATTATGCAATCAAGACTTGGAGACATTATTTAAACGGAGAAGAATTTTAGATTAGATCGGATTACAAGTGTTTTATTTATCTCTTCATTAGAAAGAGTTGAACATGAGGATAAGAAGATGATTGAAATTGCTCAAGGATTAAAACTGGGATATCTAGTATCATCCAAGGAAGGCTAGTGAAGTAACTAATACCTTAAGCAAAAAGGGAATTATGAAGTCCAAGGAAGGACCCAGTATAAATGCTGCCTTATGTTCCGCAGCAACAGATTCAGATTTGGAAGAAGAATAACTTATAATAGAAGCTAGTGATGATCCAATCGAGCGAGAATTTATGGATGAATTATGAAACAATAGTTCGGTTGCGTTTATGGCATTAAAGATCATCTCTGAATTGGTGGATGAAATAAAAGTAGCAATTTTGTTAAATCTGTACATAAGAACAATGCAAGGAGATTTAGAGAAAGAAAAACCCAATCCTGAATCACTTGGGATGCGGAGATGGTACTCAGATATAGAGGTAGATTTTGAATACCTGAAGAAAAAGATTCAGATGTCACGAAGAGGATAATGATAGGAGCCCATTGTACTCAATATTCAGTACATCCTGGAGTACCAATATTTATCATGACCTGAAGAGATTGTACTAGTAAAGAGGAATGTTAACAAATATGTTTTAGTGCGTGTTCCAGTGTTTGAATTATCAGCAAGTAAAGGCTGAAAGAAAAAGACCAACGTGGCTTACTACAACCACTATTAGAGCCAGTTTGAAAGTGGAACTGCAGTATTATAATGAACTATGTCACCAAATTGCCACTGACTCCTAGATCGATTGACGCAGTATGGGTGATTGTTGATCGCCTTATGAAGATAGCTCATTCCATTGCAATACGACCTTGGTATGCTTTGGAGCGGCTAAATAAGCTATATGTGGATAATATTGCCAGATTGAATGGTATGCATGAGAGCTTAATGTCAGTCAGAAGATTATGCCTTATCTCGAAGTTGTGGGAGAATCTATAGAAAACAATGGGAACGAAGTTGAAGTTTAGTACATCATTTTACCTTAAACCGACGGACAGTCGGAGTGGACTATACAAATCCTAAGAGATATGCCCCGAGTTTATGAAATTGATTTCAAGGAACTTGAGTTGAGAAGTTACCGTAAATTGAAGTTGCTATTAAGCTACCATGTAAATGTCACCTATCAAGCATGGATGGTAGAAATGTCAAATTCCTTTATTTTGGAATAAAGTTGGTGAATGAAGAATTTTGAAAACCTAAGTCTAATGAAGAAAACTATCGAGTGGCAGACAAGATCAAAGAAAAGGGGTAGGATAGCTCAAGAGGTCAGAAAAGACACCAAGACCTTGAGTTCGCCATAAGGGACAAATGTTTTTGAAGATATCACTTATGCGAAGTTTGAAATGATTAGACAAGAAGGAAAGTAGTATTCTATATATGCGTCGAATCTTATAAACTCTAGAGAGACGTAGAAAGGTTGCATATCAATTAGCGTTACCGCTATCCATGTCTAGTGTGCATGATGTATTTCGTATGTCTCTATTGAAGAAGTACATTGGAGATCCATATCAAAAGTATTGACCACGTAATCACTGGATTAAATAGGAGATTTAACTATTGAAGTGGTACCAGCCTAGTTCAATAGTTGAAAGGTATAACACCTTAAAAACTTGGTATCAATTATGCGAAGATAATCTGACGAAGACGATACGTGGAGGAGATTGCGTGGGAGGAAGAAGATGAAATGCGGACGTAGAATTTCCACCTGAATTCAAATTTTGAGGACAAAATTTATTTTAAGGATGGGGGAGTTGTAAGATCCGTACTTTCAAATTTCGAGGACGAAATTTCTTTTAAGGGTGGTGGAGTTGTAAGACCCGCATGCCACGAACCCGGCCTAAACTTACATTTTGTTTCGGGACCCGTCTACATATCATGGTCGAGCCAAGTGGACCAAGTGTGTGAAGAAATCCAAGACCCAATATGAAAATTTACCCAAAAATAGTCAAAATGAGGGTAGGGTCGCAGGTTTTAACAGGCAGGTCCGACCCTCCCATCGACCCTCACCATCGACCCTCAACCATGGGTCGCAGAGGGTCTATGAGTTGTCCGACCCTCCCATCGACCCTCGGCATTCGGGAAAAACAGCACGAACCGAAAATTGAGAAACCTTCCTAATTTCAATTGGAACCTTTCCTAAACTCAATGGGACTTATTTTGGGAGGTTTTGCCCTATAAATAGGACGTCCCTAAGCCTCTTTCAATACTTTTACAACCCTAATTGGATTGAGAGAAAGAGAAGAGAAGGAAAACTTGAAGACAAGGTTAAGGAAGAAGAAGAAATTCAGAGGAACTCTGAATCTCAGCAAACCTAAGGTATGAATACATTCCCCATGATTTATTTAAGACTTTAGAATGGTTTATGAAGAGGGTATGACTTAAGAGGAACCCAAATCATCCATCCATGGTTTCGTTTCAATGGAAACCATGGAGGAGATCATTAAAACCATGTAGGTGAATAAAGTATAGTTCTAAACCATAGAATGTCACACCCCAATTCCACACTGTTCAGAATGGTGTGATGAACCCCTAAATAAACAACGGCTCAACCAGGATCTCTAATAGGCTATCCCCGCGTTATTCGAACTTTACACGCATCCACAATCATAATCAGAGTAATACACAATAGCGGAAAATTTATAAATAATATGAACTGAGAACTAAGATGATACCCATAAATAACAGCAAATTATTCTGTGTTTAACTGAGACATAAATATTTAAATACCAAATACATGTCTTATAAATCCAATAAAGAAACCTACAAAAATATCTAATCGAATACACACGAGTTGCACTCGCAAGAGGAGTCGTGTGTATCGTCTTCAGCTCCAACTTCCATAGCTGCTACAGTTCCGTACGCCAACAGATTCATATAATCTTCAACTGTATAACCTGCATCATCAACTAAAATATTCGACGTCGAGGGGTGAGCACACAACACGGCTCAGTGAGTAGCCAAAACAATGCAACATTACATATGCATGCAAAAAGTCAATTCATATCTTTGGTCTTGGTTTATAGTTTGCAATGTGCAATAAAAAGGTTGGGTGGTCAAAGGTTAACATTTATTGACACCGCCTCTATACACAGGGTGTGGAAGCCCGCCCGAAGGTTAACGTTTATCGTCGTCCCCATCCACCCTACCATAACATTATACAACAAAGGTTAACGTTTATTGCTATATAATGCTATACCAACACGTAAGCCCCTGTTAGCGAGGGCTTGCAAACTGGGCTCGCTACTAACCAATCCTAATGCCAAATAGTGTATCCAAGGCCTCACCCTCAAGATCCCTCGGAATGCCCATAAAGATAGAGCTAAGGCCCCCGGTAGAGTCGAGACTACAAGGACCGAGACCACCTCCCCTGATACTCTACGACATAATAGTTCTGCTAAGGTAATGGCGATACGACGATGCCAATGCACAAGACTTGAGTTAGAGATAGAGCTAAAGTGCTGAGACCCGCCAAAGGTTAACGTTTATTGACGTTCTCATCACACCTCCCCTGATACTCGCTCGCATCAAGCACATCAACCATACACATACAATCACATGCCTATTCCTATCATCATCATCATCATGTTATAAACAATAAAGTAGATATGCATGAACAAGTAATAGAAATATTGGATGGCATGCTGTATGCACATTACAAACATATTCGCATAGAATCAAACATGGCATAGGACTCAAGAAATAGAAAACAGTTTATTATTAACCAATTTAGTTTGGGGTTAAGGTTCCTCACCTTAGCTTGCTAATAGATACTTTTCCAAGCTTTAAAATCACCTTTATAATGTTATTATACTGCTAGCAAACCTAACAAAGTCGATAGAATTTAATTAGAATTAATTCAGAATTTAAAAACCATTCTGTCAACTGAGGGTCGATGCTAGGGTCGATGGGTCTATCGACCCCTCCCTCCATTCTGAACTTCCCGAATGCTGAGGGTCGATGGTCAGAAACACCTAGGGTCGGATGGTCTATCGACCCTCGGTGCGACCCTTGGCGCACTCTGGTCCAATTTCCGCTTTTAACCCATTCTTTGTGTTTGGGGTCCTATGGCTTGCTTCCTACATTCATTCAACAGTCATTCCATGGTCTAGAACCATGTATAATCCATCTAGATAGCTTTCGTGCATCCTCCTATGGTTTTCCATGAAAGCCTAACCATGGATGGATGGTTTGGGTTTCTCCGAAATCCTACACTCAACCATATCTAACCTAAGGTCTGTAGAAACTCATGGAATTAGTATCCATACCTGAGAAGATTACTTTCCTCTACAATTTCTTCTCCTTTTTGCTAAGCCTTCTTCCTAGCCTCCTTTCTTCCTCTTTTCCTTCTTCTCTCTTTCTCTCAATTCAATTAGGGTTGTGAAAGGAGTGAATGTGGCTTAGGAACGTCCTTTAAATAGACTAGGAATGTCCTATAATAATCCCATTGAGATTTGGAAAGAATCCCAACCGAAAATTAGGAAATTTCCTAATTTCAGTTTCGTCGAAACCGAGGGTCGATGGGAGGGTCGATGATTCCGTCGACCCTAGGGTCTTAAGCTGTCCGACCCTCCCTTAAAACCGAGGGTCCGACTTTCGCTTTTGGGAGGTCCGACCGCTTAGCTAGGTGTGCGACCCTCCCCTAAAATTAAATGTTTTTGGGTCGATTTTATACCTGGGATCTCGATCTCCTTCATGCCCTTGGTCCATTTGACTCGACCATGATGGGTAAACCTGGTTCAAGGTGGTAAGACCGGGTTAGTTTGACACGGGTCTTACAACTCCCCCCAACTTATAAAAATTTTGTCCTCGAAATTGTACGTACCTTCTAAATCAAATAAGTCAGGGTATTGCTTTCTCATAGCATTTTCTTCTTCCCATGTAATCTCTTCCATGTCTCTACTTTTCCACGTGACCTTAACATAGTAGATATCTCTGTTGCGTAGACGTTGAACCTTTCGACTAGTGATTTCCATTGGTATTACTTCAAATGTCAAATCATCGTTCGGTTCCGCAAATCTACTGTCAACACATGTGTTGGGTCTTTGACATACTTCTTCAAGATAAGATACTTTCCCACGCTTAGCCAGAATCTCTTATGGTCCGACATATCTTGGACTTAGTTTTCCTTTCTGTCCGAACCTCTTCAATCCTCGCATAGGCGATACTTTCAAAAATACTTTTTCGCCTACGGCGAACTCTAGATCTCTTCGTCGAGTATCTGCGTATTGCTTCTGACGGTTTTGAGCTACTCTTACTCTTTCCTTGATGATGTCGACCACTCGACAAGTCTCTTCAACAAATTCTGGTCCAACAATACTACGTTCTCCAACTTCATTCCAAAACAAGGGAGTTCGACACTTCCTACCATACAGTGCTTCATAAGGTGACATCTGTATAGTAGCCTGATAACTATTATTGTAAGCGAACTCGATCAATGGTAACTTTTCATCCCATGATCCCTTGAAATCAATCACACATGCTCGTAGCATATCTTCTAAAATCTGAATTGTACGCTCCGACTGTCCGTCTGTCTGTGGGTGGAATGCAGTGCTGAACTTCAATGTTGTGCCCATGGCCTTTTGCAGTCCTTCCCAAAATTTAGAAGTAAATCGTGGATCTCTATCAGACACAATGCTTTCTGGAACACCATGTAGCTGAACAATATTATCTACATACAGCTTTACTAACCTTTCGAGTGTATAAGCGAGCTGTTTTAGTCAAACGGTCTACAATCACCCAAACTGCGTCAACTACTCGAGGAGTCAGTGGTATCCTGTGATGAAGTCCATAGTGATGCAGTCCCATTTCCATGCTGGTTCCGGTAATGGTTGTAACAGTCCTGCGGGTCTCTGTCGTTCCACCTTTACCTTCTGACAATTTAGACATTGAGACACGAACTTGGCTACATCTACCTTCATTCCCCTCCACCAATACAGTTTCTTTAGATCATGATACATTTTTGTACTTCCAGGATGTACCGAGTAGATGGTGGTATGGGCTTCTTTCATGAGTCGGTGTCTAATGTCCACACTTTCTGTTTCGGGTACTCATATTCTTCCTTTGTATTTCAGTACCTTCTCGTCATCCAAGGTGAACTCAGGGTTAGTCCTACCTTTCTCAATATCTTCTTGTACCGTTCTCAGATAAGGATCTGCTTTGATAGCTGTCTTCACTTCATCCACTATATCCGGTATTATCTTCAATGCCGCGAACATATTTGAAAACCGATGAATGAACCCTTGGTTGGTTGATCCATCCGGTGTATCGATCACATACTGCTCGTTACCGTGATTGAATACCATCCCGGTAGTACACATTGCTGCAGTTGTGCTAGTTTCTCCATGAGATTTTATCATTGCCTTTCTACTCAATGCATCTGCTACTACGTTCGCTTTGCCCGGATGATACTGGATATCACAATCATAGTCTTTCAATAGTTCCAGCCATCTTCTTTGTCTCATATTTAACTCCTTCTGATTAAATAGATACGTAAGGCTTTTATGGTCCGACTTAATCTGAAATTTCTCTCCGTATAGGTAGTGTCTCCATATCTTGACAGCATGTACTACTACCGCTAACTCCAAATCATGAGTGGGGTAATTTTTCTCATGTACCTTCAACTGTCTCGATGCATACGCAACTACTTGTTCTCCTTGCATAAGCACACATCCTAATCCCAATCCCGATGCATCAGTGTATAAGGTAAATGTCTGTCCTGGAACGGGAATGGTTAAAATTGGAGCGGATATCAATCTGGTCTTCAGTGTTTGAAAACTCTTTTCACACTTATCCGTCCATATGAACTTTTCTCCTTTCTTGGTCAAACTGGTGAGAGGTACGGAAATCCGAGAATAGTCTTCTACGAATCTCCGATAATATCCAGCTAGACCCAGGAAACTTCTAATTTCTGAGACGCTCTTTAGTGTTCCCACTTTACAATAGCTTCGATCTTACTGGGGTCTACTTTGATTCCTTCTGTGGATACTACATGGCCTAGAAAGGCGACTTCACTTAACCAAAACTCACACTTCGAAAATTTGGCGTATAACTTCTCTTTCCTTAAACGCTGTAGGGCTGCGTTTAGGTTCTTAACATGGGTTTCCTTGTCTTTGGAATATACCAATATGTCATCAATAAATACTATGACCGACGTATCCAACATATCGTGGAAAACTCGGTTCATAAGTTCCATGAATGTTTCCGGTGCATTAGTTAGTCCGAAGGACATCACTAGGAACTCATAATGTCTGTATCTTGTCCTGAAAGCTGTCTTTGGAATGTCACCTTCTTTAATCTTTAGTTGATGATAGCCTGATCGAAGATCGATCTTTGAAAATACCTTCGCTCCTTGTAACTGATCGAACAAGTCATCGATCCTGGGTAGTGGGTATCGATTCTTGATGGTCAGTTTATTCAACTCTCGATAGTCGATGCATAATCGAACACTGCCATCCTTCTTCTTTACGAACAACACCGGTGCTCCCCATGGGGATATACTGGGTATAATATATCCAGGTATAAGGTCTATTACAAACTCCGTGGCTCGGTCGGGTGGTAATCCGGGTAGTTCTTCCGAAAATACATCAGGAAAGTCTCGCACGACATCAATATCTTCCATTTGTGGCACGTCCTTGGTTAGGTCGACCACTGATACTAGATATCCGACCGCTCCTTTCTCAAGGCACTTCTTAGCCTTTAATGCTGAGAGTATGAGCTTGCGTCTCCTGGGAAGTTTGGTTCCCGAGAAACTGAATTCTGCTCCTTCTTTGTCCTTGAACGTTAGCTTCTTCTCGGCGCATAACAGATTTGCAGAGTACCGAGCTAACCAGTCCATTCCCAAGATGACGTCAAAGTCTGCCATCTCAAGTTGTATTAAGGTTGCATCCAAGGTCTGCTCTCCAATGAGAACTGGACATGGTCCATAACTTTTCTCTAATTCCACTTCTAATCCCATCGGTGACCGTACAAGTAATTTGTAGTCTAATGTTTTGATGGGCAGATTGGTCTTCTTTCCAAATGACACAGATATAAATGAATGAGTAGCTCCTGAATCAAAGAGTACTCTGTCGCGGGTACGCCATTGATAGGTACGATACCTGTGATTCGTTTTCACTTAGTCTACATGCTTAATCAATTCTAATTATAGCCTTACAAGTTTCGGTCATACCTGTGACCACATCGGGCGATGCGGCAGCATCCTCTGATGTAACAGCATATACCCGTCCTTGATGTAGTTGCTTCTTGGGTTTTAGGCATTCTCTTGCCATATGCCCTGGTTGGTTGCAGTTATAGCACTTTGGGGCTTCAAAATTTGACTTTGGCTGTGGTTGAGCTGCTGCAGTAGACTTTGGTGCAGTTGCAAAATTTTGAGGACGGAAAGGTTTATACGTCCTGTTATTGCCTCCGTTATAAGAGTTTCCGGCTGGTCTCTTAATTCCTCTGCTCTGGGAGAAATAGCTCTCCTTCTGGCTCGATTCAATCACTCGAGCAATCTGAACAGCTTCGTTGTATATGTTCTTCTCTAATCCCAGAACATGTTCCCTGATACTTCCTCTCAGTCCCGCGATGAATCTACGGGTTTTTGTATCTTCTTCTTGCATACTAGCCGGTGCAAAGAAAAACAGCTCTTCATAGCACTGTTGATATGAGTCTACGAACATCTGCCCCTGGTACAGACTCAGAAATTCCTTCTCCATCGAATCTCTGAAGCTTCTTGGGAAATACTTCTCGAAGAATGCTTCCTTATATATAGCCCATGTCAGTAGGGCGTGCTTGGTCAATAAGTATGTCTTTGTAGATTTCCACCAATGGTATGCGTCGCCTTTGAGCATGAAGGTGGCGCATAGTACTTTCTCTTCCTCGGTGATAGTCATCATGAGGAAGTTCCTTTCCATCTCGTCTATCCAGTGTGCTGGCCACAGTGGATCAGACGGTTTACCGTTGAATTCTCTCGGTTTCATTTTCAAAAATCTCTCCACTAGCCGGGAGTGATCCAGTTGATTTTGGTATGCCCCAAACATAGGGGGTGGATACTGATAGTTCCCTTGGGCTGCTTCTGGGACTTGCATAGGAGCTGGTGCAGCCGGTTGTTGAGGTGTCTGTTGCGCTGGGTGGTTACCTACTGGTGCTGCACTAGCTTGCCCAGTGTGCATAGTTGCAGCCTGAGTGGCTTGAAACAAAACTCCCATTGCAACCTGCATTTGAGCTTGTGCATGTTGCATCTGCTGTAGTTGTTGAGCTAGGTTCATAACCACAGTTGCTAGCTCCGGTGGTGGAGGTGGCAAATTTGTAGGGCCTGTTGGTTCTGGATTACCCTGTGCATGGTTATTCTCTTGTCTAGTCTCCTCCACTGGTGGTGGTGGTGGGACTGTATTTCGGGTCTTTCGGATAACTCTACGTCCAGACATATTTACTTTTGAGATGGGTGGTGCCTGAAAATCATCAAAATCAGTGAGAAATCATTTATACTTCATGTAGGCACGCTAACCGATATAAAATTCAAAATCTCCAATTCATTCTGAAATAAATACTGTCTCTATGTAGGGTCGATAGTGAGGGTCGATGGTATGTCCGACCCTTGGTATCCGACCCTAGGAATGACCTGTTCTTCCCGAGAGCTGAGGGTCGATGCGAGGGTCGATGGGTGTCCGACCCTCAGTCCGACCCTTGAATTTCTGTCAGATTCCCGAGAGCCGAGGGTCGATTGGAGGGTCGATGGTGTCAGTCGAATTGTCCGACCCTCGGACCAAAAATCAGATTTTTAAGATCCGATTCTGGGTCGATTCTCACTATTCCTCCTCCGTTTCGACTCGTCTCTACTCTCCGAGTTGCTACAGTGCTACTTCACTATTGTGGATCGTTCTTAGTCCGAGTTTCGACATCCACATCACCTCTACAGGTAATATTTCCCAACTTTTCCTATTTTTAGGTTTTTATTTCGAGGTTTTGCTCATTTAGCTCGTATTTTCCAAATTAAACTTTTTCCAACCGTAAAATTTCGATTTTTATTGGGGGCTTTTGTTATTGGGGTCTTGAGGAACGAAAGCCCTCAAAATTTTTTGAGTTTCATCGGTTGGTTATCGAGAAACTTAAATTTTTCTCTTTTTGCCCTAATTTATCGAAATTTTTTATTTTTCTTGAATTTCTTCAAATTGGACATCGTCAGTTAAAATTTCCTACTATAGGTGGATTGTAGGATATGTTTTAACTTACGTAAGTCCTTATGCCCACTTGTATGGTGAGGAATGGGCTTCTATTTTAAATTTTTTGGATTTTTATCCTATTAACTCCTTGTTTCCTTTCTCTTTCATATTTTGCAGATACTATGGCCCGTACCAAAGTGCGAAGATTGCGTGATCCACTTCGCTTTCGTTCGAATGAAGCCGAGGCACAGTATGCTGACTATGCCCGTAAGAAAGTGGAAGGGGGTCGCATGGTGAACTTGGCTGAGCTAGCCTTGTTCAATGTGGAGGGAGCATTCGATGATATGGGGTGGCTCCCTGTCATCACATACGATGCGTGCACCTGTCCAGACTTGGTGTGCCAGTTTTATTGTAATCTCCAGGTGGTGGGGAATTACAATGATGTTGAGCACGGCCAGGAGTTACGCATCACCAGCTACGTCAAGGGGGTGCACATCTCCTTTGATTATCGGCAGCTGGCCGATCTGTTGGGCATTGCCTATGATGGCCCTATGGTGTACTGTGCGCCGGGAGAGCCATAGTTTGTTGAGATGGAGATGAGAGCTGAGATCGACAATCAGTTGCTCCGTCCCGATAGATGGCAGATGAGAGCTTGCTACTTGCGTCCAGCTCCACGGGTCTTCTGCAAGATTATCCAGCATAATCTAATTCCGCAGAGTGGGCACTATGAGAGGGTGTCTCGGTGACTCGGTTCTTGATCTATCGCATCTGCACTCGTCAGCCGGTCTGCCTTCCTTACATTATCATGCGGACGATGATTAGTGCTACATTGTCCGGTCATAGGGGTAATCTACCCTATGGACGTATGATTACAGTGCTACTGACCCGTCTGGGAGTGGATCTAGTAGATGAGAAGATCCAGGAGAAGACCTTCTCATCGCCTCTAGATTGGGAGGCTATCTGCAAGATGGGGCTGCGAGATGCAGAGGTTAGTGATGAGGAGAGGAACGCCGATGGTGCGCCCTCACACTCGGGTTGAGATGGCTGATGCTGAGGCTGCTGCTAGGGCTCGTGGGGATCCGGTCGACGATGATCGCTTATATATGGATGTCGATGCGATACCACCGCCATCACCTACGCATGCAGATCGGGCTGGTACTTCTGCTGCGGCGGCTTCGGTACCCGAGTCCAGTCCTTCTCATGATGCTAGTCCTTCACGACCACCAGCTGATGACGTGCTGAGTATGTTTCACGAGATTAGAGAGGCTCAGCGTGCATCGGATCTGAGGATAGGGGAGCTCCTAGACGCTCAGCGCCGGATTGATCAGAGGGTGGCTGATCTCACAGCTAGTTTGCAGACTACTCAGACCCAGGTGGCATGGTTGACTAGGGTCTATGCGGAGGACTATGACAGAGATCGTGAGGCACCACCTCCTCCTTCGCCTCCAGCTTCCTGATTGTACTTTACTTTTTCTTGTACTACAGAGTAACTGTCCGGGTTGTGGACTGTACTCTGCTTTAGCGATGTATATACGTTTTGGTTCTCTTACTCATTGTATGTAACTGATTTTCCCTTTTAATAGATGCATTATTCTCTTTTTAATTCGGTTTCAATCATCACTTGTGCTTACAGTGTGTTTGTATTAAAGCTTTTAATTTATCCTATCTGAGTTCACAATGGTCTTGAATGTGTGTCAGTGCGGCGGGCAAGGCCTGAGATGCTCTGATACCAAATTGTCACACCCCAATTCCACACTGTTCAGAATGGTGTGATGAACCGCTAAATAAACAACGGCTCAACCAGGATCTCTAATAGGCTATCCCCGCGTTATCCGAACTTTACACGCATCCACAATCATAATCAGAGTAATACACAATAGCGGAAAATTTATAAATAATATGAACTGAGAACTAAGATGATACCCATAAATAACAGCAAATTATTCTGTGTTTAACTGAGACATAAATATTTAAATACCAAATACATGTCTTATAAATCCAATAAAGAAACCTACAAAAATATCTAATCGAATACACACGAGTTGCACTCGCAAGAGGAGTCGTGTGTATCGTCTTCAGCTCCAACTTCCATAGCTGCTACAGTTCCGTACGCCGACGATTCATATAATCTTCAATCGTATAACCTGCATCATCAACTAAAATATTCGACGTCGAGGGGTGAGCACACAACACGGCTCGCTGAGTAGCCAAAACAATGCAACATTACATATGCATGCAAAAAAGTCAATTCATATCTTTGGTCTTGGTTTATAGTTTGCAATGTGCAATAGAAAGATTGGGTGGTCAAAGGTTAACGTTTATTGACACCGCCTCTATACACAGGGTGTGGAAGCCCGCCTGAAGGTTAACGTTTATCGTCGTCCCCATCCACCCTACCATAACATTATACAACAAAGGTTAACATTTATTGCTATATAATGCTATACCAACACGTAAGCCCCTGTTAGCGAGGGCTTGCAAACTGGGCTCGCTACTAACCAATCCTAATGCCAAACAGTGTATCCAAGGCCTCACCCCAGCATCCCTCAGAATGCCCATAGAGATAGAGCTAAGGCCCCCCGATAGAGTCAGAGACTACAAGGACCGAGACCACCTCCCCTGATACTCTACGACATAATAGTTCTGCTAAGGTAATTGCGATACGACGATGCCAATGCACAAGACTTGAGTTAGAGATAGAGTTAAAGTGCTGAGACCCGCCAAAGGTTAACGTTTATTGACGTTCTCATCACACCTCCCCTGATACTCGCTCGCATCAAGCACATCAACCACACACATACAATCACATGCCTATTCCTATCATCATCATCATCATCATGTTATAAACAATAAAGTAGATATGCATGAACAAGTAATAGAAATATTGGATGGCATGCTGTATGCACATTACAAACATATTCGCATAGAATCAAACATGGCATAGGACTCAAGAAATAGAAAATAGTTTATTATTAACCAATTTAGTTTGGGGTTAAGGTTCCTCACCTTAGCTTGCTAATAGATACTTTTCCAAGCTTTAAAATCACCTTTATAAGGAAATTTAGGAAATTTCCTAATTTCAGTTTCGTCAGAAACCGAGGGTCGATGGGAGGGTCGATGATCCTGTCGACCCTAGGGTCTTAAGCTGTCCGACCCTCCCTTAAAAACTGAGGGTCTGACTTACTGTTTTGGGAGGTTCGACCCTGCTTAGCTGGGTGTGCGACCCTCCCCTAAAATTAAATGTTTTTGGGTCGATTTTATACCTGGGATCTCGATCTCCTTCATGCCCTTGGTCCATTTGACTCGACCATGATGGGTAAACCTGGTTCAAGGTGGTAAGACCGGGTTAGTTTGACACGGGTCTTACATAGAACATGTATAGAATGGATTGTGGAAGTAAGTCATAGGACCCAACCATGAAAGAGAGAATGAAATCTGATATTTTTGACTCAAACCATGGAGGGTCACACCTAGGGTCGATGGAAGATCCGACCCTAGCATCGACCCTCAGTGTTCGGGAAGTTCAGATTAGGGGAGGGAGTCGCACCCGGGGTCGATCATGACTCCGACCCTACCTCCGACCCTCGATAACGGAATGGTTTTAAAACCTAGAATAAATTCTAATTAAATTTTATCGACTTTGTTAGGTCTTCTAGCAATATAATAACATTATAAAGGTGATTCTAAAGCTTGAAAGAGTATCTATTAGCAAGCTAAGGTGAGGAAACAGAACTCTAAACCAATTGGTTAATAACAAACTGTTTTCTATTTCTTGAGTCCAATGCCATGTTTGATTCTATGCGAATATGTTTGTAATGTGCATACAGCATGCCATCCAATATTTCTATTACTTGTTCATGCATATTTACTTTATTGTTTATAACATGATGATGATGATGATGATGATGATAGAAATAGGCATGTGCTTGTATGTGTGTGGTTGATGTACTTGATGCGAGTGAGTATCAGGGGAGGTGTGATGAGAACGTCAATAAACGTTAACCTTTGGCGGGTCTCAAGACTTTAGCTCTATCTCTAACTCAAGTCTTGTGCATTAGCATCGTCGTATCGCCATTACTTTAGCAGAACTATTATGTTGTAGAGTATCAGGGGAGGTGGTCTCGGTCCTTGTAGTCTCTAACTCCACCGGGGGGCCTTAGCTCTATCTCTATGGACATTCTGAGGGATGCTGGGGTGAGGCCTTGGATACACTGTTTGGCATTAGGATTGGTTAGTTGCGAGCCAGTTTGTAGCCCTCGCCAACAGGGACTTACGTGTTGGTATGGCACTATATAGCAATAAACGTAACCTTTGTTATATAATGTTCATGGTTGGATGCATGTGAGTTGACGATAAACGTGATCTTCGGGTAACGTCACACACTCGTGTATAGAGGCGTGGTCAATAAACGCGACCTTTGGCTACCTAAACCTTTCTATTGCATACTGCAAACTTTAAACCGGACCAAAATATAATTTGATTGCATGCATATGTACTGTTGCATTGTTTTGTTTACTCACTGAGCTCAAGTTGGACAGCTGACCCTCGCGCGCGTAATTCTTTTTAGTTTCTGATATTGCAGGTACTATGATTGAAGATTATGTCTACTCGCCAACATATGAACATGTGGAGGCTATGAATGAGCAAGCTGTGGAGAACGAACACGGTTCGTTAAGCGAGCATTTCAGCGATGGATACGTTTAGTGTTTAGTTTTCGTATTTGGATATTGTAATATGTATTAAGTTATGTTTTGGTTACTTGGAAATAAATGGGATATTAATTATTTATCATGATTAGACCTCAGTTCTTATCTGTAAGACTTCCGCTATTTACTTTATTACCTCTGATTAATGTGGAATGTATTTTGGTTTATCATATGTGGGATAGCCTATTTTGAGATCCTGGTTGAACCGTTGGTTTGTTGACTGTTCATCACACCGTTCTGAATGGTGCGGAATTGGGGTGTGACAACTAAAGCTCGTACCAAGGTAACTAGTGTTCGCGACCGTCTTCGCTTCCGTTCTACTGAAGCCGAGACTCAGTATGCCCGCTATGCTCACAAGAAAGTAGAGGGAGGTTGCAAAGTGGACTTGGCTAGCTTGGCCATGTTCAATGTGGAGGGGGCCTTTGGCGATATGGGATGGCTCCCTGTCATCACCTATGACGCCTGTACCCGTCCTGACTTGGTACTCCAGTTCTATTGTAATCTCCAAGTGGTGGGGGATTACAACGATGTTGAGAGAGGTGCTGAGCTTCGGATCACCAACTACGTCAAGGGGGTTGATGTTTCATTCGATTATCGGCAGCTGACCGACTTGTTGGGCATTTCCTATGATGGCCCATTGGTGTTCTGTGCTCCTGGAGAGCCCCAGTTCTTTTCTTTACAGATGGGGGCTAAGATCGATCGTCAGCTCATCAGGCCTGATCGCTGGGAGATGAAAGTGAGTTATCTGCGTTCAGATCCATGGGTATACTGCAAGATCATTCAGCATAACCTGATACCGCAGAGTGGTCATTACGAGAGGGTCTTCCAGTTGACCCAGTATCTGTTGTACTGCATATACACTAGGCAGCCCGTCTGCCTTCCCTATATCATCATGCGGACGATGATCAGTGCCGCGTTGCCCAGTCATACTGGAAACCTTTCTTATGCACGCATGATCACTACATTGCTTACCCGCTTGGGGGTTGATTTGTTGGATGAGAAGATTCAGGAGAAATCCTTCTCATCGCCTCTGGATTGGGAGGCTATTTACAAGATGGGCATGCGGGATGCCCAGGTCAGCGATGAGGAGAGGAACGCGATGGTGCGCCCTCGCACTCGAGTGGAGATGGCTGACGCTGAGGCAGCAGCAACAGTTGCTGGAGCAGGGGTTTATGGGGATGATGACGATCGGCTATACATGGATGTAGATGCCATACCTCCTCCATCATCTACTCATACTACAGGAGCTGGTCTGTCTTCTTCAGCTGGTCCTTCACATGCAGCTGGTCCTTCGTATGCTCCTTCTGGTGACATGATGGGGATCTTGCACGAGATTCGAGAGGCTCAGCATATGTCTGACTTGAGGATAGGAGAGCTTCTAGAGGCTCAGCGCTTGTCTGATCAGCGGGTGCGAGAGCTTCTGGTTGCTCAGCACGTGTCGGACCAACGGGTGGGAGAGCTTCTAGCTGCTCAGCACATGTCGGATCAGTGGGTGGGAGAGCTTAGGGATGCTCAGTGTGTGACTGACCAGCGGGTGGCTGATCTCACAGCTAGTCTCCAGATGAACCAGACTTAGATAGCTTGGTTGACTAGAGTCTACGCTGAGGACTATGATAGAGACCGTGAGGCACCGCCTCCCCCATCATCTCCAGCTTCTTGATGTATTTCTTTTATCTTTCTTTTTGTACTTAAGAATAACTGTCCGGACTGTGGACTGTACTCTGCTTTAATCATATATATATAAATATTTGTTCTTCCTTTTGGTTGTATATAAATTTGTTTCTCATTTAATAGATGCATTATTCTCTTTCAGTTTAGTCTCAAAGAACACAGATGCTTATGGTGTGTTATTATTACATTTTTAAAATTTTTATCCTATCTCAGTTCAGGATCTTTTTTTTGAAAGTATACGGGTTTCACAAACAGGCCTGAGATGCTCTGATACCAAATTATCACACCCCAATTCTGCACCATTCAGAACGGTGTGATGAACCGCTAATAAATCAACGGTTCAACCAGGATCTCTAATAGCTGTGTCCATTAAAAATAAAAACCATACACATCCATAACCATAATCAAAATAAATACACAATAGCGGAAGTCTTATAGTAAATGAACTGAGAACTCTAACTGTAATAATCTTAATTAAAATATCAAGTTATTGTTGTATCAACTGAGACATAAATAATAGAATATCAATTACATCCCTTTATAAATTCAAATGAAAATCTAATCGAATACGCATGAGTTGCACTCACATGAGGAGTCATGCATATCCACTAAGTCTTCGGCTTCCATTGCAGCAGCACGCACGTACATCGGAGCACTCATATAATCTTTGACAGTGGTACCTGCATCATCAACTAAAAATATTCGACGTCGAAAGGGTGAGCACACATCAAGGCTCAGTGAGTAAACAAAACAATGCAACAAACATATGCATGCATTCAATTCATATATTTGGTCTCGTAAATAAGTTTGCAATGTGCTATAGAAAGGATAGGTGGCCAAAGGTTACATTTATTGATGCCGCACCTCTATACACGAGTGTGTGAAGCCGTCCAAAGGTAACGTTTATTGTCGTCCCACATGCACCCACCATGGACAATGTACACGCAAAGGTTACGTTTATTGCTGTACCAGTTGCCCATACCAACACGTAAGCCCCTGCTGGCGAGGGCTAGCAAACTGGGCTCGCAACTAACCAATCCTAATACCAATCAGTGTATCCAAGGCCTCACCCCAGCATCCCTCAATACGTCCATAGAGATAGGGCTAAGGCCCCCCGGCAGAGTCAGAGACTACACGGTCCCAGACCACCTCCCCTCATATCCTATGACGTAATAGTTCTGCTAAGGTAATGATGATACGACGATGTCAGTGGACAAGACTTGAGTTAGAGATAGAGCTAGAGTGCTGAGGCCCTACCTATGACATCCCCCTTGATACTCGCTCGCATCTAGTACACCAACCACACACATACATCCACATGCCTATTCCTATCATCATCATCATCATCATGTTATAGACAATAATTTAAATATGCATGAACAGAAATAATAGAAATATTGGATGACATGTTGAATGCACATAACAAGCATACACGCATAAAATCAATCATGGCATTGGACTTAAGAATAAAACAGTTTATTATTAACCAATTAGTTTAGGTCTTGTTCCCTCACCTTTACTTGATCGTAGATCCTCTTTCAAGCTTTAAGAATCAACTAAATATCAATATTATAACACTAGAAGACCTACTCAAGTTGATAGAATTTAATTAGAATTAATTCTGATTTTAAAAAGCATGCTGTTAACTGGGGGTCGATGCTAGGGTCGGAGGTTCCATCGACCCTGGGTGCTACCGCCCAGATTCTGGACTTCTCGAACACTGGGGGTCGATTGTTAGGGTCTGGTAGGGTCGATTGGCCATCGACCCCCCGTGCGACCTCTCGTAGGTTTAGTCAAATTTTCATCCTACAGTCCATTCCTTCGTGTTTGGGTCCTATGGCTTGCTTCTACAATCCATTACATACATGTTCTATGGCTTAGAACCATAGTTTATTCACTTACATGGTTTTTATGATCTCCCCCATGGTTTTCCATGAAAACTTAACCATGGATGGATGATTTGGGTTTCTCCTAGATCATTCCCTCTTCACTATCTATTCTAAGGTTGTAGAACTACATGGAGATAGTATCCATACCTGAGAATTAGGCTTGTTTCTCTGAAGCCTTCTCTTTGATCTTCTTCTCCACTTTCCTTCTCTTCTCTT
Source organism: Protea cynaroides (assembly GCA_028583415.1). Lineage (NCBI taxonomy): Eukaryota > Viridiplantae > Streptophyta > Magnoliopsida > Proteales > Proteaceae > Protea > Protea cynaroides. Next base: position 52,335,947 of record CM053274.1, on the reverse strand, counting down.
TCTCTTCTCCTTCTCTTCTCTTTCTCTCAATCCAATTAGGGTTCTAAAAGGAGTGAAAGAGGCTTAGGGGTGTCCTATTTATAGAGTAGAAACTCCCAAAATAACTTCCATTGAGATTAGGAAAGAATCCCATTGAAATTTGGAAAGTTCATAATTCACGGTATCTGTCGGTAGACTGGGGGTCGATGAGGGGGTTGGAGATCCCGTCGACCCCTGGTTCTAAAATGTCCGACCCCCGGTTAAAAACTCAGGGTCTGACTTTTATACTGGGGGGGTCCGACCCTGCCTTGCTGGGTATGTGACCCTCCCCCTTATTTTAGTGTTCTTGGTCAGTTTAATACCTGGGATCGTGATCTCCCTCACGCACTTGATCCATTTGGCTCGACCATGATGGGTAGACCTGGTTCAAGGTGGTAAGACCGGATTAGTTTGACATGGGTCTTACACACAGTGCCACGACCGGTACATGCAACCGGTCAGCTCTGTGAGTGTAATTTTTGTAACATCGTTGGTTTTCCGACTAACGTAAACCCTAAGAAACTATTCTAATTGAACCCTAATATCATATAGGACTTTGTGATAGCACGTTTGGGTCTTGTGACATGGAGCAAGCTGTCAAACGAGCGTCAAGTAAGGGAATCGGACCTAAACCCTAATAATTAATGGACAGTAAACCGTTGCTAATAACCCTGAATCTTTGGTATGATGTTTGTGCATTCTCACATGTCATCTGTTATTTTCAGTTATTATTATTGTTCATGCATATTCCATATGCTAGGATGTGATTGTTAGGCATGTGATTGTTTTCGTTAGTGTGTGGAATGGGAAGGACCTGGGGTCTGGGATCATTCCTCACACTAGCACCTTTTTGTAGTATTCTATCTTAGCATGCTTGGTGTGGGTAGGGCATCAGGGGGAGGACGTGGTACTGTGGTCTCCGGCCTGGCCACTAGACTCTAGCTCTATCTCTATGCCATAGGGAGTTATGTTGGGATAGAGTCTACTTGCGTATTGTTCTGTCTTAGTATGCTTGGTGCAGGTAGGGCATCAGGGGGGGTCATGGCACTGTGGTCTCCGGCCTGGCCACCACGCTCTAGCTCTATCTCTATGCCGTAGGGAGCTATACTGGGATAGAGCCTACAGTGATGACAATAGGATTGGTTAGTTGCGAGCCCAGTTTGCAAGCCCTAACCAGTAGGGGCTTATGTATTGGTATGGGTAGAGCATCAGAGGAGGTAGTGGATGCCTTAGCTCTATCTCTATTCCATGATGGGTGCATGTGGGTCGGCAGCGGTGTGATCTACTGTGCGATGCTACACACTCGTGTATAGAGGTGCGGTGGCCGCCAACCCTTTCTATAGCACATTGCAAACTTAAACCAGACCACAACATAAAATGATTGTTACTCATGCATATAATATTGATACACTATCTGATTGTCTTACTGAGCTAAGTTGTGAGCTCACCCTTTGTATATACACTGTTTTTAGATGTTGATGCAGGTTACACGGTGGACGACTATATGAACGCTCCGGTGTATGGAGGTGTTGCTGCTCTGGACGTACAGGCAGGAGAGGACGAGCATGACGCTTCATGCGAGTGCCCTTTCTGCGTGTACCTTTGATTTTATTTTATTTGTTTCAGTTATTTTTAAAGTAATGTAAAGATATTTAATTACATTTGGAATTTGGATAATTGAATACTTATTTAAATTTATCAATAGAATACTCAGTTCATTTATTTAAAGACTTCCGCTATATTTATTATATTCTGATTGTGGTTTTGTGTGATGGTTTGTATGAGTGGACACGGTCTTATTGAGATCCTGGTGTGAACCGTTGGTTCAGTGACGGTTCACTCACACCATTCTGGTTGGTTCAAAATTGGGGTGTGACAGTAGGTATGTCTCTCAGGGAGTAGGTATGTATCTCATGGAGGAAAGGTTTGTCTCTCAGGGAGTAGGTATGTCTCTCAGGGAGTAGGTGTGTCTCTCAGGGAGTAGAGCGTATGTCTCTCAGGGAGTAGGGTGTGCCTCTCAGGGAGTAGGTATGTCTCTCAGGGAGGAAAGGTTTGTCTTTTAGGGAGTAAATGTGTCTCTCAGGGAGTAGGTATGTCTCTCAGGGAATAGATGTGTGAGGGTATATTGATTGAAGTGTGGAACCGTATCTGGGAGTTTCTCAGACTACCTACGTATCTTAGGGTTTGCCCTAAGAATTAGGATCCGCGTAGTTCGAAAATCTAGGTTGTTCTTTGGGTGACCCACTTGGGTCAGAATATCGATGGTCCCGTGGAACTAAGTGATGAACCTAAAAGATCTATGGTTAGATTCACATTACACCTATCTAGGTTTCTGCACTTTAGGGGAAATGAACTGAGGGATAGGGATCACCCTAGCTACCGTTGACCAAAAAAACCCTAATTCTGGAATGTGTTGGGCTAGGCTTGATGATTCTTGGTTAAGACTTTTATCATTTTTTCATTATTACCCTTCCCATGAATGTGGGTGCCTACATGCACGTCCCCACACCTAATATGTCTGCTAAGTTTACAGATATGACACTTCGACTAGGGTATAACAAAAAATAAGTTATTGCCAACAATTCAAATAAGGCAAGTAATCAACATGTATCATCTCAGATACAACAAGAAAGCATGTGAATAAATGTAGCAAGAAGCATTTGAACAAGCATAGCAACAAACATGTGATCATCAAGATAACATACACGACATTCCATATGTTATTTCCAGTCAAAATATGTCTCAGTGTATCAAATTAGATCTTCGATCAACGATCTGGATTCAAAAGAATCATCAATAATCTATCAGATCAAATCCTCAATCTAAAGGTCAGATCTCTTCAAAACATAACTATTATGATCAACACCCAAATTTCATCAAAACAGGCAAGATCAATGGCTCAGATCTCACATCAAAATATAATCATGATCAGACTAAGAAGTCCTTGGCTTAGATTCATCTAAATCACTTATGATCCAGATACAACACTCAAAATCATTCACAATGACAATCCAACGGTTTAAATTATTCAAGATCATAATCTAACCCTTCAGATTGATTAAAATCACCTCCAAATATAATCTAATGGTTCAGATCGTTCATCATGATAATCCAACCATTCAAATTGATTAAATTCACTTCCAAAGATAATCTAACGGTTCAGATCGCTCATCATGATAATCCAACCATTCAGATTGATCACATCATCATATCATCCAGTAGTTCAGATTGAAATTAGCATCCAATGGTCCATATTTAATCATCTAACAAAACTAAAACCAATATCCAGATTTTATCTCATAAAAATTCATGATCAATGGCCATAATTTTTATCACTTAAAATTCCAAGATCAATGGTCAACTTTTCATCACATTAAATTCCATGATCAACGGTCAGCTTTCCATCATATTAAATTCCATGATCAATGGTTTGATTTTCATCATGTTGAAATATTAACATAAATGGTTATCAATAAACATTAGATAGACATGATCAATGGTTTAAATCTCAAAAAATGATCGATGATCAAAAAAATAAATTTAAATAATATTCATGTACTAAGATATCAAAAAAAAAAAAAATCAAAATTTAATTATGTACACATATTATACAATATGATGCACTATGCCACAAAATAATGTAATACACTATACAAATATGATACTACACATTATGCATATGTGTAACCCAACGGATATGATTAAAGAATCATCAAACCAAGATACAACAATAAAAAAAATGACAATAATATGATATACAAGTATGGTAAACCAAAAAAAGAAACCAACCTGATGTGTGTTGCCGAGGTCATCGCAAGTGTCGCGAAGGGTCATCCGGTTGCCGACGGTGATCGCGGAGTGGTCTCGGTGAGTTCTAGCAAATTGTTGGAGGGTGAATGAGGGTGGCTCGGTTGTGAATGAGGGACAGTAAGTCAGATGAGGGTAGGAGTGGTGTCAGCTGGGATATGATGGCCAGGTGAACAGCAAGGGTGAATGAGATGGTGCTTGCAGGTTGGTGGGTAGCTGCAAGTAGGTGGGTTTATTGCAGGTTTTCAAAATGGTGAGCAGATTGAGAGAGTAAGGTTTGAAGGTAGTCGTGAGGGAGGTTTTCGCAGATCGGTGGTGGTGAAGGAGTCCGACGGATCAGGTGGAAGGTTAGATGAGTGCTGCCGGTTTTTTTTTTCTTGGCTTCTCTCGGCCCACCCCCTCCTATTTCTTTTGGTGTTCGGTTGGATTTATAGATAGCCATCGGTTGCTTGAGCATGGCTCAAGGAGATGAGGTGTGATGGAGTTGGGCTCAAGGAAGTGAGGTGATGGGATGAGGTGTGATGAAGTTGGGCTCAAGGAAGTGAGGTGTTGATCGGTTAGCATGGGGTTGGGTGTGTTGTCGAATGGAGGTAGTTTGTGGGGTGGCTCAAGGAGAGAGCCGGTTTTTGGGGAGGGAGTGAGACGGCTGGGCAGGTTTGTAGGGAATGTGAGTAGGGATGTGGAGGTGGCAGTCGTTCATAGAGTTGGGTTCAAATGAAGTGGTAGGTGGAGGTGTGGGGCTGTCTAAATGAGAATGATGGGCTGGCTGGGTATGGGAGAAGGTGGAGGTGGCAGCATGGTCTTGCGGCTCCCCTTCTCTTTTCTCTCTCTCTTTCTTCCACTCCTCCTCTCTTCGTGCCTCGTTCTTCTCTCTCTCTCTCTCTCTCTCTCTCTCTCTCTCTCTCTCTCTCTCTTTCCAGCTTCCTCTCTTCCTCTCTCTTTCTTAGTTATCGAATCAAATTCCACCCAATTCATATATAAAATGTGATAATATAATATATATGAACATATATAATATAATATATAAGATATATTATATAATATAAAAACATATATAGTATATATATCATATAAGTATATAATGCACATGGGATGAAACGGTTTGGTCTGGACCGGGTTGGATTGAATTGGGCTTGAATTGGTTTAGACTGAATTGGGTTTGAGTTGGGTCGGGTTGAGTTGGGCTTGACCAGGCTTCTCTCTCTCTATTATGGGCCCTTTCAGTGTGCACCTCTGCATGGAATATTTTGATAGCCTCTGCCCTAGATTTTCCACATCCACTTTGAAGAGTACCAAAAATGTAACACATTGGGACTTGAATCACCTGATTTGGATGTAGGATGACCAAATTATGAATTTCTAAAGTTTAAACATTCCAACTTGCAATAATTCAGTTGGAAACTCCGCATGGGACCCTTCAGCGACCTTTACCCCAAATTTCCACGTCCACTTTGAAAAACACTAAAAATGAAGAATACTGGGGCTTGAATCATTTGATTCGGACGTCGGATAATAAAATTATGAAGGATTTAAGTTTAAGCGGGCATATCGGTTTGCAGCTCTGCATGGGATCCTTCGGAAGCCTTTGTCCTAGATTTCTCACGTCTACTTTAAAGAGGACGGACAATGGAGCTCACTGGTGCTTGAAGCCAGATTTGGATGTCGGATGATCAAGATATGAGGACGTGAAGTTTAAATAATTAAACTTATGATAATTTGTATGCAAGCCCTTGGATAATTTATTATTATTTTCAAAAAAAACCCTTGTATTTATTTTCGGATTGAAATCGCCATATCTTCTTCCTTTGATATCAGAATTGAGCTATTCTAGTCTCATTTCGAAGGTATTTCTAAGAGCTATGCATCCATGCAGATTACAGTCCATGACCTTGCTATGGGGCCTGCCAAAATCAGCCTCGAAGTTATCACTTAACATCCAAACCTTGAATTTGACCCACAACCTTTCCGAATATGATCACCAAGACTCTCGCACACTGGGGCACTTTGGTCAGCTCAAAACACTATAGAGGGCACACAGGGATTGATTAACTATTAGTTTGAGAGAGTTTCACTCACCACCCCTGTACTTTCCAAATTTCCATTTACCTCCGCTCTCTTGCTATTTATACATCAATAAAGCTCTGTTTGGCTGGGGATGGCAAAAATAGGTGCTTCCAACCCCTATACTTTATGGGAATCTAGCCCATTCCATCAATTTTAGTAGCGAGCCGGAATGAATGGACAGAGTATACACGTCAGATCAGAGGAACAACACACTACTTGTCTCTCTACCAAATACAAGCACCCATCTTCTTCCACTATTTACTATAACTAATTACTCCCAAAACAAATCCGCCTCATCAAGAAGACCATGAGCTTCCTCCCCAAGTTCACTCTGTCACTCAATCCTCCACATCCCCTTCAGAAAAAGCCAAAATCCTGAAACTACCGAATTGGGTGTTTGTGACAACAAGTTTATCTGTAATACGATCCAAATTGTTCTTATCATAGCTCACTCCATCAGAGTACGATATTGAAAGTATACCATCATCATCCTCGTCCGAGAACTCATTAATCCTCCTCCTTCCATCGGACATGAAGTCCTCCTCCGCCACCTCTCCATTCTCAACCCCAATCCAAGGAACCCATAAATCAGCATGCCGGCCCAATGATCTCTGCCAATCACCCACGACAATGGTTTGCATATTAGAATCCCTGGCCCTAATGAGCATATCAGAGAAGTCAGAGTCGTCAGACACCAAAAACAACCAATCGATACCGCGACTCATGGAATGCTGCATCTGCCACTTAAGAGCCCAATCAGCCATCTGGGGTTTATCCTCCACAGTCTTCACAAAAACCCCAGCACGGCGAAGCTCCAAAGCAAAGCCATATCCAACCTTAGGAGTGATCAGAGACCTCGCAGCTTCCTCATACTTGTGGTTGCCAGAGATGAATCGCTCCTTGAAACATTGTAGCTTCTTGCCCTTGAGGGAACGCATTCGGTTGAGCTTCTTCTGTCACTCGCGCTCGTGAGAGCTTCCATCGTAAAGAATTCCTTCTTTATAGCATTTTATAGGGTGAGGTTTTATCGTTATAAAATTTGACACTTTTACCCTTACTTTTAGATCCGTTGGAGATAAAATCGCATGTGCAACTTAAGTTGTGCAAAAATAGATTCACAAATAATTTTTTAGCCAAAATTGAATTTGAGCTTGTTTTTATTTTTTCTGACAAGAAATAGCAACCAAAAATGATACCAAACACTTATAAAAATAAAAACTTGTCAGAAAAATAAAAACAAAAATGATACCAAACATAAAGGGCTAATGTGACTAATATGAGATATGCCACAAATTGGTGGCCATCTCTCCCACATTGTGTAAGAAAATCTCTTAGGAACCCCAAATTGGACTGGATTTATGGAATAAAAATTTATTTTAAAATAGGATCCAATTTTCCTTAAAGAAAATTTCTTCATCTACCACTTTTGGTGATGGATAAACTCCAAGAATAGTAAAAAGGATATTTTAGACATTCATCGACGAATACCATGATGTGTAATGCAATTGAAAGACTAACATTTGTCACAACCCAATTTTGACAAAATCAGAAGTATGAATGAACCATCAATGAATCAACAATTCAAGCCAGGATCACAAAGAACCGTACCAACATTCATACCAACGCATCATAACCAATAATCAGAATATATAAATAACAACGAAAGTCTTTATTAATGAGCTGAGAGTCTAGTGATAATTAATAATTAATCCAATTATCTCAATAACCAAAATATAAAGTAATAATATCCTTACAAATCTTATAATCCCCAACATAAAAAATAAAACCCTAAAAGTAAATGTAGTAGTGGCATTCGCATGACTAGTCATGCTTGCTATCCACCGTCTGCACATCAAGAGCTACCACTCTCCTAAACGAGGGTGCATTGATGTAGTCGTCCACAGTATAACTTGCATTATCAGAAACTAAAAAGAAAACAATATTGTGGGGTGAGCTCACAACTTAACTCAGTGAGAAACGAAATATGCAGCAAGCAATATACATGAGATAACATTTTTTTTTGGAAGAAAATGAGATAATATTCAATCATTAAGTTTAGTAGAGTTTGCAATGTGCTATGGTAAAGTTAGACTTCGTATCACACAACTAATCCTAACTTTCATACACGAGAGTGTGAGCATACCCAACGGTAAGGCTACAACCAAACCCGTTATTGCCCCACATCACTCACTATGAGAGAGAGAGAGAGAGAAAGAGAGAGAGAGAGAGAGAGAGAGAGAGAGAGAGAGAGAAATAGAGCTAGAACCTAACGAATCGCACACCACCAGCACCCCCCTGATACTCTGCCTCATACCAGTACGTACACCGCTATTGACGAGGGCTTGCAAACTGGGATTCGTTCACTAACCAATCCTACATGTCATCACAAATGTATCTATAGTCCTACCCCAGCACCCTTTAATAGGAAATAGAGAAAGAGCTAGAGCCTAACGGTAAGTGTGACCCGCATACCACGAACTCAGTCTAACCTTACATTCTCATGTCGTGACCAGTTTTCCCATCATAATCAGCTCAAGTGAACCAATTATATAAAGAAACCATAAGATAAGGTAAGTAACGAGTCAAATTTGGTGTGGTTGATCGTTTAAGATCTTCTGGAAGCAAACAGTCAAAAACTAAAAACAAAAAATTTTTGGTCATGTGGTAGCAGTTTTGACGGGTGTGGTCGATACATGTGGTTGATACATGAGACCACACATGAGACCACACAACGTGTGGTTGCATATTTTGGACGTGTGGTCGACGGATTCTGCGACCCCACATGCGACCACACAATGCTGAACAGACTCCGTGTTTAGGAAACTTTCCTAATTTGAGGGGGACTCTTTCCGAATTAAAGTGGGACTCTATATGGAGGTTTTCCTCTGTATAAGGGACGTTCCTTAGCCTCTCTCACTCTTTTAGAACTCAAATTGAAACCCTAAACCTAAGATAGAAAGAGAAAGGAAGAGAAGGGGAAGAAGGAGATTTGGAGAAGAAGCTTGGAGAAGAAGGTTTTGAAGAGAAAAGTTATATCTCCCTACAGCAAGCTTAAGGTATGGACTTGACTCTGTAGGCTAGATCAGATAGGATAGGTTCCTTTTATCAAGTTGATGTGTTGAATCTAATGCAACGATTTTGGTTATGGAATTTCTAAGAAAAACCATGAGAAAATAGATTAGGGATAATAGTTAATGAGAAACTGTAAATAATGGCCATAGAATAATCATAGGATGAACCCAAGTGATGAGCCGAGGAATCGACTCAAGAAGAATTCGGATTGAAGATGAAAAAGTGACCAAACATCATGTGGTCACAGCCTGTGGTCGACCAGAGGGTGACCAGAGGGTCGACTACAGCTATTCAAGAAGTTTCCAGAAAAGGTGTGGTCGCATAGGGTTCGACCATACAGTGTGTGGTCTCATATATTGCGACCACAGGATCGACCACACATGCGACCACACGATAACAACAAGCATGTTTTGAGACCAAACAAGGTTTTTGACTACTGTAACTTGGTAAACTTGAACCCTAACTTAAATACATTAATTGTTTAGGTTCCTAATAGATTCAAGTGACTTCCAAAACTTGAGAGAGGAACAAACATCGATCAAAGGTGAGGGAACAAGACCTAAACTAATTTGCTAATAATTGAGTCCAATGCCATGATTGATTCTATGCTTGTACGCTTGTAATATACATTTCACTACTCATGCATATTTAATTCTGTTTATTTATAACATGATGATGATGATGATGCTAGGAATAGGCATGTGAATGTATGTGTGTGGTTAATGTGCTTGATGCGAGTGGAGCATCAGGGGAAGGACGTGACATTATGGTTCATCCTGGTCACCATACTCTAGCTCTATCTCTACTCAAGTGTTGTCTACTGACATCGTCGTATCGCCATTGCCTTAGCATAACTATTACGTCGTAGGGCATCAGAGGAGGTGCGACGGCCACCAATCCTTTCTATAGCACATTGCAAACTTATAAACCAGACCAAAGATATGAATTAAATGCATGCATATGTTTGTTGCATTGTTTTGTTTTCTCACTGAGCTCAAGTTGGAGAGCTGACCCTCGCGCGCCAATTCTTTTTAGTTTCTGATGTTGCAGGTATTACGGTTGAAGATTATGTCGACACACCAACATATGAACAGGTGGCAGCTATAGATGAGCAAGTTGTGGAGGACTATTATGATTCGTTAAGCGAGCGTTTCAATTATAGATGCGCTTAGTGTTTAACTTTCGTATTTGGATATTTGTAATATGTATTAAATTATGTTTTGGTTACTTGGAGATAATTGGAATATTAATTATTTATCATGATTAGACCTCAGTTCATTATCTGTAAGACTTTCGTTATTTACTTTATTTACTCTGATTATTAATGTGGAATGTGTTTTGGTTTAACATGGTTGGCATAGCCTATACGAGATCCTGGTTGAACTGTTGGTTTATTGACGGTTCATCACACCATTCTAGTTAGTCCAAAATTGGGGTGTGACAACTTGGTATCAGAGCTCTCAGGCCTCGCCCATCAAACTTGAATACTTCCACTAGAGTCCATGAACTGAGTTAGGATAAATTAAAAGCTTTAATACAAACACACCATAAGCACCTGTGTTGGTTGAGATAGAACTTAAACAAGACAATAATGTATATATAAAAGGTGGAACCATATGTATACACAGACAGAAAAAGAAAATCTAAATGTATCATGATAAACAAATAATATAGGGTATGATCTATAAGTCGAACAGTTGTTTAAGTATACAAAGGATATAGTACAGTAGCAAGAAGGGGGCATCTATAAAGCAGAAAATTGAAATACCGAATTGGTACTCACAAGATGTGAAAATCAATGTATGACAGAGGAAGAAGAAAAATGGCTAGTAATACCTAAATCACTGTAGAGGTAAAGGAAAAGATCTCCGGTTAAATCCAACAGAGATAGGAGAACAATGGTCATACACCAAAAATGAGAGTAACTATAAAAGAAGATAAAGCTATACTCCTGGGTGACGTGGAGACTCAGAGTGAGATCCACCACAAGCTGATCCATTGCCCACTGAGCATTAAGAAGAGGTTGCAACTTGATCCCACCACTATCTGGGTCGAGAACGGGTAGTGAAAACTCATCTGAGCAGATGCTAAATAATGATAATCAGATTGGAACTAATCAAAGGAGGTAAACAACTAGGCCACTCCAGCCAATCTACCTGGACTACCAAGTGTCTTGGCTACAGTTGTAATAAACTTGGCCTGAAAAAATGCAAAAACAATAACAGATGATACCGACTATGTAAGTTGCCATGGAAATCACTATCCAAGTTGCCAATGCTACATCAACACCTCCGGCTCAAACCAAGTACGGTATCGATTGGTAGCAACACTGTACCCCCAGCACCTGTTAGCTATAACACAGTGCCTATCATACAGCAAGTCCCAGTAATGCACACCCTAGTGCAGAAGCTTGGTGCACAACAAGCAGTGTATCAAGGTGGTTGCCCTTATCAGCCACTGATGTATGGGATAGCTGCATCATGGCAGAATGATCCAACAAGGGATGAAGAATATTTTTTGAAGATGAAGCCTCAAATGTTTTCAGCAAAGGATCAAATCTATTATGGCCATATAACTAGATAGGTTTATATAGGATGCGGTGCATTATTGACTTACTCTTATGATGATAGAGGATGCACATACCTGATTTTAAATTCTCGTATCTTGACAGGATATCTTCTCAATTCAACCTATCAATTAGAGTTTTAGATATTATTTCTTTAGTATTAGTCCTGATTATACCAATCTGAGCCACTCTCATGATCGACAACATGAACAGAGATATGAACTGAATGAACAGTTAAATGTTTAATCATGTTGAGCGTACATCTTTTCGATTTATACCTGATTCATTGATGTACCAAAACTTTCTCCAGATTTACTCCTGTAGTGCCTCTACCAATGGCATTATATACTCGATAGAACCTATAACCATGAGGTTAAAAGCTGTAGAACCTCTATTTCCATGTATTCAGACCACTGTGCAACTTAACGACCTTTGGATGACGGTTGGATTACTATAAATTTACTCTTGATCCTTTAAACCTAAGTTCATTAGATAAAACAAGTGTCATTCATCATACTGAATCCGAAAGAAGGAAATAAATTATTTTTGAATAAACATTTCTAATTCTTATATTTCTCAACATCCATTGATAAGATGTTTAGTCAATAAAGAATTATTGGAAGGAAGATGATTGAATTCAGAATAATCTATATAGCTAAGAAACCTCAGACGAAGTAGTAGAGTAGCTATTTCAAGATTGCTAGATAGATGGATATGAGTCATGTCTATAAAAGAGTGCATGAGCAAGAAAGTAAGTAACAATCACAAGATATTTTTTGAGGTATATGAAAGAGAGATCAGGGTAGAACAGCAATGATAAAGAAGGTGTAAGCTAATGAGCTTTTTGGGATATGAGATTATTGGCGTTAGTCTTTGAAAAACCATAACAGATTAAAGAGCTATATGTGCTTTTAAGACCTTTATACCAGATTTTGCTAGTTCAAGCCCTTTTGGACTAGATGTTGTATTGGATGAGTGTTATGAACAATGTTTGAATCATATGGATGGACAGAATTTGGATGCAACCTACATCGACTTGAGATGACAAACTTTGACGTCATCTTGGGAATAGACTGGTTTTCTCAACACTCTACAAAGTTGTTATGTACATAAAAGAGGTTATCATTCAAGAATAAAGACGGTATATAATTTAGTTTTATTGGAAGCATGTTGCCTAAGAAGTGAAAGCTGATCCTCTCTATGCTAAAGGCGAAGAGATGCTTTGAAGATAAAAGAGTTGGATATATGGTATCTGTGGTATACGTTACCAAAGAAGCACCACAGATGGAAGATATTGATGTGATGTGTCAATTTCCTGATGTGTTCTAGGAGACTTACCTGGGTTACCATCTGATCGTGTGACCGAGTTCGTCATCGACTTGTTACCAAGGACGATACCTGTATCAAAGGCACCTATAGAGTAGCTCCTATGGAGTTGAAGGGATTGAGACTCAACTACGAGAGTTATTAGACAAGGGTTCTAATCGGCTAAGTATTGCATCACGGGGAGCGCCAATGCAATTCGTGAAGAAGAAGGACGGTAGTGCCAGATTATGTATAGACTACTGGAAACTAAACAAGCTCATGATCAAGAATCGATATTTATTACCTCAGATCGATGACTTGTTTAAACAGTTGCAAGGAGCAAGGGTATTTTCTAAGATTGATCTTCGGTCAAGATATCATTAGCTGAAGAATTTGGACAGCGATATTCCAAAGATAGTTTTTAAAACCAGGAATGAGCATTATGAGTTCCTAGGTATATCATTGGGATTAACCAGTGCTCCAGCATATTTTATGGAGCTTATGAATCGGGTGTTTCATGATATGTTGGACACATCGGTCATAGTTTCATAGACTATATATTGGTTTATTCCAAAGACGAAGAAAGTCCTATAACAAATTTTAGATTAGCTTCACAACAGCTGAGAAGGGAGAAGCTTTATGCCAATTCCAATAAATATGAGACTTGATTAAACAAAGTAATCTTCTTGGATCATAGTATCATCAAAAGTAATAAAAGTGGACCCTATTAAGATAGAAGTAATTGTATGGTGAGAAACGCCTAAGAACATTATGAAGATCAGAAGTTTCTTGGGTTTAGCTAGCTATTACAGATGATTTATGGAGGACCACTCTAAGATCGCAATACCTCTTACCAAGCTAACCAGGAAAGGAGAGAAGTTTATTTAGACTGAAAAGTGTGAAGAATGTTTCCTGATTCTAAAAGCAAGGTTGATATCAACTCCCATCTTGATCGTTCCTGCACGAGGAAAACCTTTTACCCTACACATCGATGCTTTCAGATTGAGTCTAGGATGCGAGTTAATGCAAGGTGAATCCGTGATTGCATATGCTTTAAGAAAACTGAAGGAGCATGAGGATAGTTACCTGATTCATGATTTGGAGTTAGCAATGATGATTCATGCAATCGAGATTTAGAGACATTATCTATACGGAGAAGAATTTTAGATTAAATGGGAATACAAGAGTTTTAATTATCTCTTCACCAGAAAGAGTTGAACATGAGGCAAAGAAGATGGTTAGAACACTTAAAGGATTAAGACTGTGATATTCAGTGTCACTCGAGCAAGGCTAATGTAGTAGCTGAGGCCTTAAGCAAAAACAGAATTATGAAGTCCGAGGAAGGACCTAGTATAAATGCTGCCTTATATTTCACAGCAACAAATTCAGATTGGAAGAAGAGTAACATTTAATAGAAACTCGTGATGATCCAAT